>OZ038483.1:135075910-135440910 GCA_964036315.1 Acanthosepion esculentum | reverse complement strand
CACCAACTGCTTAAATTCATTTATATCTTCATAAAGGTTGGAATTTTTTCCCATTTGTTACTTTAACAAAATAAATCGTACATCATTTTTCTGATTTTTTCAGAATAGTAAATAGATGAAGGCTTCCAAGTAAACAATTTCCAGAAAAAGCAAATCTCAAAATTATTTTTCATAAAAACATTTAAAAAGTCTTGAATATTTTAAATGTGAAATTTTCATTTAATAGAAAAAAAAATCAGTAAAAGCTTTTTTAATGTAAAAAGTACTTCATTTTTAAAATTAAAAAAATTAGTTGAATAAAAGTGACAAAACATTTTACTTTTCTAAATAAGTTACACATATAAGCAATTACAATGTTAACAAATAAAAATATTGTGATTACTTTTAATTATATACAATGATTTCTTCTAAAATAATCTGATTAGTCTTTGTATTATTAAAACTGAAACAATTCCGAAAATGTTTTATTGAATCTAATATAAATTAAAAGAATAAAAAATTTATGCGTTAATATTGCTATTTCAAAGTTTGAAATATTTGTATTTTATCCACTTTGACACATGTATTACCTAATTTGCATCTCTACATATTTGTATTTGAAACTTACTACAAATAAAATGAAGATTGACTGTAAAAGATAGACATTTTTATAATAGGTAACACATTTGTAGAATGTTTCTCAAATTTTTATTGAAAGAATCAATAAAGAATAGGAAATGTTAAATTACAAATTACTTTTAGAAATGAGAGATTTGTTTATAAAAGATTTTCTTATGTAAAACATACCAAATATTTTAAAATGGGTTTATGTAAGCAGGACTTTGAAGAATTAGTAAAAAAAAAATTAATAAAATTGAAAGGTTTTTTTTTTGCTTTGAAAGAAAATTAGGAATTATTAACAGGTTTCAATCTATAAGAATTTCTTTTAAAATTTGGCATTTAACAATTTATTAAAAATATTCTCAAAGATTTTAAGTTTCATAGAGATGATGAAAGTGAATTGAAGTTGGGATGAGAGAATCTAAAACAGTTTTAAAAAATGACAGCTGATAAATAGTAATAATAGTGAAATTTATTAATAAAATTAGATTTCTGAACATGAGAAAATGGACAAACACCAGTTTATGGTGAGGTATAATTAAGCAAATTGTAAATGTATGTAGAGAACTTTAAAAAAATTATTAAAGACAAAAATAAACCACTATATAAATTTTTGTAAAAATATTTGTAAAGAAGAACATCATTAAGACAGAATAAAATGAGAAATTTACAATTTTTGTACAATAAAAATTGTAAAATTAGCAAATGAAAATTGAATAATCTTAACTACTTGTGAGAATTTAGTATTTCTTGACATTTAAACACTCCTTTCAAGTCAGAATTGGTAAAAACAATTTCTATCTTAATGAAGATTTTAGAATGAAAAATTTCAAGAAACAAATCTCAACAAGTGGAAACTTTATGAATTATTATAAAATAATGTTTGGCAGCAGATCAAATGAAATCAAATCCTCATTAATTAAAAAGGATGAGAACAATTAATCACAGAGGAAATCTATGTTTATTTGAGAAACCTCAAAAGGAAGAAATTTTTTCCCAAAAAGACCTATCTCATATATTACGCAATTTAAAAGCCAATAACAATAATTAAATGCTATGAATGAGGAAATTTGATGGAAGTCAAACAAAATAACTTTTATATGAGAGCAATTTTAAAAATTGGATCAGAACTCATTGAGAAATAGATTGCCCAGATAAAGGCAAATTAATCTATTTTCTTTCTATCTTAAATACTCCAATTAATAGATTGCTAAGTGATGGCAGAAATCTTATAAGCTTAGAGGAAAATAATAAATTGTCTTTTAAGTTTTAACTAACATGTAATCAAGAAGATAGTGCGATTTTGGGTAAAGATGTTTTGTCAATCATTAAATAAAATTAGTTATTTTTTTTTTTTAAAGACAAAAAGAAATCAATTAAGTGGGAAGGTCTTTTTAGTCAACCATAATGTTGATTAAGAAAATCATTTTGAAGTGGGAATTTGCTAATTATTGCAAACATTGAGATGTTTATTTGTCGTGTATATATATATATATATATATATATATATATATATATATATATGTATGTATGTATGTATTAGATATGATCAATTTTTAAATAGAAGATTTGAAAATTAAATGAAATAGAAAGTGTCATAAAAAAAAGAATAAGGCAGATGTCTTTGACAAAACACCAAATTCAAATATACAATGAACAATGACTATTGCAAGTCTTAAATCATTATTAGGAAAGGAAATAGACAATTAAGAGAAGAGTTTCAGAAGAGATTGTGAATTGGTTTGGTTTTTGCTCCGAGAATTTTGGTCTTGTCTCCAAGTTGTGAGAATAGTTTTCAAAACCAAAACACAAGTGGTCATCATAAAAATTGTTTTTACTGTTTTACTGTTTATATGAGTAACAAAACTATTAGGAAGCTTCCTTTTTTTTCCCCCACCAAATGTTATGGGAAATAAAACAATTGAAATTGCTTATTCTTTAGAAATTTATTACCAGTAAATTACATGGATGTGCTGAAAAGTCCACAACCCAAGTTACTTTCCAAAAATCTGAGAACACTTCAAAATTTTTTGAATCCCTTCTTTGGCTGTGACAAGAACTTTTTAGCACTTTCTACACTATTTTTGCGTAAAAATTAATTCAAACTTAACAGACATTAAAAAATTATCTGGTTTGAAATAAAATTTTGAATAAGCTAATTTAAAACTTTAAAATAAATAGCAACAGCTATTTAAAAATACATTTTTTGTATAAATTAAGAGATTTGGAATGGATTTTTTTACGTTGTTTCCGGTACAAAGATTAAAAAAAAAAAACTTATAAAACAACTGTAAGAATTGGTATTTAAAAAATCGCCTTTGTCAACTTCTTAATAGAAAAGTAATGGAACAAAAAAAAGAATCACTTTAAAAAAATTAGAATTTAAATAAAAAAAGGATATTTTTCAAATTTAGTACTAAAAACACTTATTTTAGTCTGAAAGCCGAGACTAAAGATTAATTTTTGCCTTAAAGATAAATAAAGTCGAATTCAAATGTCTGAGAAATCGAAATAAAAAGAATCGTAGATAATAATTAGGAAAAAAAAGTATGAAAACAATCATCAAGAAGACTAAGATGATGTTTGCAATCAACAATTCTTTCGGGTGTAAAAACTAGTTTCATCTTCATAATTCCTGACATTTCAATTTTGTTAAAAATTGAGATCAAAAGAAATTTAAAAAAAATATAAAAAAATACGAGATAATAAAAACAAAAATAAATGAAACCAATTTGGAAAGACAATTTGTATTTCCAAATTGGTTTCGTTTTTTTTTTTATTTATGTATTTATTTATTTATTTTTTTGATACGGTTTTTGTGACAAAAACGAAACCGTATCAACAAAAAAGGGAATATTTCAAAGAGTTGAGTTGTCAGTTATCAAAAGTTACATAATTCTTTCATTCATCTTATTCTTATGACTTATTTTTAATATGAAGTTTAAGACAAGAAGTAAATTGTTGACAACTTCTTTAAGAATCACTAAGTCTTTAAGACAAAAAATAAAATCTGCAACTTAATTTTTCTATTTTTTTTCATGATAAAGTTTTGAAACCCAATAATTTCTCATCAGAATTTAATGTGGACAGAATGCCCAGAATCGCAAGAAAAACAAGTTATATTTTTTGTGTAAAATAAAAAAAGTGTAGTGTAGCCGTAGATTATTTATATAAAATTTAAATCCTGACTAAGTTTTGAAAGCAAAAATATAAAAATCTTTCCTATAAGGAAAAAAAAAAGAAGAAAAAGAGAAAAAAAAAACGTAAAAATTTCGTAACTATGAAATAATAAAAATGTGCTCAGAAAACAACAACCTTCCTTATCTTATCTGCGATTTAAAAATGGTACTAAAAAGGTAAACGAGATTTAAATTTTCAAGCAATTAAATGAGATAATCAGCATGTCTGAAGAAATGTGATAGAATGTTAAAATGACAAGAAATAGAATGTAAAATGATTTGGAAAAAATTTGATGGGTTGTCACTGAAATTTTCACTGAACATTTGACAAGTGTAAGGGGGGGGGGGCAAAAAAAGAGAAAGAGAGACATAGCAACAACAATATTTGACGTGGTGATGGGGGGGGGGGTAAAAGGACTTCATCAGGACCGTAAGAGAAAATTCTGCAAAAATATTTTTGACAAGTGAAAAGAACATTTAAATAATTATTAAAATTTTTTAAAAAAACTGCTGGAAAAGTTGGATTTACGAAATAAAATCGAAGCATGAAAAGTGTTAATTTGAATGTACTTACAAATATCATGGTCAGAAGAGTGAAGGAAATTATTTCTGATGAGACAGGAGATAGGAAGAGAGGAGAGGGAGGTGCTGATGCAAGTCAACTAATTGAAGTGTGTGTGTGTGTGAGGAGTGAGGGTCTACATGTGTGTGTGTGTATTTAAACGGATCCCGTGTTCAGTGCAAATAATAAAAAGCCAAGGCAAAAATAGGCACCCGGTCTTGGCATCCCTCTTCCACTATTTATATACATAATCATAATCTTCCACTATTTTTACAATCAGAAGCGATCTACGGAGAAACAGAAGAGGCAAAGAAACTTGGGATAAATAATAAAATAATGGAATCAGCAGTTTACTTGAGAGTTTTGACTTTTGAAAAATACTTTTTTTTGCAGTTTTATTAGTTTGTTAAAAAAAAGAAAGAATTACAAATAAATGATGGTCCCATTTTAACAAACATTCAAAATTTGTAATGTAAATTATTATTATTATTTTTTTTTTTTTTTTTTTTTTTTACTTTTCCAACAGTTTTTTTTATTACTAACTTTTTAAAATCCCATTTTATGTTAACTTAAAAATATTATCTTTCGCTTTACTTTACTTTATTCTCTTCAAAAAAGAAGGGCGGACTGAGCACTAATTCTGTTGAACATTTTGACATTAACAATCAATCCTTGGGAAAAAAAAAAAAAAAAAGGAAGAGAGAGAGAGAGAAAAGTTTTAGTTAGTGAAAGAAGAACTAAAGAAAAAAAAAGAAAAAAAGTAAAGTTTGCCCCTAAAAGAAATGCATCCACATGCGCCCATTAATTGGTTATGGAAATGAAATGCAAGCCGCACTTTAAATTGCGAGAAAAGTATTCTCAGACGATGAAGTTACTTTTTTAATGATGCAAAACATTTGCCACGGTCTGATGATAGAACTAATCTCTTCTGGGACAGACAGAGTTTTAGAAGAAGAATCACGAAACGGCTTTACATGCGAACCACATGCAAAGAGCGGCATGGATCCATTTCGTAAAAAAGCAATTCAGAAGAAAAACGGCGAGAAAGATAGGATAAATAACCAGAAAGTGAGAGAAGGATTAAAAAGAAAAAAAACTTATGAGAAGTTCGAATTACTAACAAGAAAGTTTCTAGAAACATGTCAGTTATTAAATTCAACAAACGTTCTTCAAAAACTAATAGTATACAAATTAATTCTGTATCTTATAATAATTTATTATATTGTATGATTGTATTCAAGCATTTGTAATATGACAAGTTGGTAATGTGTACCTCCTCCTTGTAAATAAAATAGTGTGTTTCTGATCAGACACATGGCGAACAACCAAACATTGTCTTTAAAACCCGACAAGCCGCATGTACAACACTTGGCCCATTCTTTGAGAATGAATTGATTAAAGTTTTCTTCTTCACATCAATCACAAAACAATTATTTATTAAAGTGATATCAATTTTGGAAATTGAAATCAATACTGTATGTAAAGTGGATATTGTAAATAAAATCAATGTCAAAATTTTGAGTCTGAAGAAGAATTACATCACTCACAACAAAAGCACATTTCCCTTTTCTCGGTTGATCAGACATTGCATGTTTTTGTTTTGTTCAGTTTCAGCTGTAATTAAACTGTCTTCTTAATTCAAATAATTTTTAAAAGAACTTTTCACACTTCTTTAACTTATCAATACGAAATTGAACGTAAAAATGTTTCTCTTTTGAAAATATAGCTTCTTCAGAATTAGTTAACCGATAACCATTAATAAATAATTCATTGCTTCAATGACGATTAACTTAAAAAAATCAATTTAACAGATTCTTTCTTTAGTTTACAAGTTACACGTCTAAGTTATATTTTTGTTTTATCAACTTCGTTCCTTACGTCATGTCCTCGTCCAATTCCACTCACAATATAAATAAATAATAAATGTGAAGAAAATCTCAATTGAAACTAGAAATAACAACTTGACAATATTGTGCAAATGTTGAATAATAAGACGATTTTTTGTCTAAAATTATAAAAAACAGTAAAATGAAAACTAACCGAGAAATAAAACGAAAAATGAAAGTAAAAAACAAACTACGATCATTATTACGTTAAGTCAAAAAAGCACCTGTAATTTTCAATTAAGAAATGTTCCTCAATCGATAGAAACGTTTTTCTTTTTTTTTTTGGCAGACGTCTTCATCTTTGCCTTTTAGTTTTATTTATCTATAAACGTCCCAATGTTTTCAAGTTGGTAACTGAAATGTTTTTAGTCGAATAAAAATCCTTAAAGAAATACCAACACGAGGTAAATGTAAAAAAAATATGTTTCTTTTTGTTGGTGTTTAGTTTAAGTGGACTTACCTGAGGGTCGGCCGAATTGACGGCCGTCTGGGTGTTGGCAGCCACCCAGGCCTCGGCGAATGTTTCCATGGCAGCGTGGAAGTCCATGAGGTCCACGGTGGAAGAAGAACAAGTATGACGGGTATGGTGATGATGGTGATGGTGGGTAGTTTAGGGTTTTAGTTTGTGTAAAGAGTTTTTAGGGGTCGTCGCCGCCGCCGCCGCCGTCGCCGTCGTCGTCGTCCACTCAGGACCGGGACCTGCCAGGGAAAGGGAACAATCTCTCTTTCTTTCTCTCCAGCACAACACACGGAGTCGGACCAAACTAAAAGTAGTGCAGTGGAATCGGGACGACAAGGAGGTGACGACGACGTCCAGACGACGACGATCGTCCGTCTGTCTATCTAGCTAGTTGTTGTTTTTTTTTTGTGTGTGTATGTGTGTGTGTGCGTGTGTATGTATGTAGATGTGTGTGTGCGTGTGCATAGGTTTTCTTTTTTTTTCTCGCTCCTCTGGGTTTTAGTACCAACCACCACACACCGTCTCGTGTAGACAAGCAGAACACCACTACTATTACTACTGCTTCCACTACTACTTCTCTTGTTTCTGTTATTATTATTATTATTATTGTTACTATATAGTTGCTACTACTTTTGAGTAACTCTCTCACAACTCTCTCTCTGTCTTCACACATACATATATAAAACTCTTACAACTCTTCTTTTTGCAACTGACTCCCACTACAGACTGCACTTGTTTTCAGGCAGTAAAATACGACTGAGATGATGTTGTCGAGTAGGTGGCAATAATAATGGTGATCTCCTCAATTCTTTAATTCTCCTCCTCTCTTTCTTTCTCTCAGTTTGTCCGTCCTTCCTTTACTTGTAAATATACGTCGGCTGCTACAACAGAAGATGAAAACAGGAAGGGATGCGGACAAATTTACTAACAAGGAAGAATTGCGGGAAAAAAATAAGCCACGAACAGAAGGAATTAGAGATCAAGGAAGATGAAAAGAAAAAGAAAAAAAAAAAAACTAAAATATTTTTTTTAAAACAAGAAAGACTACACCAGATGAAGATATGAAGAATGCTCGGAAGTGATGGATCTTTAACTCCCCCCAATAATATTTGCTATGAACGACAGTAGAGGTGGTCGTCCCTCTCCTCCTTTGAGGAACGAGTGATTGAGAAAGAACAACCACAACAACCAGGAGGGAGGGAATTTACGTAAAAAGAATAAGAATAAGAAGTAGTAGGAGTAACAATAACAACAACAACAGTAGAGGAAGCAGAGGGGAGGAGCAAGAGCACAAGGGAATCAGACATTCACACCGATCCACTCTTCTTTTACACACTTTTTCTTAACTCTTCTTAAAACTTAGTCTGGTGCTAAAAACCCATGCATCTTATTCTTCATGTCTTCTCGGGATAAAAAGCAAAAAAATAAGCTTCACTTAACAAAAGATTAGTCTTTTCTTTTTTTTTTTAAGTGTATGGATGTGAAATTACGGAGGGTAGGGGGATGCGAAAGCAATCAAGGTTTCAAATCTATACAAAATAGGTAGAAAAGGTGTACAATCGAAAGAGAAAAACGTGAAAAGAAGTAAATCGATTTGTGTAAGGTAGTGTACAAAGTATAAAATGTGTTACATTCTTTTATGGAGAAGTTTACTTTCGAGTGATGATGAAAACAATAGAAAACGGCAATAAAAAAAGCAAACAAACAGACTAAAAGACGTTGGTGACCAAATAAACAGGTTAAGAAAACGAAATACGAGGGATTTCTCCACAAAATGTACAAAAAGAAAATGGCTTGTGGTTAATAATATTGCAACTGGAGAGACGGACGGAGAAAATACAATTTCGATAATGACAACATGGATTTGGAAAAAAAAAAAAAGAACAGCAGTAGAAGCACCGATTTTTATGAGTAAAATATTAAAGAAGTAGTAAAGAGATATTTCCCTTTCGTAAAGAGTAGCCAATAAAAATATCAAGAATTGTTTTTTGTTTGTAGAAATCCAATAACTGTAAATGTTTTCATTTCAATGATGTTAGTTTTATTTATTTTTTAAGTTCGATAAAAAAAAATGGCAGCAGTCCAGAGTTCGATTCTTAGTCTCAGAACGGGACATACCTTATTTTATTCCCTTATTTGTTAAAAATGAATGAAAATAGAAAACAAACTCTTTTTATAATAATCGTTGTAATAGAAACAATAAAATCAAAAATGATAACAGCAGTTAAAAAAAAAGGAAAAGGAGAAATAGACAAGAAAAGAAAATAAATCTTTTTAAAAGTTTTTTTTCTCTCTCTCGTCACAACAAAATCATTTTTTCTCTTTGCTTTGTGTGTATTTTGTTGATAACGTTTGTAGATGGCAAATATATCCAACAAAGTCCATGTTTTGGCTGTAGTTGTTGTTTGATGAAGAAGATCATTATTATTATTATTATTTATCAATTAATCATTCGTACGCTGTGATTGTATTATTGGTTTGTTGACAGTTGTTATCAGAGGGAAATTAAAAAAAAGTGCAAAAGGAGAGAAAAAAAAGAAGAAATAGAAAAAGAAAGCAAACTAAATATAAACTAAACAAACAAGAAGAAGAGTGAAACAGAATCGAGTCCATCACATACAACACAGACGAAAGAGTTATCGGTTGTGGTTTGTTAAATACTTACATTTACTTAGAAATTGAATAACAAGAAGAAGGTAGTAGAAGTAATAATAATAATTTAGAGACGGTACGGCAGCAGGCGGTAGTAACAGTAGTGATATACAACAGAGGAGGGAGACGGATTAGCTCAGAAGTTGGCTGTAGTAAAACCCTAGAGTCCTTCGTTCCTTAATCTGACATCCATCTTCTCTTATCCACACCCTGACATTATTCATCTAAATCTTTTTTACCTACCTACCCGGGGCCGCAGTCGGGCCGAACGTTTCTTACTCTCCTGACGATAGACAACATCACACACAGTTTTGTCAACTAGTTAGTAAAAGAAAAAAAATATCATCGGATGGTATGTGTGCGTGTATGTCTTTTAAGAAGGCTGCAAGCGTAAAAGTCTTTGCCTTTTTGGAGAGATCTTCGTCTAAAGCATGGCGGGGGATAAAACAGCCTTCATCTATCCTAAGAGGATTAGTCGGCCGAACAACTCAGTTGCTGTTATTCCGCAGGGACTATAGCACTGTTTTAACCCCCCCAGCAGATTCTATCCCGAACCACTAAAACTTTTCGAATGAATGAAAAAAAGGTATTTTATTAAGAAAATGCTAATTTTCGGTTGCAGACTGACCAGTTGGACTACTTTACCATAAAGGACATCGAGGGCGACGGGAGGGAGGACCACTTATCTAAAGCATATCGCATGAATACCTATAATGAAATAACACTAAAGAATAACTCAATATAAGATTAACCTCATCTCACAAAGGCCACTTATTTTTAATTCCCTGATACTTGCTTTTAGTGATTTTCATTTTTAACAATTATATTTAAGTTTCTTTTTCAAATTTAGGTTATATTTAGTCAACAAAACAAAAAAAGGTATTTGTTGTGAATTTTTTGCAAATAACGCGTTACTCTCCTCGATGCGGTATTTTACTTGGTTTGCTATCCCCTCCTCCCTCTCTCTGTTTACGTAGGTGTGAGTGGGTGCGTGAGTGACATGGCGACCGTTTGGATTCTCTCGCTCGTTACGTTGGCGATTGTTGTTTGGCCAGTGGCGATCGTGCACTCAACTGTCTACAAGGATAACGAAAAGGTAACACAGTACACGTGTTTCTATGCTCATTGCTAAATTGTCGAACGTGCGCGTGTATTTTGCGTGTCTGGCCCACCTGTAGTGTGTTAGTGTGCATTTTTTAAGAAATACATGTTTCCTTCGTCTGCTTCATCATCATCCCCTTTCTCTCAAACTATGCGCTAAAAATTACAACTCGAATGAAGACATTTTGTTTAATTGGCGATATGATGTTGATTGCAGCGTTTTTAATGATGATTGCAAAGTGTTTCTGTTACATTTTTCTTTTAATCATTTTTTACGAAAAGATAAGAAGACTATTTTCACTGATAAACAAATCATGTCGGCAAGCTAAGTTACCTGCCCTTAGTCTCTCCACTCTCCTGGTAGATGACGCTTTTTAGACAATCTTCATTCTCGGTGTATATATATATTTGTTTATTTAGAGACTGGAGCTTTTTATTTCTTACTATACACTTTTGGGCAAATAAAATATTTATATAAAAGATACAAACACTTATCTTCACAGTTATTACTCTATTCAGGCGAAAATTTGAACAGTCCTTATCTCCAAAAGAAAACGTATAAACTTGTTCAGTCATCTTTTACTTACCCATTTTTATTTCTCGCACATAAATATTTTAAAATTTTAGCTTATAATATAAACGCTTATTTATTGTTACTTTTCTGCTTTTAAAAATTGAATTTTCAACAGGAATCCTATGTTTTTCTTGAAAAGTTACTTGGCGATAGCTGCTATATAGCAGTTATTTTTATTTATGTGTGACACGTTTAAAAATATTTGTTGGTTAATAATTAAATTATTATTGTAATTAAATTTTATTACTTATTGAAAAACATTTAAAAATGTATACTATGAGATCTACGTTATGGATATGTTTTTTTATTCACTTATTGTTTGGGAATTATATAATTTATTGAGGGTTTTTATTTTTTTAATCGTTTATTTCTTTTTTAAAGTATTTAACTTTCGCATAATTCAGCTAAAAATAATACATTGAGGCTCCAATTTAAAATGGAATAATAGCATCAGTAAACGAATATTAGAAAATATAAATCTTAGTTAATTTAACTAAAACTAAAAGTAACACTTTATTTTAGAAAAAGGTATTTGGCTACAACACAAAACTGTAATCGATACATGACCTAAAAATGTTTTAGTTTCGCTCTTCCGGTTATTTTTCAGTTAATTTAATTATTGACATAGATTATTTTTTAATATAGCTACTGTTATTTTTATATATTTTAAACAATCTCTATACCTAGTTATGAATTTAATTTATTAAAATTACCGTCAATAGTATTTATTGTGGATGATATGCTGACGTGTAATTCAATTTGTTGATAAAAACATTTTCAAACTTGACAAGTTATAACATGACTCTAAGGCTTAATTAATTTTTTTTGTTTTTATAACCTAAATTAATTCTTATTTAATATTTTGACAGGACTTTCTGGTTTTTATCGTCCCAATACAGTAGTATTTTGCCACATGTTTTATTGTGTTTGGTTTCTGTGTTAGTGTATTTTGTTTCGAGTCTTTTTGTACCGGAAGTGTCTCGTGTGGGAAGCGAATCAATTTGCTGTTTGCTTTCCTTTTTTATGTCGACACATTTGCAGTGAGGACGATTTTTGTTTTTATGCAATATTTGCAACCGTGTCAATTATTATCACGATGAGAAAATAGTAATTGAAAAAAAATTGTAATAAACGCTGATGAAGTTTACATTTAAAAAAACAACACTGAAAATAGTTATTTTTAGTAGGTTTGTGACTGAGCAACCATTTTTGTTTTGTATGACGAAGAAGAAGAGCAATAACTTGTAAACTTAGTGAATGGACTATTTCACAACTCAGCACATAAATTTCGATTTAATTTTGTTTTGTTCTAAAAACATTATTTCCCTTCAACTAAATGCTATCATTTTTTTAAAGGCATATTTACTAATTCTATATTTTTAATCCCGTATCTAGCTGGAAAAAAAACGCTTTTTATTTATTTATTTTTTGTTGATTTCTTTTTGTTTCTTATTAATAATTATTCAGGGTGTTTTTCTTTATCTGTTTGCTTTTTAAGAAGAATCAGTAACCCCAAAATGATGGGGGTCTCAATGTTTTATTGCCGGTTGAGTGATCAAGCCTGACTATTGTTGACTCAGAATTATTAATCAACACTATCCCTTCCTTAACACTTGGTAACACTTATTTCATTATTCAAAGTAAAGCATTTTTTTTACTGTTGTGAAATAAACTAAAAAGTCAATATAAGGAGCGAATTAATTAATCTTATTTTTTCCCTATGGAATATAAATCCATTATTTTTTGTACAAGTTAAAAAAAACCCACTGAAACAGTAAATTATCAATATGTATTTAAGAAGTAGACGATATGGGCATTAGAACGAGAACCGTCTACCCTCGTAGAAATAAAGTAAACAGTTCCATCAGTTCAAAATTCTCTAGCTTTTTTATCCATATCGATATGCTCTTAGTCTTATTGATGAAAGCCGGAAGACACAACGACCGAAACAGTGTGACAACAACAAATATTAGGACAATAGTCCCATTATAAATAGTGTAAAAATAATAAATGTATTTTTTTATTATTTATTCATTTTTTCCCTTTTAATTATGTTACGTGACAAATCTCAAAAGACGTAACTGTGTTTGTTAATAATAGCAATATTGTGTACAGTACTGTAGGAACTTTTTTTAATGAATTTTGAGCTCAGACTGAAGTTTTTCATTCAATGTTGAATTCATATTGAATGGACGCATTGAATATGTTTAGTTTAGCCAATTTAACAGTAAATGTAGGTGACTAGCAAAAGTATTATCAACTGGATCAAGTTGGTTGATATCTGACTTAATCGGAATCCTGATTAGCCTAGTGTTTTGATTGCTACTTGTTTTTTTTTGTTTTTTTACCATTATACAAAAACACTGAAACAATCAATCGGGTTTGTTATAGGTAGAAAAATGTAATTGCAATATTTTTCTGCTATACACTTTTTTATTATGAAGGTCATTATTTTTAATGGTCTTGTTGGAAGCAGAAATGCAGCCAACAGGTGTGACAGATTATCAAGCAAGTTCAATGAAACTTCTTTTTTTTTTTTTTTAACACTACCAACAACTAACAACAGGTGTCTCGGCTATATTTTTTGTCATTCTGTCATTCTGATGTTTTGTATTTTATATTGGAAAATATATGAACTTTTAAACAAAACAAAAGCAATTTAAGGTTAGCCTTTTTAGCTCTGATAAAAAAATGACTTCTGTTCAGTTATTATTTTGCATTTAAAGCCAGTGAAAGCAATGTTTTTGCAGATTTATAAATTTAGTTTTTCTTAGATCAAATAATTATTCATCAATAAAGAGAAACTTTGATTATAGTTGACCTTTTTTTTAATCCTTTTAGGTTTTTTTTTTTTGTTCATTCGTTTACTATCTCTTCAAAGAAAGACAAATGGGGTTCGTTAAAATTAAAAATATTTTGAATCCAACATTTGCAGGTAGAGCTTAGTGATCAGTGACATGATGGATGGCAATGTTTTTAATGGCAATCACATTGAATTTTTAGTCAGAATACTTTCTATGTTCAATGCACAGTGATAACCATTTACAATACATTTTTTTATGCATTATTAGAAGAAAAATTGTTTGGTTACTAATGTTTTGCAATGAAATTCAGTGCATCAGGCACAAGAAAATACTCCCTATTTTTGAACCATTCTAATATTTTATAAGGTAACAGCATCATGTATGATGGTTAATATAGCAAAAGAATTATCGAGCTTTAGTCAAATGCTGTAGAGCAGCCGTCCCCAACCACCGGGCTGTAGACCATTTGGTACTAGTAGCACAGAAAGAATTTTTTTTTTTTTTTTTTTGTCTGGTCTTGTTTTGCTATGCATGTGAACCCCTTCCAATCCATGGCGCAAAAAAGGTTTGGGACTGCTGCTGTAGAGTATCAAACTGTACTCAGCAAAAAGAATAACCTAGTTTGATGATATAAAACTTTTACAGTCTCTTTTACTCAAGCAAGATTCTTTAGAGTAATCACTGCATAAATGTAGTGGTCAACAATATATTGTGATGATATTTGTTTTTGGCTCAGCAGTCTTTATAACTGAAAAGTAGCCGTTTCTTACTTTTGGCTGCTTTAATATTTCTCTTAAAACTGTACAAGCACACATTAATTCTTATAATGTGCTAAGCTTTTGTTAAGGTCTTGTTTCAAATTTACTTTCTACTATTGTAAAAGAAAAAACTTTCACCTGATTTAAAAGAAATGATAATACTGAGAAAAAAAATTAAATGAATTTTTTTTTTATTGCATAGCTTTATTCAAGCATCATTATTCATTCCCAGATATGAACATATTTTTTTGCATTGTTTTGTTTTGAATTGTGCTATCACTCACATTCACACTGGTACATACACTTATGAAAAATCCCAACAACAATATGGTAAAACCTTGAGATTTAATTTTTTAAAATAGAGAGTTGAAAAAAGTAACTTATCAGAATCAATCTCAGAAGATTTAGGAAGTTCTTAAACTTTTGAAAGAATTTTACTCTATTGCATTATTTCTTGAGCATATCTGTTATAAACCATAAATACTTAAGCCATTACAATTTATTCTGGATTGTATAAAATATATCAATGTAGTTTAGATCAATCATCACTTAGTGCTGATTTTTGTTCTCATCCTTCCATTTTAATTTTGTAGTCTATATTTTGCTGAGAGATCTCTTCCAAAGATAAAACATGGGTTTATAGGCCATAATTGTGATATTCCATTTCATATATCTCGTTACTGAAGTTGCTACACAATTGTTAAAAAGGAAAATTATCATTTTCAACTAGGATCAAATGCTCTTTACTTTGTTGTTTAATCTACACTTGGTAATATTCCCAATTTACACATAGTATAAATAGCTATAATACAATGAGTCAGACAAATTTCCTTAACATTGTTGCCTTTATTGCTATTTTGAATGCCCTACCATCTAACAGTAATCTTGGTATTGGACACAATATCCAGCAACCCATCTGAGTTCTACTAGTTCATTTGTCCACTAGGCCATGTCCTCAATTGGTGATTAGGCAGACTAAGATCATGAAGAAACAATGATGATTATGTGTTATGAAATCTTTAGGAAAGACATTGGATATAACAAAAGAATGCAAATAATATGCCCCATTAAATGAAATAAAGGCTTCTGTTCAACATTTCTAGAAGATTACTGACTGCAACAGATACCTGGGGAAAGAATGGCAGGTACCACAGCTAAGACATGGTGGTAAAGATGAAGAATCTGGTCAGAAGCAAACATTGTACTAAAGTAACAATGCTCTGCCTCAGAATTGCAAATGGAGCTAAAAGGATAGTCATAATAGATAATTATGAGTTGTTTACCTACAATTGGGCATATAACCAAAAGGAAATGTCATTTATTTGTATCTTCAGAATAAATTCTAAGAGACTAAATAATATACCGTTATCTTTCTAAAAAGATCAGAATTTTACTTTGACCTACAAAGTCAAATAGTTTCAAATAAACTTGAATTTTTGTTTTCAAATGGATTGCTATTCTTGTCAAATTGTTGGAATGTCTTTTCACAAAAAAATAACAGCAACAATCTTTCTATAGTTATATAAATCCAGTTTTCTAATAGTTGAAAATAATATCTCTCCAAAGCCCAATGTGAAGTATCTCTTCTCAATAATCTTTATCAGAAGAATCTATTCATTGTTCTACAAAGTTGATTTTTCTTTTTTCTGTAGCATACTTATTAGTATTTTTCACTGTTTTGTTATGTTCCCTATTTATTTTCATATTATAGATAAAGAGTAATAATTTTGTTAAAAGTAGAGTATTGAAAAAAATGTATTGATTGTCTGTATGAACTTGAGTATTGACACCTGTTTTAAGTTGAAAAGAAGACATTAACTACACTAGATTGGGATTTTATGTTTTTCTCAATGATGCTACACTAAATACGCTTTCTGGTTAAGGTTAATAAAAATAAGGATTCAGTAAATATTTAATTACTTTAGGTACAACTCCTATTAGTTTTCATTTCATTTAGTTTTGTATTACTTTTCATGTGTGTTTCATTAGATTTAATGATTATATATAATATATATAAAGTTCTTTATTCTCTTGTGGACAGTAGAAAAATTTTCTATTATGTACTCAATCGACAATGCCAAGGTCCTATTTAAATTGCAAGAAATCATTATCATCATGGGAGACCTCAATAGCAAGATAGAAAAAGAAACAGATGATATTGTCATCAACTTTAAACTAGGATCCCGAACTGAACGTGGCAAAAGATGGGTCCAGTGGTGCACAGCAAACAATCAAATAATCACCAACACCTGGTTCCACAAACACACACAATGCCTGTGGACATGGAGAAGCCGGTGAAGAATCACAAAGAACCAGATTGATTATATAACTATCGGATTATCAATAACAAAAGGTTCAGAAATGCTGCTCTACACTGCAAAACATACCTAAATGTCAACTGTGGGGGGGGACAACCATCTTCCAGTTGTATTCTATATCAGAGTAAAACTACAGGTACTAAAGATCAAAGCAATGCCTAAAATGCAATATGACAGATTCTTGAAGCACCCAAGTTGAAAGGAGATATACAAAAACAGTAATAAATGAATATAACTTGAATGAAACTACAAAATCAAAGTCGAACATACTGTGAGAAACTCGAGTGATGTTGGCAAATCACCCCAAAAAACTAGACATGAAAATAACGAATGGATGACGGAGGAAGTTCTATAGATGATGAAAAGACGACAACAAACAATGCCAATGAATGGAAAGGAATACCAAACACTAAAGACAGAAATTAAAACTAAATGTATGCAGGCTAAAGAGGAATGGCTCGGTGAAAATAGAGAGGACGAACAACACGAATACAGCAAGTACGCACCACAGAATGAAAGAATTAAGAGAACAAAAGGTGGGACAGCCAAGATGCTTGATAACATCAAAGGAAGGATCACTGATAATAGAAAAAATACTCCGAAAGTGGAGCGACTGCGTCAAAGAACTTTTTAACAATGTGAGAAAGAAATGTATAAGACTTAAAAATATAGAAGAGCCAGAAATACTAAAAGATGAAGTAAGATAAGTATTGGAGAAGATGAACTGGAACAAAGCAACAGATTCTGATGGGATCATGACAGAAATTCTCTCAGCCTTTGACGATTTCAGCATCAAAAAGATCACAGATGTAATAAATGAAATATACAACAGTGGCGACATACCAGAAGACCTCACTAAATCTATCTTCATAACATTACCTAAGAGATCAGTGGTGCAAATGAATGCAAGCTTCATGGGACAATCAGTTTAATGAGCCACATGACCAATGTTGCAAATTCTGATGGAGAGAGTGCAAAATGGTATTAGACTGGAAATAAGACAAGAACAGTGCAGTTTTGTCAACGTCACTGAAACAGAAATCCAACATTCACGATTAGACTGATATCAAAGAGCTATAAGAATACAGAGGGATGTGCACTTGTGTCATATAGATTACACAAAAGCATTTACCAAGATACAGCACAAGGATCTATTTGAACTGCTAAGAAAACTCAATCTATTTGCAAAAGATTAGAATAATTCAGAATCTATACTGGGAGCAAACCGCCTGCATATGGATAGAAAATGAATTGAGTAGCTGTACAAAAATAGAAAAGGGCATGAGACAAGGATGCATCTTCTACCCAGATTTGCTCACTCTACAGTAACACCATCCCAAGGGAACTGGAGACCCTACCAGGATGTATTATTGGTGAACTTAATTTTAACAACATAAAATATGCAGATGACACCTTGTTGATAGCTGACACAGAAAGAAAATTACATGACCTCCTAGACAGGATAGTAGAAGAAAGCAAGAAAAAAGGACTAACCATCAACTGCAAGAAGATAAAAAGCATAGTCATCAGCAATAGAAAAAGCCCAAGATATGAGTTAGAAATTAGAGATATAAAGATCAAGCAGGTGTGGAAGTTTAAATATTTGGTAAGTGTCTTAACATAGGATGGAAAATGTGACATTGAGATCTGAACACACATTGGACTAGTGAAAGATGCATGCCAAAAGTTAAGCAAAGTGCTGAGAAATGGAAATATTTTGTTAGAAACAAAGAAGAGTACTGAATTGCTGCATGTTATCCATCCTTTTATATGGCAGTAAATGCTGGAAAATCTCCCAACAGACGAGGAGAAAACTCAACAGGGCAACAAGAAAGTCTTAAAGAAAATGGCAACAGAAAGAACTCTTCTACTCGACATCAGAAAAAGAAAACAACTGAAATTCCTTGGACACATAGAAGAAGGAGGGCTTGGAAAACTTTAGGGCATCTTAAGAACAAGAGAGATAGGGGAAGGTAGCAAACTACTTACCTGACAATCTTTTCTGAATGGATGGCAGAATGGGGTACAAGCCTTAACAAAGGGAGATAAACTGCTAAAAGCCACATACAATAGGAAGTTATGAAGAGCCAATGTCTTGAAGGGTCATGGCACATAGAAGAAGATCCAAGGATAATGTCTGTTAAAAATAATAGAAGAGATAGAAATTATATTTTGAGTCAGGCCGGTATGTGTAACTTGGAAATAATAAATGTGAAGATAAAAAGTCTATAGAAAATACTCATTATTTGAAAAGTGATAATTTCAACCTTAGCTGCTCTATAGTAATGTTGCTTTATTTGATGTTGTGCTATAAATGAGTTGCTGTTGTATAACATCTGTAGATGTCAAAAGTATGCCTCAAACAAATCTTATATTTATGTTCTTCATTTAATGCCATATGAAAATGTCTATACACAGCTGTCACCTAAATTATTAAAATAATGTTTTAAAGGACAATACCCAAGTGGATAAGAACATTAGATACATTTATTTGATGAATAAAGCCTTTAATTTTTCTTTTCCCATTTCACTTGTCTACAAAGTGAAAAATGGAGATCATATGTTGAAACATGTGTATCATTGAATTGTATGATTTCCTAATGCTCATTGGACTAAATTGCTGTCCAAAATATTTTAAAGTTTTTTTCTAAAACAATTTTTTTTTTCTTAAGGCAGGTGTTACTTTTTTTTAGTTAGATTAAAAGAATAATCCAATGTCTGGAAGTACTTGTCATAGTTAAAATCATGGCCTGATGGCCAGGAAATTTGAAGTTTTCATCGCAAGTGTTGAGTCGGTCCAGTTCATTACCAAACTAGAAAGAAAAAAATTCTAGTTTTTAATGAGAGCAATAAGAACCTTTCTTTCTAGTAATCAGTTTTGTGATACAATCTTAAAGGTGAACTAATTTATGATTTCCATTCTTTGCACTTTGGTAAAGAAATATGTGAAAACAGATTTATCAGCAGTAAATTTTAATGATAAATATTGAGCATGTGTGGATAGCATAATGGTCCTTAGTATGGAAAGTGGAATCGGTAGGCAAGGTTCAAATTCTGCCCTAATCTGTTGCATTCATCTTTATACTAATGTCTTTTAGGAAAGATGTGAATTCATTTCTTCTCCTTATTATGGATTAAATTGCAAGTTAGACCAGGCACTCAAGCCTTGGTTAGCAATCAGTCTAGGAGAAGGACAACTTTTGAATACAAAACTATAAAGAAGGTAAGAGGAAATGGCATTACTATTTTTCAAAGAAATCCTAGCAATTCAGACATGGCATTAAAATGATATAGCTATATTGCATAAACCTGATGGCTAGTCTAGAGGTTGAGTGTTTCATGGAAATATTCAATCAGCATAACTTAGAAGACAACAGTGAGTGGGGGAGGTAAAGCAATGTTTTAAAGCAGTATTTCAGGCAGTAAAATTATAGGTCCTTTCAAGGTTCTTGTATAATTGCAAAGAATTATAAGTTCTTGTACAAAACATTTTTGAGTGGTACAGGTCATAACCAAGAAGATTTCATGCAAGATAACATTCCTTCACATTCTGAAAAGCTACCTCTTGCCCACCTTACCAAAAGAAAAGTGGGTGGGTGAGGAGTTCAAATCAATGGAATGGCCCCTAACCTTTCCAGATATTAATCCATTAGAAACCCTGACCTTCATTGTAAAGAGATCTATATGAGAATGAAAACAATATTGAAGCAAAGATCTCTGTAAAACCATAAAAACTGATCAAGCAAGACAGTAGAAAAGTTAACAAAGTCAGTGGTTGAAAAGATTGATGAGGATTATAGAATGTCAATGAGTCCATATCATTATGAAAAGTACTAAAATAATTTATTTGGGTATACTGGATACTGAATTAAATGTTTCTTGGCTATACCTTTGGTAGGTATTTAAAAAAATTGTTTCACTTATCAATATTTTTAATAAGAATAGATATTAGATGTTAAATTGGCGTATATAGTTTATATTTTATAATTTAACTAACATCAATTGGTTATTACTGATTTTATTGTCGGAAACATCAATAATAGACATTGTAGATAAAGTGTGCGATGGATAAATTGTCGCCATTTTATATTTTTCATTTTGCACATGCATCTTGTTTATTTTTTATTTTTGACTGTACAGTACAGTAGGGTCAGTTGGGCACCATCTGTGAGAAAGAGCACCATGACGTCATTCACTCTGTTGGAAATTTAAAAACTGCATGCTGTACTGCTTGGCATTCATGCCGGGAGCTCCTATATGATTATTTCACTGTTTGGGTGTCGATCTGAGGACCGTGCAGAGGATTCAGAAAAATTTTAATGGTGATTACGAAGGTGTTTGGCAGGATCAATTGTGATGGTAATGTTAAGCCTCCATTCATCTTCCCACAGGGCCTTAGGCTCGACATGAAGGCCTACATCAAGTGCCTTCAGGAGGTAGTGATGCCCTGTGTCAAGAGTGTGGCTGTTGGAAGACCAACAGGACTCGGCTCCATGTCACACAAGCAGGGGAACCCAGTCATGGCTGTTAAACAATTTCTGCGACCATATCACGCCTTTTATCTGGCCACCTCACTCCCTAGACTACAACCCTCTTGATTATTGTGTGGAACACAGTTGAGTGAGAGACCAAGAAAACTCCTTGTAATACCAAAGATGAACTGAAGGCAAGGATTATGGCAGCATCACCAACTTAAACAAGAAGACCATCCAGAAGAGTTGCAGGAGATTCTGAAGTTGTCTGGAGGCCATGGTTGAAGCCAATGGTGATTTTTATTGAATAAATTTACTCTTTAGTATTTCAAGATATTTTTTGTGTAATTTTGGTAAATATATCTGTTAAAATGAGATGTCAGGGTTATATTCATTTTTGCATATTTATCCATCGCACACTGTAGATTGTATGGTTGAAAATGCTTGATCCAAAGTTTGGACAAAACACTAGCTTTAAATATTTTCTTGTTCATCTATCCTCTTTTCTTGCTTATTACACATTATTTTTTCTTGGGTCTCTCTTTGTAACATTCTTAGTTATTTCTCTTGTTTTGCCAATAATTTCAATTTTTTACTTTAATCTGTTAAACTTTTGCACATTTTCCATCATGTTTTCCCATCATTTAATAACTTGATATTATCTTTTTGAGGTTATATTTTTATAATGACCTATGGCAATCTTCAAATTTCTGAGATGAAAAAAATATCAATAGCATATAATCATGAACAGCCCTTAAATTAATTAATGAAATCTCACCTGACTAAATAAATGATAAATATAAACTGAAAATAACAAGTTTTCAGATGAATATAATTTTACCAATATCAATTGATTAATACCAATTTAACTGTGAAAACATTGACTAGGATAATTAAATCTGATGTAGTATAGGTTCCAATCTTATATATGCTATTACTTGTTGGTTATAACAAGAATATCCCCAATGTGAAAGGTAGCAAATTACAATTTTTTTTTCTATACCAGATGTTAGATTAAACTGTCTGTGGGTTTTTAAGAAATTAAAAAGATCTTATTTGATTAATGGGTAAATTTTTCATTTTTTTTTTTTACTTATTGAATTTTATATATGCTGAGTAAATGATACTTGAGACAAAAACTTGAAAATTTTGAAAATCTTGCAACCTACTTCAAGTTGATAGATTTGTCAATCATTATTAGTGCATCATTTTCTAAGATAAAATTCCTTAAAGTAGAACATTTCTCATGTTTTATTTTCCTGAGGTTTTTGATAATTCCCATCTTGTTCAAATTAAAGATATGTTGAAAGGATTAGTGAGAAATAATTTCTTTTTATTTTTGTGGATTATTTTTTTCTGAGAAAAGTGTTAAGTTTCTTGACGAGAAGGAAATAAACAAAACAAGATCCTCTTAACAGCCCAAACAATCAGACTTCAAATTTAAAGATGTGCATTTAGATTTTAGGATTAGGTTCAGTCAATGATGTTTATTTGTTATTGTATTCTCATGGTTTCATTGCATGTGCATTGAGCTTAATGATCAATTTAGTATACAGGATGGGCAGAACTGTTTATATTCTCCACTGATACAAATTGGGTCCTTTTGCTCCTGTAGGGAACTTAGCAAAATTTGCTTTATAAATTGAATATTTTGAAGTATAATATTGGGTGTACATGTGAATAACTTTTTGTACACACTCATGAACATTATTTGGCTTATGTTTAAAAGGGAATAACTTAGAAATCAACAGTTTCATAGATTTTACAATTATATATAAAAGAAAATTCCAGATGGTATGAAGTGTGTATGACATGTCCACACTGCAGATGTCCATTGTTAATCATCACAACCTTGTATTCATCAGAAAAAATACAATATTAAACACTTTATGGTTATACTTAAAATGGGTGAATCAGTGAATATTGGACCATCAGATCACAGATGGAGAAGAGACTTGAGGCAACAAATGTTATGTTGTTCTACAGAAAGATGCTGATAATAGCATAGACTGAACATGTGAGCAACGACAAAGTTTTAGAGAAAAAGGAAATAAAAAGGACACTTATATCACATCGGAAAGAGAGTTGAAATTTCTAGTGCACATAAAGAGGAAAGAGGGCTTAAAAAATTTTATTCACAGGACATACGGCAAGAGAGAGGAAAGCTGTGTATAACCTACTTAATGAGTTTGTGTAAATGGTTGACAATAGGGATCAAGAGATATAGAAAAAAGACAAACTTTACCAAGAGCTCTAAAGGACAGGAAGTTGTGGAGAGCAGCAGTTGCCCACATTCTGAAGGGACACAACACATAGAAGAGACACTACAATCCACTGTAAAACTTTTCTTACATATTTGTAAGATATGCATATGGAATTAATCATTTTTATTTTTCACATGAGAAAAGTTTTTGATCTGCTTTTTTTCTTTTACTATAAACAACTGAGATTATTTAATTTACAATTGTTTTCATTTTGTGCTGCGTTTTGTCACTTGTTTTGACCCTAATTTTATATTCTCAGTAATACTAACATTTTTTAATCTTGATGTTATTGTCTTTTTCTTGAATTTTATCAGCAGAACAAACCTGATTACATGTGAGATATAATCTCATACATTCACCTGTCAAAAGTCATGAGCTAGCAGGATATGTAAAGTTATGTCACTGGACCTTGATGGAAATACCCAAACCTGTCAACTGTACTCTGATGTCTGATTTAGAGAACAATTAGTTGACTCAAACAAAGCTGATGATGAAAGTAAATACTGCTATAATTTGTCCGTTGTATATGAGTTGACCCAGATCATGGATGAGCCAACTCTTGTTCTCATTACAAATCTGCTAAACCTCTTCCTCACCACCTGTCCTGACCAGTATTCATTTGTTCTATCACTTTTCTTACTTATTGATACTGGAGAATCACTAACCTGTTTCTTTCAAGAAGTATCAGCAAAGGAAAGAAAGGTCGAACACTCAGCCTTGGTTCACACTCAGATGCTTTGTGGCCATCACTATGTAATCTTCTCTTGAAAACAGTGTAGCAAGACATTGCAAAAGAGTTCTGGAAAATGTTATGGTCAGCTATGCACAGTCAGTATAAAAGACTTGGTTTCCATCAATTCTGGAGAATCACCGACAAGATTCTTAAGAGATAAATCATCTGTGCCTAGTATTATTAATAGCCTTAAGGTTATTCAATTCTCATCAGACAAAGCTAAATTCTTAGCAATGAACTTTACCTCAAACTCCACACCAGACAACCAAGGACGTCCTTAAACTTCCCACCCCTCTCTCATGAAGAACAAACTTTGTTACCTCTCTGTTACAGTTTCCAGACTCACCAGAAACCAAAGGCTACTGGTCCAGATAAAATCCCTGTTTTACTTAAGATTCTTTGCCCAGAATTATCTTTAATCCTGGCAAAGTTGTTTTAGCTGTTGCCTGAAAGAGAAAATTTTCCAAATCTCTGGAAGTTGATAGGTATTTGCCCTGTTTTCAGAGCAGGATTTAGGCTTTAAGAGGCCCCTGGGCTAATAGAATTTTGGGTCCCCTTCATTATGTATGTTTACCCCCAGTGTCTGTGAAAAACAAACCCTAAATGGAGCTCCATTGAATTTAAAAGACCCACTCCAACTAGAGGAATCCAAATAGTCTAAATTGTTTCAAATTAGTTCTAATGAGCAACATTAAATCTGAAAATAAATAAATCTCTTCTGTTCTTTTATCTCTATATTTTTTTTTTTTAGTTCTATCAACAGCCCAGAACTAGAGGGCTCCTGGGCTGCAGTCCATTCTAGCCCATATGTAAATCTGGCAATGTCTATTCAGAGGAATTCCGGAGTTTCATCTCCACAATATCCTACCATCAGCCTCTTTAGTACCATTAGCAAACTCTTTGAGTCTATTATCAACAAAGTGGTAGTTGATCACCTCAGCAAAAATAACCTCTTTAGTGACAAACAGTGACTTTCACTCATTGATATCAATTGCTAATGTTTTGCTTTTGTACACAGAATTAGCATAGTAATTTTGTTATCAGTGATTACTTTAGACATATCATAGGCTTTTGACAAGGTATGACAGAGGATGTTACTAAATAAATCTTCCATCTCTAAATTCTCTTCAAATTCTACTCTTGACTCATCTGGATTATCTTTGCTTGACTTTCCACTTAGAACTGAGTCTCTATTGAGTGATATGCATATAACTCCATCCATGGTCTCTGCTATCATTTCTAAACTGGATCCTCACAAAACATGTAGACAATGGTATCCCTGCAATACTCCTTGAGAAATGTGCTCCTGAACTATTTCCTGTTCTCTTTAAACTCTACAATATATGCCTTGCTCCTTCATGCTTTCCTGTTTGTTGGAAATCCTCTTCTGTAGTTCCACTCCTTAAGAACTTGGGAAAATCCTCTGATCCTTTTATTGGCCTATTAGTGTTCTACCTCTTTTAGGCAATATACTAGAGGCTCTAATTAAGTTTGAATTGGTTAAGCATCTCACATCACAGGATCTTCTTTCAGATAAATGTGACTTTCGCTTCTTTAGGTCAACAGTTGATGTGTTAATTATTGCTGAAATAGACTATCAAGATTTGGATAAGAATTGTGAAGCTCATGCTGTTGATTTGGATATCTTGAAGGGTTTTGACAGGGTTTGGCATACTGTTATTCTTCACAAGTTGAAAAGATATGCTATTTCTGGACAAATTTTTGAGCCGATTCAGTTTTTCTTAAATCACAAAATGAAAGTGATCTTGAATGGCCACTCTTCTACATTTTTTTCCCATAAATGCAGATGTTCCCTGGAGCTCTATCCTTGGACCTTGTATTGTTTCTAATTTTCATAAATGACTTTCCTGTGGGCATCAGTTCTCAACTTGACATCTATGCTGATGACACAGCTAATTATTCCTGTCTTAATAGTAAATCTAATCAGTTCAATAAGGTCAAATTGGCAGCTGATCTAAAAACAAGATGACCTACAGTCTGTTGTTAAAAGTTGCAAGGAGTGACCTGTTAATTTTAATGCTTCTATACAAAACTGCTTGCTTTTAATCATCTGAGAGAACCAATTTTATCTTCCATCAGAATGGCTGATGCTAACCTCCCAGAAGAGTAACTCATTGCACTTCCTCAAACTAATGTTTTCAGCTGACATGAAGTGGAAAGAGTATATTGAATCAATTGCTAAGTCTGCAGCTAAGAAACTTGGTTTACTGTGTCATGCTAGACAATTTTTCTTGCCAGAATCTATCTTGCATATTACATTCATCCTCGCTTAGGATATTACTGCCACATCTGGTCAGGTGCTCCTGCTACCTATTTAGAAATTCTTGATGAAATCCAAGGAATTTGTTAGGCATCTCTGCTTCAGTTACTTTCTCCACCACCGTAAAGTAGCTTCCCTGTATAATTTCTATAAATACTTTCAGGATAATTGTTCTGATGAACTTTCCTCTATGGTACCTAGAGTTTATGAATTTAAGTGCAGTACTAAATTGGCAGCAAGGTCTCATCATTTTACAGTTAAAATGGCTGCTAGATGTAACCGTAAGTTCTATCTTAGCAGTTTCTTCTATTGCACTTCTCACTTGTGGAACTCTCTTCTGGCTTCTTGCTTCCTAGTCAACTTTGATCTTCAAAAATGTAAATGCAACATCAATCGTTATCTTCTTTTTTAATTCTTGTTCTTTTATTGTTCTCTAGTGTGTGTGTGTGTGTGTGTGTGTGTTTTTTTTTTTTTTTCCATATTGTCTAATACTCAGTAACCCCTTGTAGCCTAGTGGTTTTATTGCCTTGCTTGGGGTAAAATAATTAAAAAAAAACACACACACACACATCTGTAGAAGAGTTTATACAATCAAGTCCTTTCTCTTATGAAGACCATTGCAGAAGGCCTGCCTTCTGAAGCTGCTGGCATCAATGTAGGCATTTTCTAAGTCTTTCTCTTTGATCCTGCTCTCTTTCTGCTTTTTATTAACAATGTGTCAAGGAACATTCTCAGATCACTAGTAAACTTCTATGTAGATGATAGCACTGTTTATGGATGCACTTTCCAAAACTAAGATGATCAGCTTTGCAGCTGATCTTCTCTCTGACTTAGCTGTAACAGCTCAATAGAGAAATAAGTGGCTTGTAACTTTCAATACTTCAGAAATCACACTAGTATCATTTCATTATCACTGTTCAGTTCCTGAATTTTCTTCAGTCATGATGAATAGTTCCATTCTCAGTGAAGCTCCATGCTTTGAATGTCTTCTGGATCTCAAGTTCACTCTAAACCTCAAGTAGAACACTTATATACAAACCATTACTCAAGATACTGGGAAAATATTTGGCTCATTCTATCACTCCAGAAAGTATCTTTCTTCTTCTGCCATGCTTTATCTTTGCAAACATTGGATTAGATCAAAAATGGAATATTGCTGCTATATCTTCACTTACTAACCTTGATAGTTCAAAATTGTTTACAGTATTATTAGGGAAGGCTTTTTTTCCCATTCTGATGCTCCTCTCCCAATGTTGCAAGCTTGTCACTACTCTATTGATATTTCCATGGCAAATGTTCAGATGAGTTCCATTCTTTAGTTCAGACCTTTACATGCCATGTCATGTACATGGAATCAAGTCATCCTCATTTCCTCATATTCCAATTGTAAAAAAGAAAGTTCCACTCAGTTTTTCCCCAAGAACTGCCTTTTTTGGAATAGACTCCAACATGAGTGCTTGTTTGAACAATTCAATCTTGACTTCATGTCAAAAGTCAATTGTTACACATCATCTTTATATTCATTCCTATCACATACCTCATTTATCATTACTATTTCAACTGTAACTTTCTACCTTGAGTAGCTCTCTAGCTTTGTATTGGTTAAAATTTAGTTTGAGTAAAAAGTTGGTATGAGCACCAGGTTAGGCTGCTCATAGCAAGATGTGAATTATCAGTTCAAATGGTGTATAATAGTGAGTGCCAGATGAATGGAACATTCCATATTATGGTGACAGGTGTGTACTAGAAATACCTAATATATAATAACAAGTTCTCAGCCCAACCCACAACTAAAAATCAGACTAAAATTTTAGGGGAGCTTTTTGCCACCTTCTTATCTTTTTTTCTTTAAATTATGTCTACTGCCTATGTACTCAAGAAAACTTTTAAAAAATGTGCTGGCTGGTAGGCCAGTAGATATAATACGAAATTGCTTAAAATAAGAATAAAAAAAACAAAAACAGACACGGGTATCCACTAAAAATAATGTTTGAAGTAATAAAATGTCAAACTTTTAAATTTTTTTTATTTTTTATAAATTACTTCATTTTCATTCCCAGGTTACAAAATTGAGTAGATACAGGCTTTCAAAAAAAATTGAATGAGAGATAGCACCTTGCTGGGCTGTGATGCTCTCTTTGGCCAAGTGGTCTAAAGCATGTCAGATCAAACAGTTGTTCCTCCAATAAAGAGAGACACCAGTTCAAACCCTGCTGGAGAACACATTTTCTTAAGTTTTCAGACCATCAGATGTAATACACACAGTTTACAATAATGAAATATGGTGCGTTTACTTCAAACATCAATAGCCACTAAAAATAAGAATTGAAATAATAAAAATGTTGGATTAAAAATAAATACATAAATTATATATATATATATATATATATATATATATATATATATATATATATATATAAAATATTTTACATTGCTACACAAAAATTTCTATGTTTCGGAAAAATTGTTCACTCATCAGGTGATGTTGGATAACTTATGATGAAAATAATTTATTTACTTGAGAAATCAGAAAACAATTTGGTAGCTCATTTGAGAGTTAAAAATTAGGGAGGAAAACCAAGATTGCAAAATTAAAAAACATATCTTGATTAACTAATCAAAAGATGGATCAAAGCTAAAATAGAAAAATTGGTTTAGAAATTAGGGACAGGTGGCTTATTAATTCATGTCTAAATAAATTGACACTTTTTAGGCACGTCAGCACAGACGACATTGGGTTATGAATATAAATTTAAGATACTGTGAAGTAGACAGATATACTTAACTAAAGGTTAATTTTAAGGAATTTCAAGATTTTTTTTAATATATACTTCAGAACTATCTTAAAGAGACCTCTAGTGTAATTAAAACATTTTTATATATATTTTTTAACCCAAAATACGATACGATATTGAATGGGCAATAAAATATGGCAATATTAAAGTTGAAAAAATCAAAGAATTAAATAAATATTATATTAATAAAATAATAGATATGTAATTGTAATGTGTATATTTTTTTAATGAAAAATTCTATTAACTATATTTTAAAGTAAACATACAATGCCTACAAATTTCTGTTAATTCATTTTTGATTTAGATCATTCTTTATAGGAAATTTTATAACATGCAGCTTTTCATGTAGACACAGGGGACACAAGTCTTTTTTTTTAATATATTCCATTTTATGGTAGGGGTTTTAATGATTTCTTTCAATAGATGAAATGTTGCATTGGTAAACAATTGATTCTGTAAGACATCTATTTTGCAATGGACAATTTATAGGATTTCTACAATTACATAATTTATTGTCATTATTATTGGTTTCTACTTTGAAACTTCTATTGTTACTTTGGTTTAAGTTTTGATTTAAAATTTTATGTTTTTTTAATAATTTTTTCCAGATTATCAGTATGACTGTAACTTAATTTAAGTGTATTTGTATTAAATCTTGCTTAGAACCTTATTACTTGGGAAATGTTTCTGCATCAAACCAAGAAACTTTTGCCCTAACCTAGTGCTAACCATTTGGCTAAATGGAGGGTGTGTACCAAATGATTTCTCTATTTCTTTGGGGGGGGGGGGGGGGGGCTATCATTATGTTTTCTGTATTTAATATCATTTTATTTAGAGCCACTATTTTTTTAAAGCATTGTTATAAAAATTGCAGTGTTTATAAAATATATCTTCGTTGGCAGAGTTAATACTAATTCTATATTCTATGGAGGAGGATATGTGTTTTATTATAGATGGAGGATGATTAAACTTTGGGTGGATATATAATGGATTAGTATTTGTTTTCTTGTATGGTTGGTATATATTGTTAACTAAGTCTAGTGTTACATCAAGGAAGTTTACCTTTTTTAAATTTGTATTGATTGTAACTTTTAGCTTTATGCTTTTAAACTATCTCTGTATTAATTTTCTAATTTTGTCAGTTTCGAAATTAGTAGAATTCCTCACAACCATAAGGCCATCATCCCTATATAACCCTATAACTTCTATACTGATGTCATGGTGGGCAGTAAGGCTGTATAAAATGTACAATCCAATGAGGTTGAAAGACTCCACAGAGTCCAATGATCCCATTGTGATGTCAAAATGGTTGCATGAATTATTCTTCATCCACTGTTCCTTGTTGTGGATAAGAACAGATTTTTTTGCATTCACTATAATATTCCATTCATCCTTAGATAAGAATACACAGTGGCAAATTTTAAAGCAAATGTAAAACGTTCCCCTGAAATGGGCAGGTAGTAATCATCAATATCAAATTGGATTAAAGAACAATTAGTTTTATCTTTCATATTACAAAACCAATTGATAACATTGGTGGTACTGATCCATTGTGTTAGTTCAAGGTGCTCCTTAATTTACCCTTTCAAGGATGATTTTACTTATTTTACCAATCTCTGGCCTAGTAGGGTTTATGATCCTGGTGGTAGGATTTGTTTATTATTTATATATATATATATATATATATATATATATATATATATATAGGGATGTTTCAAAAGTTTGAAAACTGCACCTCCCATTGGGCACTTACATGGCTTTGAAAACTATCTACTAAGCATTATTAACGATATATCTTTTCATAAAAATACGAATCATTTTCAAAGGCATTTAGATTCTATTGTTAGAGATATTAATAGATCTAACAAAATCTTTGTTAAATCTGGCAAAACTGCTAATTTTTTATAAATTTAATCCTAAAGATTATAATGCTTTAATTAAAAGAAATTTCACCAAAAATTATAAGAAGTTGAATATTAAAACTATTAATTTAGTTGATAGAATTAACACTGTAAAAATATAACTGATAAACTTAAAATTAGCAATAAGGTTAGTAAGCTCTGTACCAAAGAATCATATGTCCTAATTAAAGATCATGAATCAGACTTTGAGATCAAACTACCTATGAGGATTATCAACCCTACCAGCCCAGAAATCAGAAAGATAAGCAAAGTTATCCTGGATAGAGACAACAAACAAATTAAATAGTGCCTTTGACTTTTACAATGGACTGGTACCACAGATGTCATTAACTGGTTCAAAAGAATTAACAACAAAAGGTGTTCTTTTATCGAATTTGATATCATGGATTTTTACCCCTCCATTTCCAAGGATCTTTTTACCTTAGCTTTGGAATTTGCCAAGGAATACTCTAACATAAATATAACAATGAACTGTAGAAGATCTGTTCTCATTAACAACAATGAACAGGGGATTAAAACCTGATAATCACTTAGATCTCTCTTTGGGATCATTAGATTCTGCAGAGTCTTCTGATCTCGTTGGTTTATTTATCCTATATAATTTTAGTACATGATAATGTTAATGTTGATAGTATAGGGTGATAAAGAGATGGTCTTATGGTAGTAAGAAATTCTACTAAAATCAAGCTTGACAAATTAAGGAAATGATTCATAAGGCATTAGCTTAAATCTTAAGGTTAAGGTAATTACCAATGTTAAATGGGTTGATTTTCTTGATGTTACATTAGATCTTGTTAATGATGTATTCCAACCTTATATGAAAAATAATACTGACCCAATATATATTCACCCTAATCCTAACCATCCTCTATCTGTAATCAAACATATACCCTCATCTATATAAGGTAGGATTAGTAACAACTCCTCTGACAAAGATATGTTCGATAAATACAGCAGTGTTTATAATACTACTTTAAAAATAGTGGTTACAAGTTTGCTGAAATCAAGTATAGAAAATATGATAATTGGGCCACGAGTTCATCCATTTAATTAATAAATATTTCTAACCCTCTTAGGAAAATATTTAACAGAAACACACTAATTAATGACATCAGTGGTACCAGTCCATTGTAAAAGACAAAGGCACTATTTAATTTGTTTGTTGTCTCTATCCAGGATAACTTTGCTTATCTTTCTGATTTCTGGTCTGGTAGGGTTAATAATCCTCATAGGTAGTTTGATGTCAAAGTCTGATTCATGATCTTTAATTAGGACATATGATTCTTTGGTACAGAAACACACTAAAACTAGGTTATAGCTGCACTGATAATCTTGAAGATTATAAAGAAATATAATAATAAAATTTTAAACCAATTTAAAAATTTGGTTAATAATGCACATCCCAAGATAAATACTGTTAATAATATTAGCCAATGTAATTGCAAGGATTCTAATGAATTCCCATTACAAAACCAATGTTTAACAATCACTTTTGTTAATCTGTTTCTGCAACAGAGAATCCAACTGTTGGAAAATTTCAAATTGGTAGAATTCTTTACATTATCCGGACTATTGTCCTAATATTACAATGTTTCGGCCGTTGTACACTCCAGCCTTCTTCAGGTGGTTGGAATGTCGAACTGAACCCTTTATTTCGCTATTTCTACTAGGGTAGACTGTTCTAGTTTCATGTGCCATGTCTAATGAATGTCAGTTATCAGTTATTTTCTGTTAATTTCTGTTTTTTTCTCCACTGCCTTAATCAGGTATTGAACTTACACTCTTTGGGTCCTGTCACTGGATCTAACCAACGCCTTTATCCACTGTGCCATGTGTCCTTGAGAACATCTGTGTATTATATTTTCTGGGTATTATAAACATAATGTCTTCAGCAACCATTTTTACCCGTGCTCATATTGCAATTTTTTGCTGATATCATTGCATGTTTTTACCAGAGCTCATATTGCAACTTTTGTTGCTATTATCGCTTTTCTCTGACACTCCTTATTACTGGTTCCCATATTGTATTAATTTCTATGCTTGGACAGCTAAGGAGATTTTTTTGTGGCCTAGCATATGTGCTGATTCCTTAAGTTTACAAATTTTCCAATGGTGTTCTTTGTCTATGATCTCAACCTGATCCCACAGAGGGTGGTGATCTCCCTTCTCTCTCCATATGTGGTCAGCCATGTCTGATTTTTCCACTTGCCCTTGTGTTACAGCTTTCTGGTGTTCTTGAAGCCTCACCATAAGGGGGTGGCCTGTCTCTCCTTTATATTTCTTTCCGCAGCTGCACGGGATAGAGTACACACTTTAGTCATGTCCTCCTCTATGCAGGGTCTTACTCGGGAGAGATATCTGAAAAGTGTCATCAAGCTTTTGAAGGTTGTCCTGATGTTATATGGACCACAGATCCTTTGTATTTTCTCTGATAACCCCTTCACATAAGGCAGGCAGACTGTCTTCTGAGTGTTGTTGTCTTCCTCCTCCTCCTCCTCTTGTACCAGCCTATCCCAGTTTTTGGGGGCTGCTGCCATGTACCCAGGGTAGTTGTTATGTTGTAGGATACTACTTATACTGAGCAATTCTTTATCTAATGTCTCTGGGTTGCCACTTACGACTTTTGCTCGGTGTTGTAGCAGTGAACGATCCCTTTCTTTATGCTGTATGGATGGTGGGAGTTGAAATTGAGGTACTGTCCGGTGAATGTTGGTTTATGGCATACGGATGTCTTGAACCCTTGCTCTGTTTGAGATATTAGAACATCCAGGAATAGGAGTGTGTTGTTACTTTCTTTCTCCATTGTGAACTGTATCGAAGGTCTTATTGAGTTCACATATTCCAGTAGAACCTGAACATCTTCCTGGTGTGGCCAGAGTATGAAGGTGTCATCTACATACCTTAACCATATAGTTGGCTTTAGAGATATAGATTCTAATGCCATTTCCTCAAAGTATTCCATGTATATATTCGCCATTGCTGGTGATAATGGCGAGCCCATTGCTAAGCCCTCCTGTCGATATATGTGTGATCCCATTCCAAAGTGTGTGTATTATTACTCTTCTCCCCGGTTAAGAGAATTCTAAAATGCAAATACTTCTTTTTTTTTCTTAATGTTTTTTTTTTTCATCCACTTTTAATATATTTCTGTCTTTGTCTTTCAACTAATATATCAGTATCTTATCTCTCTCTCTCTCTCTCTCTATATATATATATATATATATATATATATATATATATATATATATATAAAGTGAACATTGAAGTCAACACTTAGAGGTGACAGACTGTTTCATGCTAGACGCAATCATCAGGCCACCTTTTTTTCTTCGTGTGTGTGTATATATACATGCAGATGCTGGTATCACAATGACTTTAGACCTAATGTTGAAAGCATCAAAAACAAAATTTATTCTGCCAGTGAGTATTACAGTGGGAGTCTTATTGTATCTAGATGATTTTGGATAAATTTGGCCTTGGATTACTGCTGGAAAACGTCCAGTTGATCTGAGGGTCTCCAAGTTAGGAGTTTTCTACTTTCCCAACAATCTCTTTATGTGATAACAATTTTTTTTCTTTTTTGTCTTTTTAATTGAAATCCTAGCTCTTGCCAGGCCACTCTAAAAAAATGAATCTACCTCTCCTGGGTCCAAATTATTACCATATAGCAGGCAGCATTGTTGTGCAGAAACACTTCTAAATATGAATGCCAAGCATATCCACAAAATGGCCTTTATAAATGTGTACTAAATGTTACAGCCAATTACTGCAGCACAAAGTTTAAAAAGATAAAATAAAACAACTTGTCATCTAAAAGACACTCGGTTTTACCATTCCACAGTGAAAGGTTTCAGTGCAGAGTCAAATATACAATTTTGGAACGATAACCAACAGTAACCACTAACAAACACCAATATGCAATTTAACAAGATTTAATTACTACTAGACAATACATGAAAACATTTAGATATATAAGAATGCGTGAAAAGATGTGTAATACATTTCTGTGAATAATGTATGCGTTATTTTGAGGGCAAAAGTTGAAACAAAAACTTAACTTCAGTTTTTCTTCTGATATAAAATAAGGTTTTCTCTTTTTCCCTTCTCTTTCTTTTATGAATTTCTTTGTCCCTTTTAATTTCAAATTAAAGTTCATTCACTCAAGTAGTGGTGTCCTTTAATCTATTCTTCTTATTTTAACATTACGTTCATTATCCAGTCATTTAGTTTCGGCACTGAAGAAATCGTACATTTGGTTATGAAGATCCAATGCTGTGTGAGTTTAACTGCAGAATTCATGTTTCAGATCCTTCATCCACTTAAGTATATCACGTATGCATTTCTTAGGTGATGGTCACATTTTGCCATTCACTTATACCCTTACTGTAAGCTGCATAGTGTTAAATTAAATTGGAGTTTGTCTCTTATTGTGTGATCACTCTTGCTTGACTGTAACAAGTGAAAGAGGAATTGACTGCACAAGACTCGTCTCCATTTAATTCTGTGTTGAAGTTTCATGTGAGTTGGAGTCGTCATTACTTCTCTTCTATTTGGAAAGTCAATTCACATGGGAATTTAATATACACTCTGTTTCCTTTGAGATTTGTCTTCCAATTGAGTTCTGTTGATCTTTCCCGCTCGATCATTTGTATTGTGATTTGATGTATGAGAATCTATTTTTAGCTTTGGCTTCCATCTGTTGCTGTAGTCATCAGTCTGATCTAATTGTCTTTACGTTCAGTGACTGTTATTATATACCAAAAGAGAGAGGGGGGGAGTTCACATTGTTAGAGAGATGGTAAAGAGAGATGGGTCACTAAGTGTAAGATTTTGTGTGGGTATGGGTGATGAGTTGCAGAAAGCCATAACATGAAAAATTTCCTTACCTGACCCACTGCTCCTTATTATTTCAATGAACAAACTTCAGAATTCTTATTATTTTACTTTTTTTTTTCTTTTTTTTTTTAAATTGTTAAAGAAACTTAAATAATGTGCCAAGTATCTTGAACAGTGTGGTCAATATTTAGAATAGAATGTAGATTTCATGACTCAAAATCAGCATTCCTCAAACGGAGCACCCAGATGTCCTAACATGTCCTGAAAGTTAGGCAGGTGCACCATAAGTTAACAGAAGAGTAATTTGTAAATTATTTTTATATTTAAAAAAATCTTTATTCTTAAAAAGCTGAAGGCACCAAGCACATGGCTTCCATGTCTAAGTCAAGTCTTTGTCATTTGATATTTTAAACTGGATGCTAAATTCCTTAATCTTTAAGGAGTGGATAATCTTTTTCCTGTGGCCTTCCTCATGGGATTTAAATCTGTCATTGTTGGCCTCTAGAAGATTCTTGATAAATCCCTTTAACTGAAAATTGTACCACTAATCTTCTTCAGGAATGCTAAACCAAAATTTTACATTTTCAAATTTCATGACTAATTTTTCCTTATTAAAATTTAATGTGTGCCCCAGTTTTAGTTACTCTGCAAGTGTGTCCTGTAGTAAAAAAGGTTGAGAAATACTGCTCCAGATCATTCTTCTTGGTTGGACTGAGAACTTTTCAGCTTTACCTAATCATACATTAAGATGCCAAAAACCATAGGATAGCAGTATTTTCTATTTCTGAAATTGTGGAGATATTTGATATCCCTCTATCTACATTATCATATATGTGTACTGGGGATGTACAGCTCTACAAGTAATGATTGTGACCAGAAATATCCAGCTAGAATTATTAGTAGGAACAAACACTGGCTCAGCTCTAATCCACATTCAATACATTGAGCATTCTTTAGATTCTATGGTATATGGGAACAGAAAACCATGAGGGTACCCTGTTAACAGTATGACAGCAGGCTCAGTACCTCGTCTGGGATTGTGATGTTGCCAATTGGACACTGGAAGACTGGCAATGTGTGGCATAGTCTGGTGACACATGGTTTCAGTTGTTTCAGGCTGATAGAATTTCAATGTGATACAGATCATCATGGACCCCCACCCCGGCATCATATAAGCTTGTGGTGGTTCCATAATAGTGTAAAGTGTATTAATATGGCAAAAGTTCTGCTTTGCCTAAACATTTCATTAACCACCAACCACTGTTACACTGCTTTGTGACCATTTGTGCCTATTCATGTACTCGTGTACCTCCAATAATGATTATTTTAGCATGATAATGCATTGATCATTGAGCCCATTTTGGATACTTCCAATGAATGGTGTGACCACCGTGTCTGCCCAAGATGAGCCCAATTGAGCATTTATGAGATATGGTGCAGAGGTCTGTTTGCATGCAAGCTCCTGTACCTATAAATATTGGAGTTGTGAATATTTATCAAGATATTATTGCTTGACATCTTTCCAGATGACTTTCAGTCACTTGTGGAATCGATGCTACATTGAATGTGGCATCAATTCCACAAGTTCTTTTTCAGTATGAGGGCACTTATAACATTGATGCCTTTGCATCTCACCACTGAATTTATCTTTGGAGGCTATGTCGTGTAGCTGTGACCTTGCCACTGCCAGTGTGGCAGAAACAATCATGTCAATAGCTGACATTTTATTATTAAAGGGCAAAGTTTCAGCACTTTCCAAGAAACTAGTGGAATATTAGATTCTCATCAGTTTTGAATTATTTAAGTAAACAAGTTAGCCTAATGAATTAGAAAATTAACTTTTTTCATGTAAATCTCTAAATGGTTTATGCAAAAAGAACCTTTTGAAAAATTAGAAGTAAACAGTTATTACTTAATCCTAGCCTAATTCGTCTTGTTAGAATTCAGTCATTGTTAATTCAAAGAGACCATGAATTCCCCAAAGAAGCCTCTGACTTAATATTACTATATAGTCTCTGTGGTATTGTAATCTATTGTTCACATTCTGTTGCTATTATCCTTATTCAAACAATAATTATATTTTTCTCATTTCTAAATATACAGTTGACTGTTTAGTTGCTAAGTAACACCACTGTTCAATTCTCTTAGAAGAAGTAGTAAATATAGAACTGCTTCTTTCCAGTGAATATGTCACACAAGCAAGACATGTTTTTATATACGGAGATAATTGCCTCACAAAACCAGCCATGACCTAATATGCAAGTAAGGAAGCACATAAAAACTTCTATTGTTTATTCAACTGGTGATATTGTTTTATGTACACAAATAAAATTTATTCAACCCACTTGAATTTTTCTTGATCTTAAATTCTGCTTATATTTCTTTTATATTTCTAAATGTAAACCCTTTTCATCTCTTAATTTCCTTTTCTATTTAATCAGGGAGACCTATGTAATTTAAAGATTAGTGATTATGTAACTCATTGAGTTACTTCAACAGCTTTCTGCCTTTTTAAACTTTAGTTGATATTATGGATTGCTTCTCTGCAAGTAAAAATTCAACATTTTGATGATCCTTTGAACATTATCAATGAAATGCCATCATAGCAAGCATAATATTAATTTACTGTGGAATAAAATTGCTATCATTTTTGGTTGATTTTAATTGAAATCTCAAAAAATATTGCCAAGTTTTTATGCACCACTACTAGGTTTTAATGTACAAAGTATTAATTTGGTGGCTATACATTAAAGAAAATAAGTATAAATTTGTCATTAGTCGCCTCACTTGTGTGTGTGACTTCAAATAGATGTTTTCTGAGATTGTGGGTGTATCTATCTATCTATCTCTCTCTCTCTCTATCTATATATATATATATATATATATATATATATAAAAATAAACACACACACACTGTTTCATCAAAGACAACTGACAGAGTACTTATTAAGCTTAGAAAAAACACTTGTACAAGCAGAAGAAAAATTAAATAAAAAGCTTAATCAGTGGCTTGTCAGTCATATTTAACAAAACTTGTATAAAAGCAGGATTGCTGCACAAATATATATATATATATATATATATATATATATATATATATATATATATATATATATATATATATAAAATTTTAATTTAATTTAGGAGCCTGAATGAATTTATAATAATTATCATGTCATGTGTAAACACTTCATTTTGTATTTAGATGTAATTTCAAAATGTTACAAAATTTTATAATACTTTAAACAGGGCTTTTTTTTTTTTTTAATAATTTCAAATTTAATTCTGAAAACTTTTTAACTTGTTAGTAATTACTCTCCTCATACACAATGTACTTTACAATCAGTTACATTAAGAATTAGCAAAAAGAATCTACTTTAAACAGATTTCTATTTAAATCTTTTCTAATGAAATAGCAGGACTATAAGCCATTATTGCTAATTAATGTGTAGTATATTTGTAATCTTGATGAATTTTGTATATACTTGATATTATAAGATCTGAGTATCAGTTTTGTTTTCTCAGTGGACAACTTAATGGAGGTGAAGATCAGATGTTCTGCTTCAAAGTTGAAGTTCTTAAAATAGAAGAAAATCTCTGAAAGAACATAATTTATTTGGCGTAATTAATTATGACAAAGGAAATATTATTTAATATTACACAGATATATAAATGAAAAATGTCATTGTTTTAGAGCAATTTATTTGATTATGCATTACTAACTTAAATCCAATCATATTCAATTAAATAATTATGTGAATTTAGATTAAATAGGATAAAACATTTATTTATTTATTTATTTTTTTAAGGTAATTTGTGCTGATGCTTTGTTTTTGTTTTTTTTGTTTTTTAGCCTTTAGTGTTCAATTGTTGATATCATTTTAAATACGTGCATTTCTTTTTTCTTTTTAATGGGTGAATTTTCAGATTACATCCCTGACTTTGGGTAAAATCATGAGACAAGTGAGAAATATCATTTATACTTTATTAAGTAGATGTTTTGTTAATAAGATTTTGAAGTTATTACTTTGAAACGCACTGAAAGGAAATTGCTCAAAGGCATATTAATATGCTTTAATAGATGACAGTTTTCCCTTTTAATTTCCAATGTATACCAGTATAAGAACAAATTCAAACAGATAATCGAAGGGATTTCAGTTGAATAGAAAAGTTAAAAACTGGATGCAAAATGGATACCATACATAAATGCTCATCACTTTTGTAATTTTTGCAATCAGTGTTGATAAATTTAATAAGATTATGCAATCAAAATATTATTTAATGATTTCTTTGAGTTTTAATTTCTTTTCCATTTCATGATTTAGAAATTATTTCTCAAATCTAGTCAATGTTAATCTTATTAATTTAGGAATTCTTTATACTATGTAGTGATAACCCAACACCACCCATGATAGGTGGTGTTGACTAACCTCTCTTTCTTGATTATTCGCCTTCCTTAACTGTTAAGATTTGTTAAACAGTTCTGTATTTTGTGATGTTCCTGGTAAAATAAATTTTGTCAAATCTAAAAGATAATGCCAAATAAATTAAAATATTACTGACATATTGAAAAGATAGCATATGATAACCAATTCACACCTCAGTTGGCTAAACATATTCATAACATTCATTTTATGTTCAAATGAGCAAGAAGGTATCTTGCACAAAGATTCTTTGCACATCATTTTAATTTCTCTGTTAATCATTTATTTCCTTATTTGAATCCACTTCACTCACATTTCTTATGGTTGATGATAAGTTACATTGCTTCTTTCCAAAATATCACCTTTTGTTCTTCCTGATTCAAATTAGTCTTCTTTATATTTCTCATTAATCCTTTGATTTTAAAGATAACAATCGTTTCTCATTTAGTTACACTTTCCTGAGTACCACTTCCTGATTTGTTTTATGTTAATCTTATTTCAAATTTTCACTGCAGAATATAAATAAAAACAATTTTGTATCATCGGTTATTTTCTTAGCTCTTATAAATTTTTCTATCTACTACCAGTCCCTGTTCTTTATTTTGAGTAAAACAAATTGATATCAAAGTTCTTTCTACTGCCAATGATGTTGCTCAACAATTTATTTAATATCCAAATACAATAGTTTCATTCTTTTATTTATTTAAATATAATCTTTTATAATTTTTATAAATATGGAAAGCAGTTTGTATACTTTTCCTCATCAATATTATCAGATATCTGATTCATACTAATTCTGTATTCTACAAACATTTCTGTGATTTTAAGACATGCAATTATACAGAAGTAAAGAAAAAAAAACAAACTATATACTGGTCTTCAGATTTTGGGGGCGGACACTATTATATATTAGTGTTTTAGATTTGTTCATCTCTTTAAAAACCAGAATAAGTAGATTGAGAGTGTGGAAGCCAACTATATTCATCCGTTTCTTTCAGTACTTTTCAAATGGTAAAGGAAATAATGATGTTGATAATTCTTCTTATTCTTTTTACTATATTGTGTATTTCTTTATCTATACTTCTATATAAATTGATGTTCTTTGCTTTATAGAGCACAAAACATGCCATGCTATATTTTTGTTCATATCTAAAATTGTAGACCAACATTTCTTATTTTGCCTACATAACCAAAAATATTTGAATAACATGGTAGCAAAAAGCACAATTACTTAAAACAGGTTTTTAAATTGTTATTGAAGTCTTTGTTCTTTGTCTATACTTATCTATATCTATCTACCTATATAAATCAGTGTTCTTTGCTTTGTAGAACACAAAACATATCCTGATATATTTATGTTTATAGCTAAGATTGTATACCAGCTTTTCTCATTTTGTATACATAACACCAAGATGTTTGAATAATATAGGAGAAAAAGGGCAATTACTTAAAACAGTTTTTAAAGTGTTATTAAAGTCTCTGTTCATGAAATGGAGAATGAATTTTCTAAGTTTAAAAAAAAAACAAGAAAAAACTAATGACTTAAAACATTTCATACTGTTTTTAATGTTGGCTTTTGCTATCCAAAATTAATTACATGGGTTACATTTCACTTGATATGTTTTGCCAGTAATCCTACATATAAAATTGTTCTTTCTATGGTACTGGATTTCCATATTTTATTGTATATTAAAATACTGTGAAAAATACACTTATTAACTTGTGGGTGTCTGTTACCTGTCAACTCAAGTGGGTATTAAGTCACTGGGACAAGTGTAGATAAGCAAAAATAACAAAGCCTAATATTGCTCAAAATGGTAAAAATATAACATGTATCATTTGTTAAATCTGAATTTATCTCTGGAGCATATTTAGCATTCTCTGGATGTTGTAAAGCAAAAAAAAAAATTCAAAGTATCTTAATTCAAAAGAAAAAGATCAGAATCATTAAATGATTGTTCATGTCAACTCTGTTAAAGGATTCCTTTCTATAAATGCCTCATCTTCAACTAATATAATTTAATAATAGTATATCACTTTCTTACTTTTATTGTTCTTTCACAAATGGTACCTAAACTTTGAGTTTAAGCATAGTACTAGATTTGCAGCAAGGTCTCATCATTTTACAGTTGAAATGGCTACATGTAACTAAGTTCTAGGCTAACAGTTTTTTCTATTGCATTTCTTGCTTGTGGAAATATCTTCCAGCTTATTGCTTCCCAGCCAACTTCGCACTTAAATTTTTGAAGATCAATATCCATTGTTATCTTCTGTTTTTTTTTTTAATTCTTGTTCTTTCATTGTCCTCTCTCCTTAATAGTATTTTTCCTTCATAGTCTTTAACACTCAGTAGCCCCTTACATCTTAGTGGCTGTATTGCCTTGCTTGGGGTGAAATGATTAAAAAAAGTGCTGGAATGATGAGGAGAAAAAGAAAAAATTGAATGTAAGCCTACTGATAAACTCCATAGATTATTATACAATGTGAGTATTGTAGATTTTACGAATATTAGACCAACCTCAATTTTAGTAAATTCATTCATGTGAATTAAGGATATTAGTTTTCACTAATGCTATAATGCTACACTTAAAATGAAACCTCAGAACTCCTATCTTTCAGTCAACTGTTCTAAATCCTGACTACAGTCTACATGTACCTGCTTGTCAATATTGTAAAATCCTTTATATCTCAGTAATAAACATGTATATAATTGCACAATGTGCATTACTTTTCCATTCAATTTAAGTAAAAAATAAAAATTAAAAAAAAAATATATCCTATCTTTTGTGAATTTCTTTGTTTCCCTTTTGCTGATAATCCTTCATTTATTAGAGATTATGGTTCCTGTGTTGTTCTTTCATGAGATTCTACTGGCTTTCAGATTTTAACATTTTCACACTCTGTTTCTCACATTGCCTTCAATTATCATCCGCCATACTCCCCTTCCCACTGTAAATGCTTTTCACTGTTTTCTTTGGATTAATTCTCTTACAGAAATCTCCAATAATTTGCTATTGTCTTCAATTTAATTCACTAACATTTTTCAATTGATTTCACTGATTTTACTGTAAACTTAATCTTTTATCAGTTTGTTTCAAGCTATAGTAAATCTTTACTGCTAGTGCATATTAAAGATCCCATTTAACTTTTGCTGAATTTTATTTGAAAACCAGCTGACCAAACAAGAAAAATTTTAAATGCTTTTCTCTGAAAAAGAAAGTTTCCATCACAACTAGTGAAACCTTATCCAAAAACATTATGAAAATACAGTGCGTTTATATACCATTCAATGTAGTGGCATCAGTCGCTGAAGCATAGAAACTCACTGAATTTGCACATTTTTGATTTTTCAGGTTCTGTTTGCTTTTATTATCTTTGCTGCCCTGAAAAAACTCTTAAGATCATTTGTATTATGTTCTCACAATGATCCTTACATTGATAAGACCTGATGTTGCAATGAACCTTTGCTGTATTAAATTGTCATCTCTGTATACATGTATTTACATTGGTTGGCATAAACATTTTAAGCATGATTTTTGAATTTTGACCAATTTATGTCAAGAAACATTGAAATACAAAAGTAATATTGATGTTGGGAATGTATACACAATGAATATGTAAGTGAATGACATCAATTATATCAAATTTATGTATGATGGCAGATATAGTATAAGAATCATATCACAAAATAAGTCTCTAGCCACTCTCATGGGTCTATTTTATATGAATAGAAATTAAAATGAAACATCTCTAAGTATAATGCACAAACAAATTTATTAAATAACCTAAAAAATATTGATCATAGATGTTGGATAAAGAGATGTTCATTTGAATTTCAAAAGTTGTACTTTGTTGAATGGAGAGTCACATAAACATTGTAAGACCTTAAACTGTGCAGATGAAGAAATAAATCAATTACCTTATTTTTTTAATAGAATAACTTTTTAAAAGTCTACAAATAAAACAAAATGTGAATTTTTATTCTCTACAGGCACATTTGTAGAAAAACATTTTAGATTAGATTGCATACTACTTAAGAGTTAATTACAATTATTTTTAGTAGCAAGCACAAAAAGTAAAAAAATAAAAATAATGTTGATTTAAAAGCTGCATGAAAAGTGATGTTTTGCAATTTCATACTGAACTAGAAAGTATAAATTTAGTATTATGCTGGCTCATCTGTATGAATCCTACAATAAAAGTGTTTAAATTTGTTACTTTTAAGGCATTATCCTGGAATATTTTTAATGTAAAAAAAAAATTATTGAAACCACATTTCATTATTTATTTTTTTTTTTTTTGTAATTTTTATTTTTTAGTATGTTTTCAATTGTCTTTTTAATTTACAAGATGATATACAAAATAATACTAATTCTCTATTACAGATGCATTTATATGGAAATCCAAGAAATTCATTTAATTTTTTATCATAGCTCATTGATTCAATTATTTTATTTGCATTATATCCTATGTGAAATCCTATAAAATAACATAAAATAAAATCCTATTCAAATAACATTAAATGTCTGTGTGGTGAATTTTTCAATTGTCTTTATATCAAAGAGGGCATATTTATTGACCTGGTGATTCTCAACCATGGGATTAATCATGCTTTACAAAAGTTTTAGTCTCTGATCAGTAATAGTTACATAACTTAGCAATTCTTGCAAATCTTAAAATGTTAGCAATATTTCTTTATTACTTTTTTTTTTTTTTTTTCAATAATCTAATAAAACGTTTTGGTTTATTTACTTTTCTATTTATATTCTACACTACTTAATGGTCATGGAAAAGAAGCAGCAAGGATCAGAAACTCTTTGGTAAAATAATATTCTTTCAACTGTATTCTACGCTAAACACATTAAGATCTTAGGTTCTGTTTGAGAAAGAGAAATAAAGAAGGAAATGTAAAAGCTTATTTAAAAATGATTCTGCAATCTGTAAATATCTTGGGTTTCATGTCAAAATCTTATGTGACACAATACATTCCCAATTTTCATATTTGCTGCCTATCTTCTTGAGCTTCCTTTTAAAAAAAAAACAAACAAAACAAAAAAAAAAGAAATGCCTAAAACTTTGCTATCAAAATGTATATCTGGATTTCCATTGATCTTACTTTTCTTCAAGCTGTTGCCAGAATGCTCTCTATTAAATTAATACTGCTTATCCACCCCAGCCAACAAATCCATGTGTCGCATTTCACTTTACATATGACACGAATAGGCAGCAGGAAATTATTTCCTATTTTAAAGTAGCACTTTTCAAATTCAATTTAAAACCTGAATCAGATTTGCATCTGTATCAACAATCTACATTTCCTATGCTAAGTCTCTTCACCTTTCTTGTTTTATTTCAACTCGTATCAAATATTTCCTAATACATCCCTTGGTAATGTTGTGTTTAGGGAGAGGGTGAAGCTGATGACAACTTGCCTCTTTACCTCACCCCCCATCTCTTGCAGAATCACTCATGATTATTACGTCTCTGCTTATGATTTGATAGTCGGCCATCTGCTTTCAGTGCCAAGTGCTTCAGACATGTCTTTCCATCTGTGGCAATAACTGGTTGAACATTTCACAAAATGTAATGCATGCTAGTAATAATTTACAAACAACAGGTTGAGTTAGGATAATTCTGTAATTCAATATTGGTCATGACATCACATTTAGTATTCTGTCAAAAGTAAAAACTGCTGGAAGCCTCTGAAAATCAAAATTTTGTTGAACAAAATAGAAGTAAAATGTAGATGAGAGTATCATGTCAAGATGCAGATAAACTTTGAAACTGAATCTTATTGAATATTTTTGCAATCATTATCTACTATTCATAATTCAAAGTAGTTAGGATTTAATCTTTTGAATAAAGTGATTGATGGTTGCTTGGACACTAGAGAATTTTGCCTGTATAAAAGTAGCAGCGTATATCAGAACAATATCCTTGGTGATTTGCCAAAATAGTTGTCAAATATTGTGAGTTATGCATATTTTTTTTTATTTCAATAGCAAATCTACTATCATTTAACATTTGAACAGTAACTGTGTAGATTAAAGTGTTGGTTTGTGAATTTGGTGGTATAGTAAATGTGTCTTCAATCCCCAGGCTGAGAAGTACTCAGTAGGAACAGGATAAGCAATAACTGAGCAGTAGTAAAAAGGACAAGAATAGATATCCCTAAACATAGTCAGTGGAAGAATAGCAATCTATTCTCATAAAGGGTTTACTTTCAAATTCCCTGAAGGTTACCTTGATCAAGAGACACCAAAAGAAAGCCAGAGGACACAACAACTGAAATGTGGTACTAATAACTACAAAGATGGACATTAGTCTGACTATAAATATCATTTAACACTTTAATAGAAAAAATAGCAGCTTGTATTTGCTTTAAATTTTTATTTGTTTTATTGTTTTAGTCAAGATTGCATTAAATTAATTTTGCTAGTATGTCAACAAGTGTATTGCTTATATAGTGTCAGTTATCTATTTAATAAAAGGAACATGTTTTTCTTTATTTTTTTCATTTTAGAAGAATAATAAGTTGACTTTGGACTAAGGAATTTTTCTTAATACTATTCACCAGCCTCCTATAAATCAGTATCCTTCAGGAAAAAAAAAAAAGAACAAAGCAAAGTAATTAGGTTCTCATGAGCCTGATTATGTTATCTTAGGGAATATATTACAGATAAACAAGAATGCACATGTGTAGAAGCATTAAGTTTTAATACAATTGTTTGTATTTTTTCTCCATCTCTTAAGTTTCTATTTTAATGAAACAAGGGACTGCAAAATTTTGTCAACATATAAAAAACACTTTTTAAATCCTTTTCAAAAAGGAAAGTTTAGTAAGAAAAACAAATATAAGTAATTTTCTTATACTGCATTGTATAACTGCTTTTTTGTAAAGTGGTCCTGATATACAATGAAATTTACCTGTCGAAGCTGTGACATTTTCATACCCTTTGAAATGGAATTTTTATTTTTACTTCTTTTTTCAACTCTAAGAATCATATACATGATAATTTATAATTTCATCATATCTATGAGAAATATAAAAAATTCCTTCTCCAGCAAATGGAGAGCAAATTTGTTATTAGGTGATGCATGATTTATTAGCAATGTCCTTCAATATGTTTTGTTTCCATTGCAGCAATTAAAACCAGAGCTTACATTTTTATTCTGTAAAGTCTGAATTTGTGTACAGTAAAAAAAGGCCAATGAAGTAATTAGTTTTTTAAAAAATTACAATTATTGACAATACAAATGTTTTCAGATAATAGTAAATAATCATTTCAATTGTTGTCATTTACTTCAGTTACCAGTACACTTTGTTAATGCTAAAAATTAAGTCTTTTAAAACAGAAATTTGTTTCATATAGATGAACAGACTGCAATAAAGAATAAAAATGGTTTAATTTAATTTCTTTCATTGACAATATAGATAACAGCCTTTGGATCTTTATTTTAAAAAAAGAATGCTTTAGTTAAGAAAATTCAGCTGTAAATACTTGCACATCAGTCAGTCTTTGTTTCACATTTCCATCATTTGCTGTTTTATCTAGTGCTACTACTATTTTTACTGATGTGAATTTCAATTCTACATTCTTCAAGGTGGGCTAATGATTTGCAATCCAAAAAATAGAATCCGTAAAATAAGTTCAAATTTCAGCTTAGACAGATTCTCTTCACATTGTATTAAAGCTTTAGCTAGGGTAGGTGGGCAATCTCTAATCTTGGTTGGTAACCAGTCTCAGAGATAGATAACTCTGAATTCAAAATTGGGGAGGAGATGATGATGGGAAACCACTATAATTGTGGCAATGTAAAGTTTACAGATTTTTTTTTTTTTTAAATGTGATAAAAAGAGCCATGACCACCCTACTTCTTGAGGGGACATAACACTTAAGAAAGATTCTTCTTAAACAGTAAATAAGCTTTAACAATTCTTTCTCGGTTATCTAAATATTTAATTCTGGCACTTAATCACACTTTTCTCTTTATTTTTCCCCTCTTTCCTTTGCTCCATTTAAACCAGTTTTAAGACCACGTTTTGTTTGATATAAATTTTGTTCTACAGTTAAAATCTTGATTAAGTTTGGAAACAGCCATTCTATATTACAATTAAGCTTTGATTTTTATCTCCTTCAGTGCATCACAAAATTTTATATTCAGGTTTCAAACCTTGTAATCAGAATTACCTTATTCTTTAGTATGGATTTACTTCAAGAATTATTTGTTTAAAAGATAAACCAATCAGTCTAATGAACTTGTCTTATATATAAAGTACAGTATGTGTTCATGCATGTGTGTGCGTCCAAGCAACTACTCTGCTCCCACTGGTTTGATTTCAATGATCCATAGCTCATTCAAAAGCCCTTGAAAAGCTAAGTGCAAGGAACAATTTTCGTTGAGCTCAAATTCAGGTTTGCTAGATTACACAAGGTTGAAAATATATATATATTAATATATTATACTAGCCATTATCATTGCTTTCATGGTTCAAGGGGAGTAACTCTTATTTTCCTTTCATATTCAAAATTGCAGCTAGCTTAAAATTTTAAGCTAGCTTAAAAGTCACCCTATCGGGCGGCATTTAAGCTAGCTCCTGTGGAGGACTCTTGATTTGGCCGTCAATAGCTAGGGAGGAGTAGATGCGATAGCCATCAATAAACTGCAGAAGAACTCAAAATTTTTCTGTACAAACAATTATTTTTATTTCATGGGTGACAGAAGAAGAGACAATTTATAAGATAAAATTAATATAGTGTAAAGATGGGAAAATAGAAATTAGAATTAGTTATACATTCAATATTTGAAGAGTTAGAGAAATATAATAGCTAATTAAGTAAAACCTATATTAGGGAATCTATATGAATAAATTCGAAATTGGAGCTCAATCCTCCCATGAATTCTGTGATTAAAAAGCCCCAGCTCTACATTATAGTAATTTGGTATTTACTCCCTCCGCCCCACGAGGTCAGGTTGTGACACAAGGTCAGTGGGGAGCCTGAGCGCATACACCCAGGCAAGGAACAAAAATTCACAAGCTGCTCTCAGTATAATTTTCCTCGGTTGCAAATCCGTCTTTTGACGGAGTCGCCCCTGAGTGCACTCTACCTGAAGACAGAGATGCAACTGAGAGATGATAAATAGGGTGTTACAATGCAGTTGAGAGGGATTTACACACCTAAGTATTTACTCTCTCACCACTAAGACGAGTTGTGACACAACGTCTTTTTTTAAGTTGGGTACCCGAGCATGTATACCGGACAAGGAACAAAAATTGCCTGCAGCCCCCACAACCGTAGGGCTCCACTGGCCTCGGTGCAAGCACTGATCCCTCTTTTGTGCAATGAGAGGGTGCGGTCTTGGGCAGCTGTTCCTCTTGGTATAATTTTCCTCAGTTGCAACTGTCCTTTGACAGTATTGCCTATGAGTGCACACTGCCCAAAGACAGACGCAACTGAGAGATGATAAATAGATGTGTCTTAAACCCCTCGAGGGAGGGGTTGATTTACTTGACTCCCCACTGAGTCAGGTTGTGACACAAGGTCAGTTTTTAACGTGGGGTCCAGAGTATCTTCACTCAGGCCACTGGTCTTAGCTGGTCATAGCTTGTACAAGCTAGACATAGCTGTGATACTACCAGTGCAGGGACGGATCTCTGACCGGCAAGTATCCGAATGTGTATAGGGAGGGGTTTTCATGCTAAAAGCTAATTATCTTTATTATATATTATCTACTTCTAGGCAATATCACTCTTCAGGTTTAACTAATTTGCATATTGATTTTGAAAAGGATTATTTTTATTAATTAACTGTCCTTTTATTCGAGGACTGTTTTTATTTTTATATCAAAAATAGTTCTGTTTAGGAATATCGTCTTGTATAGTGCAGAAAAGTGTTTGGAATTTGCATTTTACTTGGCCTTCAACAAGTTAGCATCTATTTATAAAACTTTCCTTAACTATAAAGAGCCAATTTATGAATGAAATGTTCATTTAAAATTTTTGTTTCAAGATTTCAAGTAGTGAATATATCTTAATTTGCAAAGCAATAGCGAGTGGGCGAATCCTCTTGTTTTAAATGTATCCTTCTGTACTTTGTTTCTTCTATTTCTGTTCAAAACATTTTTCTTGCCTTTCTTGTCATCTCTTGTGAATAATTCCAAGTGGATTTTCTTAGTTTTCACACGATCATAGAAAACATATCTAACGCTAATAATTTTTAAAGTTAAAATCATATCAACAGATTAAATGGCTATTAACCCATAATAATTAAAGTTTTGCTTTTACTCTTCCTAAGTCTTATTGATAGTGTATGTTTTAGGCTACATACTGAAGATTAAACTTTTAAAATAATACTGATATCGTAAAGTTAATTTTTCCACTGTTAATTAATACAATTTTAATTGAGAAAATAATAAAAATTCTAAAAATTGTTGCCTTCCTGTCTTTTACTATAAAATTGTGTTATCATTGTTTGTCTTATCAATTGTTTAAACAGCAAAATTATGTTTTATTATTAATTACAATATTTAATTATAAATGCAATATTTAGTTTTCATTTAACAGTATAAGATTTCATAAACTGTATATTTTTTTATTTAAATATTCCTAACTGATTATTGCAATTTGAATCATTATATTTTTAAGTGTTTTTCTGTCATATTCAACTTGCATTAAAAGCATTTTTTTTGTATTTGCATATATTAATACTTGAATATTTATATCTAGAAGTTTCATCATTTCTCTCTTAGAATCAAGTAACATTCTGATAATTATTTCATCAGGAAGTTTAAGATTACTATTTCTTTTAATTTGTTTGTTTTTCTTTGTTTTTTTGGGGGGGGTTTCCAAGCTCAAAATGTATTCCCTTTTTTCTCCTGGTTTTAAAAATAGAAATATCATTATGAAATCTTGCACATATTCAGCTTTGGAAATTAACTTTAAAATGAAACAAAATATCAATGAAATAACTAGGTAAGTGTAAGTTTTAATTTAGGAATTTTCTTTACTATTTGTACTTGGAAGATAAGTTTATGAATTAAAATTTTAACAAATTTTGGCCACTAGCCATTCAAATTAAAATCAAAGCTCATCATATTCCTACCTGTGTGGAAAAAATAATCTTTTATTTATGTCATGTGAAGTAAATATAACTGCTTTTTAAGAATTCATTTATTTGAATCTTTATGTGGCACATAAGAATAAATCTAGTCTTAATAATTGTTGACTTGAAGCATAAAATGTTTAAAATCTACTTTTGTATTTTTGAAATTATACATCAGCTGTTTTATATTGCACTGAATAAGAAAATGGTTCTCAACATAGAAATAATGTGTTTTCACCCTTTATTTATATGTTGAGCACAAACTATGGTGACAAATCAAAAATACATTTGAAGAATTCATTTTAAAATTCCAAAACACAAAATGACTTATCACATCTTCCTTTATTGTGTTTCAAGAGATTCTGTACAATTTCTTCCATAGCTTTAGGATAGTAGCTGATGTTTCAACTATTTTTTTAAAAGCCAAATTTATTATGCCAGTAAGCTTGATATAGAAGAATAAAGATAAAGAAAAAATGGATACCTAATCCTGATATTGTTGAAGACTTCTTTTCTGCTAAACATGTTTTTTGTTGGATCTTATAAACTGGTATGTGCTATGGTCATCATTTTAAAACTTACTCATATTTTATCACCAAAGAGTATTTGAAATAAAACTATAAAATATTAACTATCTTATCTGATGTTGTTGAGAAGAATTCTTTTTTTTTTCTCATTTGTAAGATGAAAAAGCCAAAGTTAATTTTATTTCAAAATACATGTGAACCTATAAAAGGTTTATGATGAAATGTTTATTTTTTCTGAATATCTTATTAATTGAAAGTAATTTTTAATTTTTTTTTTTTTTAGAACTTGTGCAAAATTAAGAACTGTTTTATAATAATTAACATTATTATATCCATGAGATAATGAAAGCAAAATCCTCCAACTTTTTGGCTCATCATACTCAAAATTGTTTGCTTATCTAAAATTATGAAATAGATAAGAAAAATACATGCTACATCCATAAAGAGAAAATTTTAAATAATATTTTAAGTGTATATTTTGTTTTGAATCATGGTTGGCTCTCTTTTATAGAAATGATATCCTTGAAAAACAATAAGAATAACTTCAGTATATTTTAAATTGAATCTGAACTGTTAACAAAATTGGACTCTATTGAAAAATCTGCAAATCTTCTTTAGTGGAAGCCTACAATATATTCCTATTTTTGCTAATTGCTGTCATTCATAGTTAATGTAAGCTACAAATGAAATCAGTGGGTAGAAGCTAAAATATTAGAAAATGTTAAAATAGATTATGATTTCAAATTATGTGGATTGTGATGATATAATTTGAAAGATAAGTGTCATTTATTTGTATGTTTTTTTTTTGTTTTTCTTTTTTCTTTCTTTTTTTTAAAGCTACAATGTTAGCCTATTGTTGGTTATCTGCTATAGAGAGCACTGGGAATATATTAAATAGGATTGTGCACAGCATTTCATTTTGTCTAAATTTCATATTTGCAACATTCTCAGTCAAAATCTGTGTACACTTTTTCATGTGAAATGAATCTTTTATTGATCTTGAGACATAAAACTGGCTTTAATTTTGTATTGATGCATATACAGATATTTCTCCTCGATAAATATTAAATTATGTTGAATATGTAGTTTTCTGATAAAAAAGGTTTAATATTTATAAAGTCTGATGTGAAAGGGATTTGTAAGAATTAATATGATTTTTAGCTTTTATTTCCTGACATTCAGTTCATATTTTGTCTATGCATTGCCAGTCTCATTATGTGAGCAGTCAGCAAGTTAATCTTGCAAGCTCTTACTAATGTTATGAGTTCAATCCTCACTGGGTATCCTGCACTTGTGACTTCTTGTCAGATAGTAAATATCTCTAATAATTTTTAGATAATGTACTTGTTTTCGTCATCTACCCATAAATATCGTCAACAGGAGAACTTAGTCATTAGACAAAGAATTTAGATTTTTGTATTGAAAAAATTGTCCAATTGTTTCCTTTTAGTTAATGCATTTAGCCTAACAATTAAAAAAAAATGTAATAGCTCAAAAACGGGATATTCCACAGCTTAGCAAATTATGGTTTTCCACTTTTAATGCTTTCAGTAATTTTATTGTCTTTTGTCACATCAAAAAAATTCTTCAAATCAGATGAATTTGAAAATATTTCTTATTTTGATGAAATGAATTAACTTAGAAATAAAAAGCAATTAATTCATCATCAAACAGAAAAAATAACATTTTGAAGTAAAACCAAAGTTAACTTTGATCTTTAATAGCCTGCAAACTAATATAAATAAACACAACTATTTATTAAGCATTGCGATGTTTAAATTTCCATTAAAAAGAGAAAGAAAAGAGCTAGAAAATAAAAGACAACAAAGTCCCTAGCAAGGAGATGAATTGATTTGTTTTGGAAACAAACTACTCTGAACTAAGGCCTTTTTTCTGTTGGTACCCTGTGAAGGAGTGCCAAACTTTTAGCCAAGCATGTAATGAATTGTTTAAAATGTTTGTTAGCAGTACAATTCGTTAGTTCAACTGGAAATCCATTCCAGCTATGGCCGACCTCTTTCAGTGATCTGTATGTTTATTAAGTTAATCATCTTTTGAAAAAAAAATTATGAAGAATCTTTTAATCCTCACAAATGCTTTTCATGTTTTTGAATTGTTGTTGCATTCAGAATAGGAAGTATTAATAATAATAATAATAATAACGATAATAATAAAACAATCCAAATAATAGCTAGACTTATGAAATTAATCTGAATTACATGAATGGAGTATTTATGCACCTTAAATATATTTTGTGGACTATAAAATAAAATAAAGAGGGGTGGAAAATTGTTTTCTAGTAATATTATTCTAAATAGACACTACATTCCTCCCTTGTAACTAATAGGACATCATACATCACATAACAAGCTTAAATCTGACCTCAGTTTTCACTTGTGCTCTTCATTCCCACTTCCTTTAACAAATGAAACAAATTGTGGCTGTTTTGGTCAATCATTGGGTCAGTGTTATATTGATCAAAGACTTGTTTAATTGCATTGTCCATTTTATTCTGAAGCTAAATGGTGCCCATGTAGAACTCTTTTAGTTTTGTTTTCAGTTTTTTAATCAATGCAACAGAGAAGGGCAAACTCAAAAACAAGGAAGCAAATATCAGTGAGCAACTAAATTTGACACTTTGACTTTGTTTAAGATTGTAAATGAATATTATTTCTGATCAGAAAAAAAATCTGTTATTCAATGTTGGCATAAACTTGAGTGTAGTTTAATTTCTTTTAATTTGTTATATCTTTTCAAGGAAAAAATTACTCAAGTATTCTATTAATTTTAAAATAAGATATAAAAATGAAGGATAACATGTTTAAAAATTGGAAGATTAATTATATAAATTTTATACAAATACAAGGCATGGAATAACAATTTTCATTATAAATTATGACCAAGTAAAGTTAATGAAAAATTTAGTTTGGATTCCTTTAATCAAAATAAACTAAATGCAAAAAAAAAATTAGGCAGCTACTTTTGAATGTGGCTTCTCTTTTTGGCTGAATAATAGGAGTTATATAATACAAAGTCAAGGAGTTGTTGTATGTGTATATCTATCCAAGGCTGTTCATAATTGTTTATTGGGTATGACTACAGGGAATTTAGTGAGGTTTGTATCCCACATATGCTTAATGGCATTGAAATCTGGTGAATGCATAGGCCAATGGAGGATTTAAAATCAGTGTTACTCTCGCACAGTGGGAGTGAGGAACAAACTGAGACAAACCTTCATATCATAGAAACATGACAAAGGGACACAAATTGTCTTTAATCAGCACTCTCTCATATATATATATATATATATATATATATATATATATATATATCTCACACCTGTCAAGAAAGACTCTAGTTTCACGAGTGATCCTTTTGAAGACAAAATACCTTTTCAGAACCACCACCATATTTCATAACTCCCTGCTAACAAGCTGGATCTAGAACCTCATACAGTCTTTTCCATACATGAACTTGGTTGTAGGTTTATTGAAAAGAGATGGAAATGTAACTCATCTGACCCAGGAACACAATGCTGGTCTTCTACAGGCCAATGTGAATATTCTTTAATCCAAGCAAGATGCAGCTACCAATGTCATAGTGTCAATAGTGGTACCCTTGTTAGGTACTGATTTACAAAATCCTGTAAAATGCAATGTAAGCTGTACTGTGCATTGATTGAGGAGTTGCATGACACCAGTATTGCATTGAGTTGTAATTTGATACAATGCTCCTCTTCATTGGTTGGTTATTTTCCTTACTGTCAGCCCAATTCAACTTTAGGTATCTACAGTCTTCATGAGCTGCCAATACTTGTTATGAATTCATGTTTCTGGTACACTCTTTCTCTTGTTACCCAGCAAAAACCTAGAGCAATTCCTCCTTCAGAGACAGTGTTCCATCTTTCAGTTCCCAACTTAATGCCTGCCATCTTTCCTGGTGATGTTTGTTCCTCACTCCCATCATGTGAAAGTGACATAACAATAGTTCCAGGAACACTTGTCATTGGTGCCTACATTCACCAGATTTCAATATCATTAGGCATATGTGGAATGCAGGACTCACTAAATTCCTTGTAGTCATACTAAATAAATAGTTACAGACAGCCTTGCATATATATACACATGCAACAACTCCTTGACACCATATTACATAACTGATATTTAGCCAGAAAAAACACATTATAAAGTAGCTGCTTTTTTTTTTCTTCTTCTTTGCATGTTAGTTTATTTTGATGAAAGGAGTTCAAATTAAATTCATTTTAGTTGGTCATAATTTATAATGAAAATATAAAACATAGTTGGCTAATTTTCCAATTTTAGATATTAGCATTTTAAACATTCTTAGTCCAATCTTGTTAAACCTGCCTAAAGAAGAAATATTTCCCTAGCCCATGGAAGGCATCAAGTGTATGCTATATTTATAAGAATGTGGGTGAACCCTTGTCCCTATCACAATATAGTTCCACTAACCTCTTTGTGTCATCAAACTTTTTGAAGCTGTCATCAACAAGAAAGTTATCAAGTATTTGATAATAAACACACCTCATGAGAGATCACCTTAGACATCTTAAAGGTCTTTGACAAGGTGTGGTATAGGGAGTTGCTACACAAACTCTCCAGTTGTGGAATCTCTGGAAGGGTCTTCTTAATTATCAAGTATTTCCTGTCAGGTAGGTCTATCAATGTTATTGTTAATGGCTAGTCCTCTGAAGTCCATAAGATCAATGTTGACTCTCTCCTCAATCTTACCCTCTTTCTGCTTTATGTTGATGATCTAGAAACATTCTCAGTTCTTTGGTAATTATATGTGCCGAGGAATATTATGATGCATGGCTGCACCTCCAGATATCTGGATAAACAGTGTCTGACAGCTGATCTCTCCTCTGACCTAGCTCTTACAGCTTAATGGGGTGAAAGATTGGCTTTGTATCATTCGGTACTTCCAAAACAAAGCTAGTAATATTTCATCACCACTGAGTAATCCTGTTGAATGATCATACCCACAATTAGGCTTTTTACCTCAATGTCTATTGAGTCTAAAGCTCACTCAAGATCTCAAGTGGAACTTGTATGTAGCAAGAACGAGATGCAGACTGAGCTGCCTACTGATAACGGTATCCACCCCTGTCGGTCAAAGAGACAATGTTTTAGTATGCTGTCTCTGTAAAAAGAAAGCAAATGGCTACCCTGCCAGAACAAAGTCAGTGCAAACCCTGCGACGTCTGGGTATGAAGAAATTATTTACCAGCTTCCCCACAAAATAGTCAGAATGGTGAGCTGAGCAGTTTTAATTATGCAAATGATTCATTTTGCTAGCCAACTGCTAATTTTTTGGGCTCTATAAAAGCAGGCACATTTTCAAAGAGGCTGGTGGGCAGAGCGCCATGCTGAACATATGTGATTGCCATGTGTTACTGAGGATTTCTGTCCATGTTAAAGTAGGAGTGCTACCCAGCCTTGCCAGAAATTGATTCATCCTTACTTGTGTTTCTGGTGTCTTGCCTACATTTGTCGCTTATGTACACTGTTTCTGTGTAGGAGTCTTGATCATGCCCTGCTCATCTTGATTCAGTTTTTGGCTCCTTTAGTGTTTGATTCTGGTGGTGCTAATTTTTACATCCCTCCTGAGTTGTGACACATCTCTTCATTGGCAGATACCCAACCAGTAAAAACACATCAGTATACTTATACCAATGTTAAAGATGCTGGAAGAGGGGTTGGTTCCTTGTATCACTCCAGATAGTGTTCTTTACAAGTCAGATCAGACTAAGAATGGAGTATTTCAGCCATATCTGGGCTGCTGCTGTCCAGTCCTCACTGTCCAGCCTTGAGTTCAAAAGCAATTATGTAGCCTTGTAGGTGATGAATTATCTCCCACCCTGCAACCTCTATGCCACAGATGAAATGTTATTAGCCTCTCACTACTCTATCACTATTAATATGGCAAATGCTCAAACAAGCTACATTTCTTAGTTCCACCAGCTCAAACCTTCACAGCTAGGAACAGCCATGCCATATTCTACATATTCTCATAATAATCCCTCTCCCTTATGCTCTTACAACAATTGCACTCGATAACCGTCTACCTTGAGTAGCTCTTGGGCCTTGTATTGCATGAACTAAAGAAAAATAAATTAGAATACTTGTGCATTTTTCCTAGAAAAGTCATTTAGAAAAGATACAAATAAGAGATTGATTAAATGGCACTTAAATTTATACAAACCTCATTGAATAATAGATTTTGTCTGATCAAAAATAATATTCATCTATGATCTGCAGTCATATGGTGTTACATCATGTCTGCTTCCCATTGTAGCCACAGCTTTACTACTTCTTGACCTATTATGTCACATAAACATCATTTTATTGACTTAATTTCTACAAATTGGGGAGGGCAAAACCATCCAGTATAATGCAGTCTCTAATTTTATATAGCATTTCAGTTTAAATCGAATTTAAATTGCTTTTAGAATTCTTAAACTTATATATATATATATATATATATATATATATATATATATATATATATATATATATATATCTTGGTATGAAATTCATTTTAGCTATCACATGATGTAATTCTGAGAAAAAATGTCAAAAATTTTCTATTCAAAAAGTACAAATTTGCTTTGTACTCTGCTCATATCAAAATCCAAAATGAAATTTTGTAATGAAGAATTGAGAGCTAAAAAAGGTATGTAGTTTAATTGTTAGACTTACATATGTGCACATACATGTGCAAGTTGTCAGTGGTGAAAATAATTCACTTCCCAAGAGGGAAACCAATCATCAAACTCAACAAGAAGGAATAGCAAACTAATACTTTAAAATGTCACAAGTTCATGATAATAAGAGTATTTAGCTGAAGTATCATACATAAGGTCATAAATTAGAAAGATTGGAAAAGTGATTGTCATGAAAATTATCATAATGATTTATAAGAATTGACAAGTATGAGAGACATCTTGCAAAGAAATTTCTTTTGTCAGTCTGATTCCAAATTAAATTTAGTTCTTTTTATTTTTGAATTTTTCTGTGTTCCTTATATAATATAGGTAGTCTCTCAAAATTAATTATTAAAATAATTTAAAATCTTTGGAAGACCTTTGGTGTTACCACTGCTAATTTTAACTGCATTATTTATTTATTTATACATACATACATACATACACACATATATATATATATATATATATATATATATATTACTAGGAATTTTAATATACTGGTTCTGTAAAATAACATGACAATTATTTTGCAAAAGTTTCTGAACTTTATTAACAACAAATGTTAACTAAATGTTAAGAGTTTAGTAAAATTCATGTCAGACAAAAGGAATTTGGTATTTTTACAAAAAGGTAATAATATTGGTAAATTTTATAAAAATGACTAGTTTTTAACACTTGAACATTGGTAAACAAGGTTTGTCAGTGCATTATATCTGTTAATAAATAGAATAATTATACAAGACATTGAGTTTCTTATTGAAGAGAGTAACAGATTTTTAAATAAAATTTTTAAGTGTTAGATTTATTTTACTTTATATAAAGATTAAAACAAAATGTGAAAAGTTATTCAGAATTTGTGGTAATCTTTTTATTTGTTTCTTTTCTTTGTTCACATATATTGCTGTGCTAACCCCTCCCAACTAAAATAAATAAACAAATAAAAGTATATCTGAAATTTGATAAGTATTTATTGTAAGTTATATGTTCATCAAATATAAATATACTTTTGAAAGCTTGATGACTTTATTATTCCCACAATGAAATAAAGAAGTCTATTTTGCAGAGCCTCTAATGTGTGGGGATTTATATTTCTACAGTATATTGTAAATTTACTGGCTTCTAATTTGTGGCCAGGACTGTTTGCATATGGATTAACTGTTTGAAATATGAGAAAACCATGTGTCAATAATTTATTCTCTTGCATCTGACTTGATACTGAGCCCTCAGTTTTCCAGCTTTGAAGCTGTCATCACATGTGTTTGTATTCAATAAACTGTCTTTACTCTCTTTCAGCATTTCTCTTGTTTCTTAGGAAGTCGGGCTTAAAGCCCAGTCTCAGATTTTCTTATATACACCTGAAACAATATTGGAAACTCGTGCTAAGAACAGATTTCTTATCTAACTTTTTTTATGGTGCTAAAATTCAGTTTTAATTTTTCTGCCTTCATTGTTTAAAAATACAGTGTATAATCAATGAATTTAGATGACACAAATAATTTTGATTGTTTTAGATTAAATTTTAGGATTATATCACAATTATCAACACCAGACAAAATTAATTCTCAAATGTTTACAATATATTTATCTTGAGAGATATCTCAGTACAAGTGTCTTATTTGATAGTCTTTTAGAGAGTTGGCATAACCACTTGTGAATATAACAATGCTTTTAAAAAAAACTTTAAGCTTGAATTTAGTTATGTTTTTAGTCTATAATCATTTGATGTAGTTCATTTGTGGCCAAATATATATAGATAAACATTAAAAAAAAACTGCTTAATATTACCTTTTAATATGAATACCTATTTATACAGTTTTAGTTTCTCAGCTGTTGTTTTTATCTCATGAAATATCTTACTTTTTGGAAGTTAATCTTTTAACAATTATAATCCCTACCATCATTATTTCATCCACATTGTTTTATGTTGTATTTACCTATCATCAACATAATTGTGCTAATGTTTTAATCTTATCTTAAACAAGGCAAATATGCCACTTAGGTGCCAGGGGTTACTGAGAGTGAAAGAATGAGAAGACTTTATTGAGGAGAAAGAACAATAAAAGAACAAGATTTATGAAGACAAAAGATGGCAATTTACATTGCATTCAAATTTTTGAAGATCATAGGTGGCAAGGAAGCAAAAAGCTGGAAGAGAGTTCCACAGGTGAGAAGCAAAAGAAAAGATGCTATGAAAATAGAAGTTGGACTTATATCTAGCTATTTCAAGAGTAAAACAGAACTTAGTTTCCAATCTAGTAGTATGCTTAAATTCATACAATTGAGATACTAAGGAGAAGAGCTCATTAGAAGAGTTGCCATGAAAATATTTATAGAAAAGAGAGAGGGGAAACCACATTACATTGGTGGGAAAGACTGAAGTTGAGATACCAGGCCAGGATTGATAACATATTAAAGATTCTTCTTTGGATTTTGTCAAGAATCTCAAGATATATAGCATGAGTACCAAACTAGATATAGCAGCTTTATTCAATGTATGGATGAATGGTAGATTTATAAATGTGCAAGCAGAAAATTTAAAAGATAATTTTAAACAAAGACTAAAGATTGTCCCTGTTTTCCAGTGCTAAAGCCAAATTTAATTGTACAAAAGTAATACTATCTTGTTATTTTGCTCATGAAATATAATTGCTCTTCTGAAAATAATTCACTGGTAAGGCAAAAGCTTGGAAATTTTATCCCAAGAAGTTGCAGAAGTTCCTTCTCATCAACCTTAGGTTAAATAAAATTCTTAAAACAAGGCTAAAGTTTCTTGTAAAATCCATGGCATTTCTGTGTTTGGATAAGTGAAAAATAAAATAAATCATGGAATTAATTTAACCTATAAATGTACAAATATCTATTTCTTTGAGGCACTAACATGTTTACTTACCATTGCCTGTAGAGAAAAGATTTTTATTAGTTAGCATTCTTATATCAATTTTATGTTTAATCAGATTTTAATACCTTGTTGAAAGCAGTGTTTTTATTTGTTTTTAATGGGATTATTACAATCTTTTATATTATGTTGGACAACACAAAATTAACTGTTGGACAACATAAAATATAAATTTATGTGTTTGTAATCATGTTTAATGAGAATTTAAAATACATAAAGGTAAGAAAAACATGAATTTAACAAAGCCTGCAAAATACTTTTATGTACAAGTGGTTGTCTATTTACTGGCATAATATCAAGTTGAATATATTTCAAGAATAACACATTAAGGTAATTTATTGTGATTTGCAATAACCTTTTGTTCGAATCTTTTTTTCTAATAAATGATTTGCAGTGGAAGCTTTAGGGAAAAAGTAAGGAATAATATTCTGTGGTTATTACTGATTTTACAAGTACTATGAAGAAGAGAAGCTTTTTGCCTTAGTTAAGAATTAGTTTTTTTTTGTTTTTTGTTTTTTTTTTTTGTTTTTTCATCTAAGAAAAAAATAAAGAAGTGATTTCACTGATCCAAAACAGAAGTTATGGTCAACTGTAATCCTTCTCTCTTCCAAAGAACAAAAGCAGAATATTCAAGTAAAGATGTATGTCCTGTTGACTTACTGGTAGAGTGATAATAAAAAGGACTGCAATTTAATTTTTAATTTAATTTTGTGAAATTTATTATTGTACTATAATCAACTTCATTGTAAACTGATTTTGAAGCTTAGCCAAAAAGAAAATGAAATCAAAATTTTTAGATTAGTAAAATTATTACAAAAACACTTATTTCATTGCATTTGTTAATAAATGTTTGTTTTTTGTTTGCTTATTTTTACCTGTTTCTTTGTAATTTATTAAAGAAAAGTTGAATTTGAAACTTTAAAATTACTGTATACTTATATTATTAAATGACGAAAAGAAAGAAATGTATATATTGTACATATATTTAACATTTTCATATATGCACACACACACACACACACACACACACACACACACACACACACACACAGCTTTTCAAATACTTTTGGCTGTACATTTCTTGCTAATATGTTCACTTCTCAATATATTTAGATTCTGATCCTCATATCTGTGGCAAACAGGATAGTGATATAAGTCAAGCACTATTTAGTACTTAGGTGAGCAGTTGATATCTTCTTGACGGCATTTAGGACAGAACTGACAAATGGATAGATGTACATTGTACTATTTGGACTCTTGGAGATGTACAATCCTGTTAAATACAGCTCTCAGCACTGACTTTGCGTGTCTGCCTGATGAAGAACTCTTTCATGCGTACACAGAGCACTCTTAATAGAATATATGGTTTCAGATTTTGACCTGTCAACGTAATCTTTGGGATGAAATAGCAGTGTCTACTGAAGATCTGTTGAAATTTATATTTCTTGTCACATTTCCAAGTAGACAGTCAGAATTCCTCTGGTCAGTCTATTGCTTCTAACTTCTTAAACAGGTCAGCTTGTCTAAATGACTAAAGAAAGGTTGCTTTCTCAATGACTTTGGAATATAAAAACTTTTAAACTCTGATTTCTACAAAATGAAAAGACTAAATATTATTTATTTTGTAATTGTAATGAAGCTTTCAGAACTAGGATTTATCATGATCAAGTTGGAATTAATCAGCTGCAATATTTTAGTAATACCTATACTGGTTAGAATTTAAGAAGCTTTCAATTCCAACTTCAAACAAGATAACCATTAGAAATACAGACAAGTAGCTTGGTACCAACTGAAATTTAATGCTATAGAATACATTTTTCATAGAACACCTTAAAATTAAGATGATTATTTGAATAATCAGAAGCCAAACTACTTATAAAAAAAACTTGATATTTGCAAAAAAGAAAAAATTTTAATATTTGTATCTACAAATCCAATGGATAATTTATTGCTGAAAAACTGAACTTTTTGTTTTCTGACTTGTGTTAAAATGACTTTCATTACTAAAGTAAAAATTAGTGAAAAATTTTCTTTTAGAGTTATATTCAAAATATATATTTAGTCATTTCTAACCTTAATTTTTGCTGCAATTATAGAAAGTAATATGAAAAGCCAGTACTATAATGATTTTCCTAAAATTATGAAATTGTTAATATACATTTAGATAAAATCAGCTTAAAATGTAGCTATTCTGTTTGTTAGCTTTTAAAGCTGATTGGAAATATAAATATTGAATCTGATCCTTAAAAATATTGATCATTTTTTATAAATAAAGTTAGAGAAATATTTGCTTTTTTTTTTTTTTTTTTTTTTTTTTTTTTTAAGCAATGCAAACTTTTTCCTTTCATTTCTAGGACAATTTACAAATGCAGTGATTACAGATAAATTTTGGAGAAATCAAATTAACCTTTCAAAAAGAAAATAGCTTTTAAATCATACAATGACTTTTTTATTTTATTGTGTCCTGTAGACACTGTTGATTTTCATTTCTTTTAGAGACAATACCATGAAGCACAAATATAACTTTCTCATTTGTTTTGTATTGAAATAAACATAGTTATATTTTTAATCTCAGCTTATTCATGCTTTAAAGAACTGCTCCCATGTGTTGAGAAACAAAAACCAACCATCAAATCACTTCATGTTGAAAAATTAATTCCACTGGGTTCAATCTGGCAGATCAAGCCAACCACCCAGAAGAATAATAGAAAATTCCAGTTGACTTAACTATTTCTACTCTCTCATATATATATATATATATATATATATATATATATATATATATATATATATACACACACACACACATTTTGATGGTAGCAATTTTTTTTTTGCTTTTATTGTTTTGAATGGTTGAATTTATAGCATGTCTGCTTGAATTTTGTATTGGCCATAATAGTTTTTCTTCATTCATTTATCTCATTTTTTACATGTTTTTTTTTTAATATTTACCTTATCTGACTCTATCTATTGCAGTGTTTATTTTGTTCATAATTTCCTATATTATCCATAGGTTAGCAGTTTTAGCTGTTGTGGATCTATTGATCTGTTCAAGTTTATATTTATTTAAAGATAAGAGTATGTATGTATGTATGTATGTATATATTGATATATCTGAAATGCTGATTAAATAATCAGAAACATTAGTGAAATGATCAATACATAGATAGAAATCATCAAAGTGGAAGCAATTAAGCAGATTTATCCAAACACCAGCACAAAATGAATATTCAATGACAAGTCAACCAAAATATATGATAATGAAAATCTCTTTTTGTTCTCTGCACATTGTTCAAAGAAGCAAAGTCTGCAAAACATTTTTCCATTATCCAAGTGGAATGGTATTATTTATTGGCATGCTTCTTTGTATTCCAGAACCTGATATCAAACATATTTCTTACTAAGTGGTTGCAGAATGGGTAGATCTGGTATCTAATGTTTGTTTCTTTTTTGTTCATTTGACTTGTTTTTAATTTTTTTTTATCCTATTAAGATTTCTAGTTTCTAAAATGGAAAAAAAAATGATGTTGGATTTAGACTATATACACACACTACTATGTATATGTATGTAGAGGGATATTTTTTTTTATCTATCATAACAAATAGAATTGAATTTATCTAATTACATGTGCGTATAAACATATTGTTATATATTACAGTAATGATTGTCATAAATATAATTCATAATTATCATTGATTTTATGTAATTCATATAAGATTTGTATTCCTGTATTTGGCATTATCTTATTTAGATAATGTTACTTCTCTAAATATTTTTGTGTCTGAATGATATCATCAGATACTGCTTCTATAGATAGAAGTGAGATTGCCAAAGACTCATTTCAAGTTTTGGCTTAGGCTACTCTTTTAAATTCAGCAAGGACAAATTGTCATTCATATTTTGATTTGAATCGTTAAAGATGAGATTTTCATTTTGTATGTATTGTGCTTAAAGCATTTGCCCATGTGTAGTTAAAATGTATGCTTTTAAGCATTTGGAAACATTTGTTGATCATCTTAAAAATATTTTCTCAATGCAAATTTCATTTTAATTTTATACTTATACATTTCTCTCAAAGCATTCACCTGCTACAAAATACAAAATTACTTAATTGGAATATTTGTAAAATTCAATGTTGAGGTTCTGGAATAACTATTTAAAAAAAAAACTGAAACTGAATGATCATGTACTCTAAATTTTGGGGTAAATGTATCTACTGTCATAATTGTTTAAAAGAACTTACTTTACAATTTGTGCTCACTTTGTATATATGCCCTTGGGAAAGGAATGAATCCATCTCCTCTTTTCCCAGTTATGGATTAAATACTTGTGTAGACTAGGCTCTCTAGCTTTGATTGGCAATTAGTCTAGAAGAAAACTCTAAATTTAAAACCAAAATGCAACAGGAAAATAACTCCAGTATCTTTCCTAAGAACAGTTTTTGTGGTGAAGAGCATGGCTGTTTTTAAAATCTCAAACAAAACAATGCAGTATTCTTAGTGTGCTTATCTTTTATACCATTTGCCAAATTCACTTAAAATTTGGATTTGTAATATTTTATCAATATTATTAAATTTAACAAATAACAATGGGACAGTGGATAAAGGCATTAGTCAGATCCAGTGATAGGACCCAAAGAGTGTGAGTTCAATACCTGGTTAAGGTGGTGGAGAACTTGGAGAGGAGAATTAACATGAGATAACTGATAACTGACATCCATTAGACATGGCACGTGGAACTAGAACAGTCTACCCCAGCGAGCGAAATAAAGCGTTCAGTTCAACATTCCAACCACCTGAAGAAGGTCAGAACATACAACAGCCAAAACGTTGCAACAAAGATGAGGATGATAGTCCAAATAATGTAAATAGTGAACAATGAAAAATGATGCTAAAATAAAACAAAATATGGCAGTAAGGAAAATAATGGTTAATATTTAGATGAATAAAACAGTTAACAAGAAATGTTCAATTTATAAAAAAACATCTGGAAAATTAATTATATGCAAATTGTAATTCTTTGTTTTGTAGAACAAAGTATTAAAATATGAGATTCATAATAATACACATTGTTTGCTTCAGTTGATGTACAATTTTAATGAATAATTTTTTTAACTCCCACTAAATTATACATTAAATTAAATTTCTCTGCCAGTTTTAAAATGATTTACAAGTTTCTATATTTTGAATGATTGTCCAATATCTTGTTTACTACTTGCTATGTATTGACAGTATTAAATTTGAAGATTTTACAAATGAATACTGACTGTTGAAGGGCTTTTATGGTAAATTTATAGTGAGTTAATGAATTCCTATTTTTGTGACATTCAGTTTCAGGTATAAGACTGTATTATAGCAGTGGTTATCTCTTCATCACAAAATACTTCAAATATGAATTAAAACAAATAGCAAATTAGAAGTTGTGGGGGGTAATATTTCTTCAATAAAGAAGCATGAAAAAAGCTACAAAATTCTTGTGTTGCTTTTCAGATCTGTGTTTTCAATACTTACAGGATTTTAAGCTTATTGAAAGCCCTATAACTAAAATACATTGCACTCTAAAATTTAGAAGGTATCTTATACACCCTCCAATATTTATTGCTGGTTAGTGATGTCTCCAATTAAAATGTATAAGCTGGCAGAAATTTAGAAGTTTTATTTTTGAAAGTAATTCTGGAAATGTATTGCTTTCCAATATTAACAACTTTTATAAGAAAATTATATATAATGTTTCAGAGAAAAACACTGACAAAATGTAAAAAGTTTTTGTATGACATGTTTCATCCTTTAAGACTTCATCAAACTAAAGCAGTATTTCTCAACCTTTTTTTCTTCTTCAGAGTGCTCTTGTAGAATAACAAAAACTCTGGGGGCACACTTTAAATTTTAATAAGGAAAAATTAATAGTGAAATTTTGGTTTAGCATTCCCAAAGAAGATTAGTGGTACAGTTTTCATTTAAAGGGATTTATGAAGCCTCTCCTTTTTTTTCTTTTTTTTTCTTTTTTTTTAAACTTTCCCATAATGACTGATTTAAATCCTTTGGGAAAGGCAAAAGGGAAATGATTATCCACTCCTTCTTAAAGATTAAAGAATTTAGCATCCAGTTTAAAATGTTAATTGACAAAGGCATGAAAGCTATGTGCTTGGTGTCTCTACCTTTTTAAAAATGAATCATAAATTACTCTCCTACTAACTTGGGATGCACCTGGCTACCTTTCAGTGTACATTAGTGTACCTGGGTGCACCAGTTGAGAAATACTGGACTAAATTGATGCTTACATTGATGTGACTACACATACATCCAAAGGAGAGGAAATGCTGAAAAATTTAAATTTTAAAAAAAATTTAATTTTAAAAATCTCTCATCTCCTCTCCTTCATGCACATGTGTAGTTGCATCAACGTAAACATCACTTTGGTTTGATGAGGTCCTAAAGGATGAAACATGTCACACGAAAACTTGTTCCAGTTTGTCATAGATTTTTTTTTTTTTCCATAAAATATATATTATTTTTTCTACTGATATGAATATTAGTAACATTAAAATACACAAGCATTAAAACAGTTTAAATATATTTTATGTAATAAAAATATCTGTCAAAACCAATCTATTACAAAATCATCAGTAACTAAATTCTACTATCCCATTTGTCCTGTGAGAACTTATAAATGAAAACCTTTTATTTTCTAAAGATAAAATGTTCTCAGTGGTAGATTGATGACTTGAAAGAGTAGACAAGTTAGTGTTAGCTGACCATAGGGAGTATTAATCAAGTATAGGTGTTATAAGAATATAGAAACAATTATTTTATGATAGTTTTATTGTTACAATGTTAATACATTTTGTAATATATAGAATATCTAAGCAAATAATTAAGTCACCAGCTGTTACCTACAATTCTATAAGCAGGTCACTCAGTTATAATTACTAAACATATCTAAATTGGTGAATTGTGATATGTGAACAATGTAAAATAAAAGCATTGTCTCTATATAAGATTAGCCAAAATATAGATACTGACTATAGTAAATGAGAACTGAAATTTCACTATCAATTCCCTGGCTTTAGAAATGCTCAGTGTAAAAATAGTTATGATAAAATGCTTCTATTTCCATGTTTAGTAGTAACATTTCTAAAGATTACTTGAAGAATTTATAATTCTCTATCAAGTTGGAGTTTTCATTTATGCTTTTGCATATCTTTGTTTAAAAAGTGTGAGTGTGAGAGAGAGAGAAAGTGAGGCAGATACAAACTGTAAAGGTGGCCAGGACAGTAGGAGTAATTACAGTTCTGTATAGACCCCACAGAGGTACTGACAGTGATGCACACCAAGTTGAGATCTGTGATGGTCCTAGGTGTTGTTAGTAATAATGGCTGTACCACCTTCTTGCAATACCTTAGGGTCAATGGCACTGCCTACATCAAATTGCTAGACATGGTTTTCCAACCCTGGATTGAGGTGTGGCCATAGGGGCTTCAGTAGGACTCTGTTCCCTCACTCCTGACCCACATAAACCAAATGTGGCTAGCTAGGAAATTTCACAACCATCTAACCTACCCTCAACATGTAACATCTTAGCTCTCCTAATTTGAATTCCCTGGAATCCTACATCTGGGGTGTCATTGATAAAGGAACCAATTAATGGCTGTTATAGTACCAAGAACTTATTGGTGACTACTATCATAGATGTAATGGCCAACAGGAACTTTCAAGGGTACATTGAGGCAGAGGATAGTTTTATTGAATAACTTTTGCTTGCTTATTCTAAGTTGAACCCATGTACAATTTTCCCCTACTATTTAATATCTTTTGTTTTTCTTTATAATTTATTCTTGGTTATAAGGTACTGAAAAATTCTCAGTACTATCAAGAAACCCTTCAAAGAAATATATTCTAATGTTTGATCAGATTTTGGAAAGTAAGTTTGACTGAAAACTTTTCAGTGCTTTATTACTTACTACATAAAGAAATACTTTCAATTTCATGCATCAAGACTGAGACATTGCCTAAATAAAATAGAAATAATTAAACTTATTTAAGATAATAACATTAAAGATGGATACTCGGAGAAAGCAAATTATATATTGAAATCAGCAGGCATTAATAAACTGTCATCAGTCAATAATGTTGCTTTTACCAGTTGAAGGAATTATTGAAGTGATAATTCCTGTTTGTCTAATAGAAATGAATAGATAAAAGCATTTGAATTGACCACCAATGGACAAGCATTTTGTCATGGCTTGAAAGGAATTCTGTTGAGTTTGTAATAAGCCTAACCGCTTCCACACTGAATGCATCACACACATTTATTAAAATAAGGTGCAGGGAAAGATGCATTAAAGTTAAATCAGAAAAAAAGATAAAATTACCTAAAAATATATTATTATAAATTTTCTGTTTGTCTGTTAAATAACAGTGTGGCAAAAATTTGGTCTAATTTTCATTATGCAAACTTTAACACATCTAAACTTCTTTTTTTTGTAAATAAAGAACATTTTTAGCTTTTGACAATTGAGCTTGAGCAAACAGTAGCAATTATGCCAGAAGCTTCTAAATAACATGTTTTATTTTTCTGATTCTGTATTAATAAATTAGAATTTTTAATAAATGGGTTTAGGCTAACTTAGAGTTTTGGAAGACATTGTTATAAATAAGTTTGTCTGTTTCCCTATCTGCTACTTAATATTACTTAGATAAATATGACTGCATGTTATCTCACTTGTTTTAGTATAGAATACTAGACATTGGAAAATTTATTTTTATTCGGAGTTTACAAACTTCAAATCTTGACGAGGGTAATCTGATAGTTTAAGCAGCAATTGAATTTAAATTTGAAATAAATTTTCTTTTTTTTTATTCTTCAATTAGTAAATTATAGAAAATTTGTGTCCATTAAGTTCAGTTCAAAATTCCCTGGAGTTTATCTAGATTGACAAACACCTGAAAAGACTGTAAAGCAAAATGTGATAATATCGACAGAGTCCAAATGTAAATAATGTTAATAAGATATTAAAACTTAATTTCTGAAATGAGGAATTATCATTATTAGATATACAAAAGTGTCTTAACATTTATAATTACGATGTTTCAAACATTGTACTATCCAGCCATCTTCATTTGTCATATTTGCTGACTTTTTGGGAATTTCAAATTAAACTTTTTAGTCAGTCTATCTGAGTATATTTTTCTCAGTTCACTCTCCATATTCAGGGTTATCAAACTTTTTCAACTGAACCAGAGAATATGACTCACATCCTCAAGGATTGAACTTGGGAACGCTAGGTAAGCACTCAAATAATTTTTATCCACTAGGCTTTTACCCTGATGAGCCTTAAATCCAGTGTTTATGATTTCATCATTTTTACTGCTGACATAAAAAATTGTAAACATTTTTGCAATATAGTAATATTCAAACACTAATCAGGTTTTGGCTTGTTTGAGTTAATGACAAATTGTTAATAATTCATTTAAATAAATTTGGATTATGTCTCAAAGTTTCTATTTCTCCAAAATTATAATCCCAGTTTATTACATTTAAATGTTTAACCCTCTCTCTATCTCTATCTCTGTAACCATGTGTTGTCATGAAATATAACAATTAAAATAGTGAAAATTGAATGCAAATGATATGTACAATATGAATCAGACTTACAGTAATGATTAAAGTATCTATATCAGAAAATTATTCTTGAATAATTGAAACCCTGTAATGCCATGAGGGATATAATTTATCTGGGTTTATTAATGTAGTATGATAATCATAACTGTTTCATAACTAACTCATATACTAGAGCTGTAATTAAATCGGTTTCATGCAAAGCAGCTCATCTACTTACTTGTAAGTTGTGATATGAATGTAATTTTCTGGTTCAGCAGTATCTATATAGGTTATGCAGCAACAAGTATTACTTTTTTTCTATTTACTCGCTTCACTATATTTGATAGTATATAAGACATTTTTATTACTAAAAGTATTTTGTAGCTTCAAAAGTATGACTCTTTTGAAAGCTAATATTTAGCCTTCACTATTGGAGACTTAATTATGCTGAAATGCATTTAAGACAGTTGGGTAATGTTTAATATTCTAATCAAATACACCATTATTATTTTTCCTTAAAGAACAAAACCACATGCACATATATATATATATATATATATATATATATATATATATATAAGTGAACATAGAAGTCAACACTTGGAGGCGACAGTCTGTTTCATGCTAGATGCAATCGTCAGGCCATGAGTCGTGGCCTGACGATTGCATCTAGCATGAAACAGACTGTCGCCTCCAAGTGTTGACTTCTATGTTCACTTATATATTTACACACACTCTATATCTTTGATATTGAGCACTTTATCCCATAAATATAGCACATCTTAAGACTATATTTCTTCATATATATATATATATATATATATATATATATATATATATATATATATATTCAGTTGTATGGTATACAAACTAATATCCGTACAACTGAATATGTTAGCTCTATCGCAGATATTGAGCACTTTCCACTAAATACTGCACACACATACATATACTTTGACATCATTAATTAATCATAAAAAAAATTAAACCTCAAATATTTTTCCATTGGCATATTTTTAGATTTACAAATCAGGATTGAACTTCATTTAAATTTTGGATAAAATAAGAATTTATAATCAGAATATTACTTTTGGAACTAAATTGTCAATTTTAGCTTTCAAATAATGTCATAAGGACCCAACTTGTTTTGTTATTGGTGTATATATTTTATTCATCATAAGATTGTGTTTGATATAAGTAAAGATTAAATTACAGCAGATCAAAACTGTTTTCTCCTGATCAATACACAGTTATCTTGATAAAAATAAACTGAAAATTCTCTTTTCTTTTTAGTTGAATGTGATTTTTGAAAGTTTTTTTCTGAAAATTTTCTGAAACTTAGATTCCATGTGTTAAAATGAAGCTTGAAGTGGAACACTTGAAGCTGATGAGAGTTAACTTCCACTACTTGAGAAGAGGTGGGAATTTTGAAAATCTTGAAATTCATCTGAATGCACTTGAATTGATTTGACATTCAGAGAATCTTGTAAGATTTCAAGAACCTTGGTTCCAAACTTTGAGCATTCAAGCTACAATTTGGGTGCCTTCAGTTAGTTCAGGTAATAAACTTGACATTCAAATAATCTAAAATATAAATACTAATTGAAAATGGTTTGTTCTCTTAAATCCTGTTTTTCAAATTTATTTAATATTAGTCTTGATACATTTAAAGTTTGATCCATTGAATGGTCATTTAGGTTTTACATAAACATTTTTGAAACAACAAACCAAGAATCAATTTTTCATCTTTTTGGGACCAAAAAGAAAAGAAAAAAAATGAAAGTTTCAGAAATTTAAAATTCAAATAAGCTAAATATTGGAATAAAATGTTCACTTCAATTTTCTTTGTGAAAAAAAACTGAATTGTTAACAAGTACAACCTATATTTATTTTAACAACCCAATTTTTATGGTTTGAAAAAAAGAAAAAAAACAATTTAAGCATTATATATGCTTGCCAAAATCTAAAATTTGACACTTGTATTGACTTAAAAGAAAATGAGTTGGAATTGTTGGAAAGTATTTATCTATAATATTATTTACATTTATTACAGGAAGAATATAAATTAGCCACTTCATTTATTGTCTTTATTGTTACTGGGAAGAGCATTGATTGTTATATTTATTGATAGCTATTTACACTGTTTTCATAAAAATATATATTGCATATTGTTAGTGAAAATAAATAACATTGTTGGTGCTTATATTAGAAAAGGATTTTAGTTAGTGTTATAGTTAGAACTTTTACAAATCCTCAAAATCTTTTCATATTTTGAGCCTACTGTGATAGTCTTTTTCATTTGTGTATTTAAAAAAATGTTAGACTTGCACAGTCTTTTATTGATTCAAAGAGGAATAATTTTTTTCTAAACAGTTTTTTCATAATTAGATATCTTACACGCGCATACACAAGAGAGATAAATTAGTGGTTCTAAAATGATAAATATAAAATTTTGCAAAAATTTAAATTATATTTGAACTTGCAATGCATTCTTCAGTGTAATCAAAATAAGCTTGTTATAATTTTCATTTTTCTTGATCTTATATAAAAAAAACAAAAAAACAAAACAAAAGAACAATAAATGAACTTTATTTATGCCAAGAACCTTCTTTCATTTCCCTAAAGAGAATGTTTCCAAACCACAAGTGCTAGAGGCCATCACTTGGGACATAGCTTGTCAGTTTCATAATATTGACTTTACTATCAATGAACAAATTTCAAGTCAATAAATAAAAAAAAAAATAAAAAAATAAACTGAGTCTGTAGTTTTGTTTTTTCTATACTTGGATGAAAAGGCTGCCAATATTCTACACAAGACTTTTTTTCTCAACCTCTTTCATTTTCATGCAGAATTTAAAGGACTATTTCAACCTATGCTGGAGGTCATTATATAGGAATTCAAATCTTGTAAAAATAATTTTACCTTCTGCTTTAAATGACATTTTTTTTTTTGTCTCCTGTGGGGAAAACCTCAATTCCTTTTATAATTAACACCTTGATCAAAGATAGATGGATTATGGTCATGACATGAAATCTGAGGATAGAATAAAACATTTCCTCAGAAAAATGACTGTCAATTGTCAACTATGTAGTCAAGTGGACAAGTCTGTTCCGAATTAATTTATTGAATATTAATTACTTGATTTTTAATTGTTATCTATAATGAATATTTTTATGATTTAAATATTGGAAATATCAATCATACCTTATGTATGATACCATCATTTAGGGGCAGTCAAAATTTAGTCAATTTATAAGTGTTGTTATTTATTACAGATCATAAGCACTTCTGTCTATCAGCATTTGATAGTATTAAAAACATGAGATCCTAAATAAATCTCATCATTAATGCATTAAAAATCTTAATATGAATATTTATTTGCAATGTACAAAAATTAATACCTACACACTTCATAATTTCAAAGGTTATTCACTTTGGTTATTTGCTGGTATTTCTTACTAATATGATGACTGAATAATGACAAATTGATGACTAAAAGGATTTTGAAATTGTAATAATTACATATGAATTTGTATCTGTTGAAAGCTTTGTGTCATTATCTCATTGAAGTTTTTTTTTCATTGTGGAAATGAAGAAAATTTGTTTTGAGAAGTATCTGAACTATTTTGTTGAAGGTTGGATTAAAAGATAAATTTTATTTTGAATATATAATAATTTCAATACAAGTTTTGATTTCAGAACAAAACAAATTTACTATGTTAATTTTGAGTTTGTGTAGGATATGTAATAGTGTAAAAAACAAAAGTGAAGATGAGAAAAAGTGGCAAAATTATTAAAAATGCAAAGAGTCTGCTCTCTTTGGCTTCCTCAAGTTAGAATGAAAGACAAAATTTTATGTAAGGGAAAATACCTTGGGATCTCTGAGGATAAGTAGTAATCAGAAATCAGATTAAATTTGATACCTTATCATCTCCAATGTTCAGACACAAGAGGGTGTCTGTTTGTTTGTTTTATCTATATCAGAGGTATTTGGTGTGGTTGGATTTTAATTACTCTACCAAAACTAGTGTTTTTTATTATATATACCTACTTATGTGTACATATATTAGAGCCTTTTTTTTTCTTTTTTGTATACTTGTATATATGTGTACAAGTATGCATAAAAAAGGCTCCATAATGTGTAGGTGTGTATGCATGCATAGATATATGAATGGGCATGTATATGTGTATGTACAAGTATACAAAAAAATGGCTCTAATGTATGTACATGCCTGTGTATACACACACACACACACACACACACACACACACAAAAGCACTCTACTTTTGGTGAACTGATTTAAAATCCAACCACACCAAACTCCTGATATACATAAAATAGACACCATCTTGTGTCTGGACATTGGAGGTGATAAGGTATTTAATTTAATCTGATTTATGATTCTTATTTATCCTCAGAGATCCCAAGGCATTTTCTCTCACATACAGTTTTGTCTTTTTCATTCTAACCTGAGGAAGCCAAAGAGAGCAAATGCACTGGCAAAATGTGTCATTGTTAATAAATTTTCCACTTTCTCATCTTCACACACACACACTGTGTGTGTGTGTGTGTGTGTGTGTGTGTATGTATATATATATATATATATATATATATATATATATATATATGTGAGAGAGGGACACACACACACACAAACTGGATTTGTTCATTTCATATTTTTAATACTTAATCATATACATATATTGAAAGATATATTTAAAATATTCTGAATTCTTGCATGGGCACATTCAGTCAGTATCTGAACAGATTGAAAATAATTTTTTATGCTTAAGATATTTAAAATTGTTTTCCTTAATACTGGCTAGTTATAAATAATTCAAGTTTTACTATAACTACATAGTAAATTTTTTTTTTTTTTTTTTTTTTTTTATCATTTGAAGAAATTACAATCAAACACTTATGAATCTGGCATAAATCAATGACCAAAGTTTGGGAAATAAAGTTGAAAACTTTTTCTTTTAAATTCAATTCACCATGAAATTAAAAATGATGCTCTTAGTTATTTTTAATATTTTTCTTTTACCTTTGACAAGATCGGCAGATTTTAATTTATTTTTGTTGATAATGCACAGCAACATAAATGTGTTGATACACACAGGTGAATAGGTACGTGTATGCATGATATATACTTATAAAATGGCAGTCATGCTCACTTGTCTATCACAGAGCTGAGGCCTAAGATACTGTCATAGGTGCTGCACTTGGAGTCATTCCCTTCTTTTTATTTAGGAAAGTACAAGTTTTCATTTGATTGTGGCAAATGCTCTTCCTTTCTATATCGATCTATTGCATGTGACTTTACAATATTACATTGGTATAAATATCAGAATGCAAGTCTTCAAGATGGATATACCTATTTGAAGATGTAGAATGTACCTTTTTTTTTTTTTTTTTTGCTCCTTACCTGATCTGAAATGAATCGATGCTGCCAGTTCATTACACTATCTATGAAAAGTTAAATGACTCCTTTTTTTTTCAAAAACCTAAACATTAGATATATGTCCTTTTGTTTTAATTTAAGGCTGTAAGGCACATATTGGTAACTAAATTTCCTTGGAGTCTTCATCACAAATTTACTATTTGTAATTTTATGGCACATCATCGGCATACCACTCAGTTTTATTCTCTGCAAATGGACATGACTGAAAATGCAATTTATAACAGAATATGTTTAATTTATAAATATATAAGTTCCTTATAATTAAAAATATTTTATGTCAGAAATAATGAACTACTAAACTATTTTTTCTAAGTATAATCTTCAACTATTTTATTTATTTATTTATTTATTTTATTTTTTTCAGTTAACAAAGACAAAATTGTATTAATGTTTAAAATGGATAGAACAATATATTACCTGTTTTTGTATAATTTCAATTAAAACAGTAAGGCTTGTACACTGAATATCATTAATTTGTAATTTTAAATTCTCTACAATAATTTGATCTTTATTATTTAGAATATTAGTAAGTTGAATAGTGTTTATCAAAAAATAAAAATGGAAATAATTGGGTCCCTTTTTCTTTTTCTTTTTTTTTTAACCTGTGATTTTGACAGTAACTCTTGTCATCCCACAAGATATTTTGTAACAATTTTTATTTTCTAGGTTCTTGCATAACACTGGAGACAAAATACCTACTTGATTAAACAGTAAAGATTACTTGAATGTTTTTTTGTTCCTTTTTTTTTTTTTTTTTTTTTTTTTTTTTTAAACAATAAATTACCAGGTATTTATGTACATTAATTCATCTACCTTTCTTGTAACAGCCACATGCAACCCATTTGACTTTCTAAATAGCATGCCTAATTTAATCGGGGGAAAATGTTTTTTAAAATTTTTTTGCTTTCATTTTATTCTCACTTGTTCACTCACACTTTCTCATACTTAATCATCCTTTCTGTATGTGGCTAAGTACAATATTAATTGAATTTTGTAACTTTTTGTTAGAGGTAATTTTTTTATCATTTTAAACCATTGGCAATTTTTCAATAAGGAATATAATATGTGTAAACATCTTTTGCTTCAGAAACCGGAAATGTCCATAATATTTTTTTCTCCAGGGAATAAATATACTTTTTCTTTTTAAAAAAAAATATTTTAAAATAAATTAGAAACAAATCACACACAGCAGCAGCGTGTGTTAATTGCACTTTCATCAGTGATAAGATTATAACAAGACTTCAAATTTTTAATTATAGAAAGAATCTTTTCATCATTTCCAAGGCATGTGGTCTTTTGTAGTGAAAATGGCTGAGGTACCTTCAATGAAAAGTTACTTTGAACATATTTTTTTTTTTAAGTAGTATGGCCCACAGTAGTGCAGCACATTGTTTGAAATAAGTTGCCCATGCCTGTTCTATAGCATAAGATGTCCTCATTGTGACTTTAACAATTTGATTTTATTTTGTTCGCACATTTTCTACTCCTATGAAAATGAATGGTTATTGCTATCTGATTTTTTATAATCTTGAACAAATAATGTTTAAAAAAATTTAAAACCTATCAAAAATTTAATTATAGTTGAAATCTGTTAGAATTTAAAAAAAAAAATGAAAATAAATAATTCAAAATTGTTTTGAAGTTTTCTGTATTGTCAAAAATATTTTATATTTTTTTATATTATATAAATATACATTTTTCATTTTTTTATTTTATGTCTTTCAGTTACTTTATGCTAAGAATCAGTTAATTTTATATATTGCAATATCATATATTACTTATCTATATAAACTTAATAATTGAATGTGGGAAATAAAAAATAAAAAATCCTTTAATTTTTCCACATTCTTAATTACAGTTACTTACAACCGTTTTTAGACTTTACCTTGTATTCCTCAGAATAACTCAACATGACTCAACAATCCGTAAAATCTTAAAAGTATATTTGTAGTTCTGATGAAGTTATATTAAGAATTCTGTTACAATCCTACATATCTGTAGTTTTTAGAACATCTGGCAATAAAGTAATTTTACCAAACCATTCATGTTTTAATAAGTGATCATCAGGTATAAATAAATTAGAATTCTTTAGAAACTAATCTATTTGTATATACTTTTTACTCTCAACCTACTGTTTGCTCTGAATAGCTAGGACTTTGCTCTTCATCACTCATGAAATATGATTATTAACTACAGAAGCAGAGTATTACAGGATTTTAATATTCTTCAGTTAAACAAAACCTTGTATTTTGTGGAATATTGAAAAATATTTTTTGTGTCATTGTCAAAATTAAGTACATTAGAATGTATAGAGATTTAAAGGTTAAATTTTGTTGATTGCCATATTTAGTATTTATTAAGTAATCAGTTAACTGGAGCAAGAAGTGGCTTGTTAATCTTAATGCCTCTAAAATGAAACTACTCTCTCTTAATCATCTGAAAGAACCTTGTTTGCTTTCTATTAGAATGGCTGATGTTAACTTCTAGGAGAACAACTGACTACACCTTCTTGGTCACATGTTTTCTACTGACATGAAATTGAATGATTATTTTGAATCAATTGCTAAGCCTACTGCTAGGAAAGCCAATTCACTATGTTTTACTAAATACTTTTACTCACCAGAATCTATCTTTCACATTTATAAGTCTACTATTTGTTTATATATTGAATATTGCTTTCGCATCTTGTCTGGTGCTTCTGCTATGTATTTAGATATTCTTGACAAAAATCAGCAACATTATTAGTTCTGACCTGGCATCTCATTTTCAGTCGCTTTCTCATTGTCATAACATAGCTTCCTTCTATAAATATTTTCATGGTAATTGTTCTGGTGAGCTTACCTTGTTGGTGTACAGACTTCACAAATTTAAGCATAAGTTCTTTTACATTTCTTGCTTACAGAGCTCCCTTCCAGCTTCTTGCTTCCCAGCCAACTTTGATCTTCAAAATTTTAAATGCAATGTCAATGGCTGTCTGTTTCCTTGAATACTCATCGTATAATGTCCCCTCTCTGTTTTGTTTTATGCTTTCAGTAACCCCCCCTTGCATCCTAGTGGCTTTATTATCTTGCTTGGTGGTGAAGTGATTTATTTTATTTTAAAGGATAAATATTATGTAGAACTAATTTCTTATTTATACAAGTGAATTTTCTAGTAAGTTTTTTTTTTTCTAACATAAAATAATAAAATTAAATTCATTGTATTTTCTAATGATTTCAGTAATTCATTTCAGAATAATCATTGTCAGTCTACTACTCATAGGTTTGCTTTAAATCTCTAAATATGAAAAAAATGTTTAATGCCCAAAAGCCAGGTTTTAATCTGTTCAAGTGCTTATTAAGAATCACTAATTATTTTTCTATGCATTACTGCTTATTGCATAATTCATACTTGATAATTTATTATCAGAAAATAAATATCTATTATGAATGTTTATCTAAATAGATATCGACCAAGGTTAATTGAATTTAAGATTAATTTAATTGAAAGCAAAGCTAATCACATTCTTATGTACAGTGTTCTTTTTCGTTTTAGAATCCATTTACAAATATCTAAATGGATTAATATTTCGGTAGTGTTGAGTCTTTTTTTCTTTTTTTATATTATCAAGATGACTTTAAAAAAAAAAAAGCAATCTTCCTCTTTATTGAATTACTGTTAAACAGGTTTCAAAAAATCATTTTTATTAAGGATATGAATAACAGTTGATCAAAGTTAAGAAACACATCTGTCAGTAAATAAATAAAAAAAAAAAAATTTAAATTAGTCTCTGTAAAACTAACTTAAATTGTTATAGTTATAACTTCAACTTTTTTTGCTCAAAAGATTTTAAAATATTCTCATTTCAAAATGTATATTTAAGAAATCAAATCACATAACTATGCAGATATCTGTCTACAACAAATGCATGCATGCATAAAACTATTTGAAAACAAAACAAATATTGAAGTTTTATATTTTCATGAGCACATGTAGAGATATGATAAACAACATATATTATGACAACTGTTGATATTTGATCATTTCCATTTTTAAAGCATTTTTCTCCACTAATTGCTATTTGAAATACTGTATTTACCAGCATTCATACCTATTCTTTTGTTAACTTTAAATTTTAGCATTCAATATCATGGTACACAATACTGAATTTATACTCTGTTAGCTGAAAATATAATTTACTCCTTGAAGATTTTTTTTTATAGAGCTGCATAACCACTTCTGAGTAAATTAAAGCAAATATTGAATTTTTCCTGTTAGTTCAAGTTTCTTTTGTTGAATTCTAATGAATTACTCTGAATTTTTCAATTTCATACCATCAATACCTTTTTCAATTCGATTCTAGTTTAGTTTTTTTTTAAAAAGTGACAAATATGTGATGGGGAAACAACAATCCATTTACTTTTTGCTCACAAAATAATTAAGAATTTCAGTTTTTAATTTGATGATATTTCTGGGTAATTCGCTCATGGATGATAAATGGAAAAAATTGAAAAAAGTCTATCCATGTAAGAGTGAAATAGCAAAGGAAAAAGAGGCTGTATTGGTAATGACAGGATATAACAAATGATTCCAGTATGAAATGTCAGATATCACATCTACACAGGTCAGGCAATTCATTGCTTAAAGTGATTTACAGATGATTCTTGGTTTCATTTTATTCAAATCTTAAACAATTGACTTATCTGTTTTTCCTATATGATGTGTATGTATGTAAGAAATTGTTCATGAATAAATTTCTGAACCATTATAAAAGTGAAAGCATGCTTCTAAAATATTTGTTTATGGTGCACTCAAGTCTTAAAAGTTTGGAAAAAATGAACTTAGACTTCTGCTTAATGCATCTCTCTTCATGTAAGCTTCTTATTTAAGTGCCTGCAGCTATATGAGGCTCAGCTAGTTACTCCTTGGGCAAAGGTGTTACATATTCTTCATTATGTCCATATATAACTCACATCTATTTTGTCAGACACACGGATCCTGGAACTTGGGTAGGATTTTTCCTTATTTTGTTGTTTTTATCAATATTTATCTATTCATGTTCTCATCATTGTTCTTATTTTATTTTTAATTTCTGGAAACCTGAGAATGTAATGTAAATAGGCAAGTGCCTGATCCAAATGCTAGAGCCATCACTTAATCATTTTGTGGCTATATTTTAAAAGGAAAAAAAAAAATGAAAAAATATGCAACAAATGAAGAGATTCTGTAAAAGATGTGGCAGTGGAGATAAGTACTTAATTCATAAAATCCCAACATGTTTCTACATCAGATGCTGTCCTTGCCAATCAGGGGAAAAAAAAAAGATTTTTTTCCTTTCTTTTTGAGCAGCATTTAAGTCTTTCCACTAATTGACAAATTTAGCTGTTATAGGTAAATCGGCACCTTTCCACCTTGTCTGCATCTATCTACATTTGGAGATATATATATATATTTTATACAGCATACATTTATATCTTGACTTTTAGCTCTCGTGTATACTTGTATGATAAAACAATTTATTTATGAATGTATACATTGAGGGGGTGCTGAAAAATTATTTCGTCCAACCAAGAAAGGACTCAAAAAATTGAATATTGGTTATTTGGTCAGGTTTTGGGAAGTGGGTCAGATAAAGAACTTTTCAGAGCCCTCATAAATATTTAATGCAATGTGTATGTATGGATTTGATGTGAAGTTAACATGTGTAATATGCAAACACCTGATAATGAATATGATTTTATTTAAAAAAACAAAAAAAAAAAAACATTGTTAATGTGTTTATGAATAGCTAGTGAATTATGTATACGAATATGCATCTATAAATAAATATCTACAAAATATGAAAAATGTACCTAGGTTTTATTTTCATAGAAACTACAGCAGATATAGGGAGCATAATAACACTTTCTGATAGAACAGCTGCCAAATATTATTCCAGTCATCACCATGAGTTATGCCTTGTCACCAATAATGGACAAGTGCTTACATGCTACACTTGTAAAAAAAAATCTACACTATCAGAGGTGGCCCACATTTCCATGCACAATGTTGTTGCCATTGCTAAAGCGCATTATTCTCTGCTTAACTGTGATCACATTAACTAATTGGTCTCTATAAACATCAAAAAAGTTTCAATGAATGTTAATGGACATAATTTTTTGCATGAAACAATTAAATGATACACCTCCACTTTTTATGCACTTTTATGTCAGATGCCATTTTGCCAGACTGCCACTTAGTTATTTGCAACAAGGTAAAAAAAGAAAATGAGTTATTAGTAGAAAGGTTCAACATCTATTACCATACCACCACCATCTGCCTCTGAAGTCATGGGCCAACATAATAAAATAGGAGGCATTACTTTCAGAACAACCCTCATATTTGAATAGCTATGAATATTAATCTACAGTGATATGCTAATATTCTTTATTTAGCTGCTTGTATAGAAATTAATAAAATAATTTTGTTTTTACAATCTTATACTTTTAATCTGATATTAACAATGTTATATATATATATATATATATATATATATATAATTTTTTTAAAAATGTGTTTATATTGTTTCACTTAAACAGTAGCTTGGACCTTATGAAACCAGTTTTCCTGTTTGCTTTTGTGAAAAAGATAATACTTCTTGAAAGATGTCTTTTCCTCTTTGTGCATGAAGTTTGGAAGCAATTATTTAGTAAGATGCATATAAACCGGATAATTATATATCCACAGAAGCAGATCATGCAGTCTAAGAAATACATTTCTCCCTTTTGTAGTGACTATATAGTTGGTAAGAAAGAAAAAATTATCTTAGCATTTTTATTTTCAAAGAAAATGTATTTTTTCTTATTTTAGCTAATGTTAAATGTTATCACCAATTTCACTTACATTTACATGTAAACTTAATAACATTTTGTTGAAAATAGGCTTGTACTTTAGTATATTGCATACTCCTTTTAATAACATATATTTTACATATAAAAATGAAAAGTAGTATGAAATAAAAATACTGATATCTTTTCTTTGTGTTTAGATTAGGAAAATGCACTACACTAATTAGATACAATAAATTGATTTAGCATTTTATTTTTATTTATTTATTTTTTTTTCTTTCCTAAATTGCTTGGAAACTATCTCTTTATGTTGGTTTAATAAATAGAAATATACTCATTTAAATTTCACTAACACTGATTCTACTTCAATTGTTAGCTAAATATGTCCAGAGCAATCTCGGAGTAGAAAACCTTTTTATTAAAAAATATATTCCAATGCATTTATAACAGTTTGTTACTAACAAGAGATAATATGCTTCTGTCTACAGAATTTCTTTAAAAATTAATTTTATTAAATAAAATTACTTTCTCAATAGTTTAATTTAGTTTCATTATCTTTAAAAGTTATTTTTCTCTAGGCAATACCAAGTAACCCTGCTTACTCACATAAAGAATCCTTGTATTCAAATATTCAACTGTTGCAGTTCAAACAGTAAAAAATAAAACCATTCTTAATAATAGTCCTTTACATTTTATGATATACATTTTTATTAAAACAAAAAGGAAACGGTTCTCAATATCTTTTACATATTTTCTTTGTTCCTTTCTAATTTTTTTCTTTGTTCCTTTCTAATTTTTTTCTTTGTATCAAATATGAAAAGGTTATGGTATTCAGTTTGTATTTTCCTCTGCAAATTATATGATTGTAATTGGAGAGTTTTACCTGTTCTGACCTATAGATGTGCCCACCTGACATTTTTCTCTTTTAAGACAACTATCGGTCAACCAGTTTGCCCCCAGTGTAAATACCTTTCAGATATCTTTTTGATTGTTTGCAACTTACATTTGTTTGAAACATCACTCTCAATTTTTATCCACATTTAATAGGAATTTATGGATTTTTTTTTCTGTAATTTGGAATACATGTCTATCGTTTGAAACCGATTACAAAAACATGTAGATGTTTACTCAATATTCTTCTTTCAATTATCATCACTTCATTATTAGCCTTAATAATTTTTTGAAATTTATTTATCTATTTATTTTTTAATACCTTTAGGAATTAGGTGATTTGTGATTCCAGTAACTTTTTAAAGTGCCTCCTATGAGTATCCTCCTTGATCCTATGGTGATGAGGACATAAATTCATCTTTACATCAGATTTGTAAGAGGTAATAAAAGAACAGTTTATATAAGTGTTACAGGTGATATGTTTTATTTTTAAATAAATTATACTAGCAGAGATACCCAATATTTCTGAAGAAAATTCAAATATAAAAGTACAAAAAGTCATATTTTCACATAAGAAAATAGCTGCAGTTAAAAGAAAAATATTTACATGCCCAAACCAAAAAAATAGTGTAGTACAGTAGTTTGACAAGGCTTTGGGGTATACAATATGAGTGTTTCTCTCTGTGTGCTAGAATGAAAAGATTGTAGATCAATATAGAACTGATCATAGAAAGAAAAAAGCAGTGTTTAAGACAGCGATCTTGAAATTGTCCATGTGCCTGCAGCAAAGCTAAGCATCACTGAGAATTAGAATCAGGGTAAATTACATGGAATTATGAGAATCCTGGGAATGAATGCAACCACCTTTTTGCTTACCCTTGTGGAGATTGTTGCATATAAGACTTTTAAAAGTTGTTTGATAGTGAGACAAGTTCCATTGCACAATTCTGAAAACTATGAAGGGCATCTCAACTTTTAGCTGAAGTCTATGAGGAAGAACAAGAGGCAGCTCAAGAACGTTGAGGAACACTTTTACTCTATAAGATTGTACACTACAAGTCGGTGTTTTTACGAAACATATTGGTATTAACCAACTTCCGTTAGTAAAAATTTCAGGACATATTAATGATAAATATGTTCTAATATTTGTCTTTATTAGACATATTTATAACATGTTTAATTGTGTGAGATTTTCTGTAACTCTAGAGTTGTTCCTCATATATATATATATATAGTATATTTTTTTGATATTTGTTTTAATATTGGGTCATAAGATATAATCACAAAAGAGAAACAAGTTATTGTAGCCTTATTAAATGAGAACGCAACATTGGAAATAGCAACAATCAAAATAGAAATTGAAAACATTGCCACAGACAAGAAAAGAACTGTTTTGAAGAATATCCCAAAGACAGATCTGAGAAAAATGAATTGGCCAGCAAGAAAATATCTTTAAAATGTAAACAGTGAAAAGATGCAGAATATTAAAAAGATTAGCTAAAGACATGAAAGCAAATACATTACTACCACCTTTTAAATAAACCTCACAAAGAGAAACCAGTAAGTTGGGTATATGAAAACTTATTTCTCACTAATTACACACAATTAATGTAAAGATACATTGAGTGTACCTGATGGCTGGACTTGTGGTTGGGTCCCTTCATGGCAACATTAAACCAATATAACTTATGAGATATCATGTTGTAGGTGGAGTCCTATTTTTGGCTAGTATTGCACATAGTAACATACATTCTTTCAAAGTTGAGTGTGTTGCAAATAAATATAAAGTTTTACTGTAAGTTCTTGGATGAGATTTCTTTTTTGTTTTTCAAATGGTACAGCTCACAACCAAGAAGCTTTAAGTGAAAGAGTTTATTCATACAAGAAAATGTGTTCATATTCTGCAAAGGTAACTATTGCTCACCTTGTCTAAAATAAAGTTTCAAATTTATAGAATGATTCTCAGCTTCTTCAAATATTAATCTTATAGAAATTTGTGATTTCTTCATTAAAAGAGATATATATGAGAATGGCAAATAATATTAAAGCAGAAATCTCTGAAAAGTAATGTTAAAGTAAAAACAGTAGAAAAGTTAACAAAATTAATGATTTGAAAGATTGATGAATGTTATAGAATGTTAAGGAATCCATATTAACAAATAATTTATTCAGGTATATAAAATATTGTGTTAAGCACATGTTTCTATGTCCTAAATCTTCTGAACTGATAAATAAAATTAAAAAAAAACTATATTAAATCTACTTGCATAATAAACCTGATTCTTCCCTAAAGAATCTTAAAGATCAACATCATTTTCATTTCAAGTTACCCCTACATACAATATGGGATGTTATTGTTTGACTGCTATGCAGATCATAAGGGCCACAAATACTTAATTTCAGAGATCAAGTTGGGCCTTGGCCACTCTCTTTGTGTGGTCAAAAAAGCATGTTTATATTTCATAGCAAATTTAATATTTTATTCCATTTAACCCTCAAATTGAGTCATATGGCTAGAAATAGAATATGCTTATCAGCCTCTGAGGTCAGCTTCACATTACCTGTGTCAGAACTAATCATCTTGTGAGTCTTTATAACAAAAATTAGGTTAGTATGCTTTTGTTATATGACCATGATCATGACATTGACATACAAACAGAAGCATCTAATTATATTACTGAAAGAGTCTATCAAATTTAAAGATAAGAATGGTGAAGCTCGGGCTGTTGCTTCGGATATCTCAAAGGCATTTGACAGGGTTTGGCATACCAGTCATTTTCACAAGTTGAACGTTTATGGTATTTCTGGGTGAATTTTTGAACTGATTCTTTCTTTCTTCCTTATCAAATCACAAAATGAAAGTTGTCTTAAATGGTCACTGTTCCAGATTTTTTACATTAAGGCAGGTGTCCTACAGGGCTCTGTTGTTCCTAATTTTCATAAATGACCTTCCTGATGTCATCAGTTCTCAATTCAGTATCTATGCTAATGATACAACTATTTACTCATGTCTTAATAATAAGCCTGATTGGTTTGATAAGGTCAAATTAACACCTCCAAAATGAAATTGCTCTCTTTTAATCACTTGAGAGAACCTCTTATCTTTCATAATGACTGAGACGGTTGAAAGTACTTGAACAAAAACAGCAGAACAAACCTGAACTTCAGACAATTTATTCACAACTTTGATCCTAATAAACAACATTTTATTTGAACAATTGGGAAAATACAATAAAAAAAAATTATACAGACCTTGTCAGTTGAATTTAATAAAATTTGTTTTGATGAATACTTACTGTCTAAATATACTGTGTGTGTGTGTGTGTGGTATTATTAAAAAATGTTTAATACAAAAAGTACTTGAACATATTCATAAAATATTACTCTAATAGTCAAAAGGGGCAAATATTTCTTAATTTATGCCATAATTTCATTAATAGTCAAGTATAAACACACACTATATATATATATATATATATATATATATATATAATGAGAAAGAGAGACTCCTGATGTACATACAAATAAGTAGCTTATTTATTTAAAACAATCAGTGTTATCCATATTAACAGTTTGAGTAGTTTTTTGGGTTTTTGTTTTGTTTAAGCAGAAGAAATGTATGTAGCTAATCGACAAAATCACTTCAGGTTCGTTTTGATCAAATGATATTAACATTTCAGATAATAAATTTAGAGAAATATAAGGAGCTTGAAGATCACAAGCTCTTATGAATATCAAAAATTTCTGAAACTGATATTTATAAGAGCCTATGAAAAAAAGTTTTTACAATCTAAAAATATTTTTTGGCTTTAAATAACCTGCAAAGAGTTAAGCTGTAGAAAATAAAACACGCAAACAAATCTTTCATTATTCCAATGTACCTTTGGATTTCTGTGTCACATTTCCCATTACCTTTTACTACACTACCCAGATATTTAAATTTTCTGTACCTACTTCATTCTGACATTTCCAAATTGTAGCTTGCCCCTTAGGCTGTCCCTGTTACCATCTTATAATCAGTCACTTTTTCTTTCAGTTTTCCTGAGTCGGTCATCAATGCAGTATCATCTGTAAATCATTGTTATGTCTACCAATGTTAAATCCTAATAGGTTTTCTACTTAGGATCATCTTGCTGTATAGATTACATAAGTCCAGTGAGAAAATGCATGCTTGCCTTACACTGATTTCTATTTTTGTGTACTTGCTCAACTTGTTTGCTGTGTGCATGCAGGCAATTTGTTCCCAGTAAATGGTATGGATTATTCTATCTTTCCCACATAAATCAAGCTTTCCTAGCATTTTAAACAGGGCTTTGTGTTATCCTTTCAAATGCTTTTGCATAATCTATGAAACATAGATATTTTTCTTCATTTGCACAACTTACTCTGATATCTTTTTGATCATAAAGATAGTGTTTCTAGTTCTAGTGTCTTGAACAAAGCCATGCTGTTCTTACTCTATTTCTGCTAAAAGTTCTATTAAACAGAATTGTAATGATAATTTTATTATTAGCTCATTAATTTTAGATGGCTTTCACATTCATTTGAACTTGGTTTTTTGGTATTATGATCTTATCTGGTCCTACTGCTTTGTTTCTGTTTATATTGGCCAGTACCAATCTTGCCTTGGATTTAATATTACAAATCCTTTCATGTTTGTCTGTATTGTAGGTTTCTCTTCTCTGTTATTGTGGAAGAGTTCTCCAATTGCAATAAACAAATCAAAAATTATATCAGGGTTAGCTGTAAACAAATACATAATCATTTGGTAGCAATTGTTTTAAATATTATGGCATGTACTAAATAAATAAATAAATCATGTAAATTAGCCATCAGTCGGATTTAAAGTAATACTCAAGACCTAATGTCATAATCAAGCACTTATTAATCCATTTGAATAAGTTTAAAATATTTGCATCCATGTCAGCTGTCACAAAATAATTACTTTGAGATTCATATAAATGTTGAAACTTTTATAGAACTTTTATATTATTATACTACTGTCTTGTATATATAGTGATTTATTTCTTTTGCTCAAAATTTTTGCTCTAACATAATGAGTAATTACGTATAATATATACCACATTAATTTGATATATGGCATTTATTTTTTGTCTGCTCACCTTTCAAGCTATTATGACTTTTTTTTTATCATTTCACCCCAAGCAAGGCAATAATGCCACTAAGATACTAGGAGTTACTGGGAGTGAAAGAGAATGAGAAGACTTTAGTGAGAAGGACAATAATAATAAAAAAAATAAATAAATAAACCAGGATTCAGGAAGACGGAAGATGGCGATTGTCATTGCACTGAAATTCTTGTAAAATGTAGGTGGCAGGGAAGAAAAAAAAACAATAGTTCCACACGTGAGAAATGTGAGAACAAATTATTAGAATAGAACTTACACTTACATCTTTATTTCAACAGATAAATGATGTAATCTATTTGCCAATCTAGTATGCTTAAATTTATATGGCCATGATGCCGAGGAGGAGAGCTCATCAGAAGAATTGCTATGAAAATATTTATAGAAAAGACAGAGGGAAGCCATGTCACAACAACTGAAATTGTGATACCAGGTCAAGACTGATAACATTACAGACCATTTGGATTTTGAGAATCTTGAGAGATGTATAGCAGGAGCACCAGATCAGATATGGTATCAACATTCAATATATGAATGAATGGTAGATATTAGATGGTAGATAGTATTAGATAAATGGGCAATATGGATTCTGAAAAATTGTCTGACACTTTACAGTGAACCTACTTTCTTGGAAGCAGACCTAGCAGTTGATTCCATATAATCACTGCACTTCACATTAGTGGGGAAATGTGTGATCAAGAAGGTGCAATGTTTTGCTCTCCTGGAGGTTAGCATCAGCCATGCTGATGGAAGGCAAAAATGGTTTTAAACTGATTTACAGAAAACAGTTGGGGGGGGGTTGCCTCCTGATTGGAGGTTATTTTGGGGAGCAGCTGCCAGTTTTACTTTGTTAGACCTATTGGACTTGTTATTAAGAAAGGACTAAATAGTTGTTATCAGCATAAGTACCTAGTTGGGAACTGATGATATTGCAAAGGTTGTTGATGGTAAGAAACAATGTAGGTTCAAGAATAGAGCCCTAGGTGGATACTCGCAAGAATGTAAAGCTTATTCAGTATTTGATATCCTGTTGTAATGTTAAATATTATTAGTTGAAAATAGAAATGAAACCTTAAAAAAAATAAATTTCAGAAAAGTATCAACTTAACCACTTTCTATCTCTCCATTTCTATGTATATGAAACTCTCTTACTAAAATGAGTAAATATTCAAGCATTTTAATGTATTTTATCAATCATTTCACTTAACTCTTTCACTAGTTTCCAGTAAGTAATATATAATGAATAAAGCTCATGCTGTTTATGTATGACGAAACCTTGAAACTAAATTGTTTGAAGCTTGTTCATTAGTTCATTTTACTTTTATAAATATACTGCAAAAATAAATATAAAAAATAAAGAATTTACTGGCATGCTTCTACTTATGAATGAATAAAATGTTCTTGAAGTTGGTTTATAAATTCATTTTTCATCTTGCTAAGATGTCCTTTATGAAAAAGATACAAGTTTTAAAATAATGACTTCTCTTTTATTCTTCTAAATGTTGAGAATCTGAATCTGAAGGATTATTGGCAATCCTCTACTTATAAACCAGATATGTGCTCCTAAGGTTAATATCATTAGTTCTTTGTGTGAAAACCTCCAGACATCTTCTCCCATTTCCCACCTCAAACTGAAAATAAATAATGGCTTCCATGTGTTTGGTTTACTCATGTTAAGCAAAAAAAAAAGTTTTCATGATGTCTTCTACATATAAACAAAATAAAATAAATGTTGGTTTGTATTTCTTCAACGAGTCTGCTTAGATTTCAGCCTAAATCTAAGTTATGATTCAGGATTTCATTTGAAAGATTTAAAAACAATTTAAACGTATCTGTGATCTTGGATTTCTAAGCCAAAAATAGTAATTGTAAATAGGTTAGAGAATTTATTCAAAAATTCATCCTTACTTCTATGATGGTCTCAAAACCTTGGCATTGCATACTTATGAAACAGTTTTGCCATTGTAAAGAACCTTAATTTTTTAACAAATTTAAGAAAGTAACAGGAAATGGAGATGTAATCTCATCAAATAAACAAGATGATTCTAAAATTCTCCAATTCAAAGTTTACCCTTTTAAAAGTTTTATAATAAGAAAACATAACTAGGTATCTTTTAACAAAAATGTGAGTTTCTTTCTCAAATTAAACTTTTGATGAACAAGATGATTCTAAAATTCTCCAATTCAAAGTTTACCCTTTTAAAAGTTTTATAATAAGAAAACATAACTAGGTATCTTTTAACAAAAATGTGAGTTTCTTTCTCAAATTAAACTTTTGATTTAAGATTTACCATTTTCATTTGTGAAACTGTTTAAATTAGTTTTGTTAAAATTTGTTTTGTTTTTTTTGTGTGGCTGAATTGTAAGAATCAATTTTTGATTCAAATTAGACAACTGAAAGTATTAGTTAGTAGACAGGAACAAGAATTTGTATCTGCAGAACTTGAATGTGGCATAATTGATTCAAGTTTCAGTATTCTCTGTAAATGTTTTTGGATGATTAAATGTTATCTGTGCTCCTATATACATGTGTACTTAACATCCATTATATGGAGATATGGTAATCAGATAGCTCTCAGACAACCAGTGAATTTCTTTTTTTACTTTTAAGTTATTTTGACAGATTTCTTGAATTGATGTGTGCATATGTGTATCTTTGTATAGATTTGTGTTCATTTGTGTGAGTAGATGAGAACAAGTCAAAATTCTTACCATTTATGACAAAGTAAGGATTTTGATGTTATTAGAATATAAGAAAAAAGATGTTTTATATAAAGCTTCTTTATTCTAAGTAGACTAGATTTCTGCATTCCATTTTGACTTTGAATGTTTTTATTTATCATCTATACTTTTCAGAAATTTTTAAATAAATAAAAAATCTCATTGCTGATTTAAAAGCTGGCCAAATGTATAGAAATCTGTCTTTGCTGTTAGATTGACTACAAATATAGCATTTCCTTTCATAGCTTTGTCAAATTTTTCATTCTCTCTTTCTTATGTAATTTTGTGTCATAAATCTTAATCAAAATCTGATATCAAATAAGAGTTGTTGAGTAATAGTCATTTGAATTGTATTTATTTTGTATACTTATAATTTATTTAATTAATACATATTTCTACTACAAAATTGCAGTAAATTTTCAATGATTTGAATTTTTATTTCTTTTTCTTCAATTTAAAAATGACAATCCTCATTGAGTAAACATTTGGATGAACTCTCAAATATCTATCTTAGTTAATCAAAATTCACAAATCTCATAAATCATTCAAATTGTCATTTAACTATCAGCTTTATAAGTGCCCAGAGCCATGCTTTCAAAATCATTTTTTCACAAATTACAACATAGCAGCAATTTACATAGCAGTTGTCACTTAAGAAATCTGATGAGAGTCAAACGAAGCATAATATTTAACCATCAATTAATAATGAAGGGGACTTAATAAAATTTGACCCATGCACAAATTAGATTAGCATGTTTCATTTTAGTTTAAAAATTATAAGCCTATAAATTGTGCAGTTTATTTATTACATAAATATGTGAAGATTATTGTGGCTTAAAGTTTTTATTAGTAGTATTCCTATTTCATAAAATTAGTCTGCTCTTGTTTAAGGCTGCAGCTGTATACTTAATTGTTAAAAAGAATCTTTCACACGCACACACACACACACACACACACACACTAAAAAAAATTATCACATGTGATTCTTACAGTATAGCAGGACGATAAAAGAAATTCAAGAGACACAAAAACAAAAAAGATTAATATTGATAATAAGGCTGTGTGTTTGTGTGTGTCTATCCTCTTGGAATTATTTTTTATACATATATGTATGTATATATATTTATATTTTAGATATATGATTGCATATGTATGTGTATATTTACCACTAATATTATATATATATATATATATATATATATATATATATATATATATTCTAAGGCAATGGATTTTTATTTATCAATCTGATTTTTATCAGTTTAAATGCTATTTCTAATGGATACTCATATTTGAGTAAATACACCATTTATTTATTAAATAGTATAGTATATATTTTTTTTTGTTTATCAGCCTACACACACACACACACACACACACACACACACACACACTTATAATTATTATATTACATCTATTGGACTAAATATTCAAGAAAAACCTGTTAGAAAAATATGTGCCCACCAATAACCGGATTCAAACCTGCATCCCCTAGAGGAAAGTCATTAGATCTGGCATACCTTGACCTCTCAACTATGTCAGACCTACACATGCATCTCCTGATGAGTGGTTGGAAGGTCCATCTACAAAACTAGAGTTGAGATGCTGAAGGTAACACCAATCAGCTAAATGACAAAGTGTGTATATATATATATATATATATATATATATATATATATATATATATATATATATATATATAGTGTGTATGTTTTGTACAAACTCAGAAAATTACTTTCTTTTTTTTTTTTTTTTTTTTTCTTCCTAAATTTTTTGCATAGCTTAAAAGTCAAAGAAAAAACACTTCGTATTCATTTTATGATGAAAATGACTGCAATACCTAAGAAGTTAATTGATAGAAAGAAAAGGAATATTAGAAACAAGTCTCATAAAAAAAAAAATTTATTAGCAAAAACCTATATAATCCAAAAATTGTTGATGGACTGCAATAATAATAATAATAATAAAATATATATTGATAATGTAACAATAAATAATAAAGAAAAGGATATTTAATATGGATTTTTAGTTTCTACTCTATTGGTAGACTTTATTTTTGGGATAATTCAAAAATGTAAAATTTGAACACTAAAGTTATTTGTCAGATTTCTAGGATGTAAAATTAATTTAGTTACAATCTTTATTGTAATTACTGATTCTTTCACCTTTAATGAGTTTAGGCTTTATGTACTCCAACATGATCTTTTAGCTTCCAATATATTTTTAGCTTCTTATATATTGCTGAAATTTTTAATTTACCTATTTATTACAAAACTTTTCTTTTTTTTTTTTTTTTCCATATGGCAAAAATTTATATAATTATTTACAAAATTATGTGAGTTTCCAAATCAAGAACCCGGGATCTGTTAGGAATCTAATATTTGGAAGTGATCCAAATCTCCATTAGAACAAAATAGCTGTATGATTTTCATCATGATATGATAAACCAGTTCCCAATTTATTTTAATACAAGTTACAAAACTACCATCTGGAAACAACAGTAGTAAACTGTATATAATTATGTATATTTGATGTTAATTTTAAGCTGTTCTGGGTTTACATCTCAGCTGTGTCATTTTCAAAACTTTTTGCCATTCTTAAAAGCATCAAACAACTAGATATGACACTTCGGGTTTCTTTCTATACAAGATGTGAAACAAGTTGCCTTATGATAATCTGTTTTCTCTAAGACAAATCCCTAAAATTTACAGATATCAATGATTTTACATTGATGCAATAATATTCTTTCCTTAAACAATTATCAGAATAGTTGACCAAAGTCTGTTTTTCTATTCTCTACAATACATTTTCAGATGTTTTCCGTAAAGATTAAATTGATGTAACTTTCTTTCTTTTAATTTTCAAGTTTCTTTTTTGTCTTTTTAAAAATTCATTAAAAATAAAAACTTTCTTCATTTGGATGCTCTCCAAACTATTTTTACATGTTTACTTTTAATTTTTTTTTAAACCATGATAACCTGCTCTGATTTGCACTTTGGCATTCAGATATCATTTATTCTCTTGCATAAAGTGGCCTTATACAAAAAAAATATCTCTCAAACTATTTTAATAAGTCCCCCAGTGGAAAAAAAAAACAAAAAAACCCCAAAACAACTAATGCAAAATGCATTTTGCATTAGTTGTTTTTTTTTTTTTTTTGTTTCTTCACATTTACTGGCTTGCTCCTAATTAGATTTTAGCTATTATAAGAGGGTGCTGAAAAATTATTGGCTTCATTAAGAAAGGACCCTCCCCCAAAATATCTGATGTTTGGTCATTTGGTTAGATTTTAGGAAGTGGGTCAAACTTTTCAGCACCTTTTTTATGAAATTTACATCCTTCATTGTAAATTTTCATTTTCATAAAGAACTTTTCATGTCAGAATTGTAATTTTAAAATTTCTTGAGGAAAACTAATAGAATAAAATTTATACAAAACAAATTGTAAATAATTTTGCTTTGGATTATGTTACATGATTTTTATCTGATTCCTCCTAACATGGTTGTGCTTATTGTGATGTGCTTCAGCATTTATTGTGATTTAATTTTGCCATAGCAGAGGTTTGTGAATGCATTTTGATTGTGGCCTGCAGTCATTGAGTGGCATTTTTATTTAATCTCACTTTGGCTAGACTCTGTCAAGATGGGAGAACTCTACCCGCAAGGTTTGAGCAGCAACAGAGGCAGTTTGGTAATGAAGGTGGAAATTTCAGTCTCAGCAATTAGAGGATTTCTCAGCTGATTACACCATGAAAAATATAAGGCTTGATCAAAATCTGAAATCTCATCATGTGACATTATGCTAAAGTTATTCCTTTATTGGGACATATTTTTTACTTTTATTTTTTAATATGCTATCTTTTCTTTTTGATATTTTTTCTGTTTTTTATTTTTTATCTTTAATTTATTTCTGCTATTGTTTAACTTGTACGCCTTCCCCCATGTCTATTTTCCTCTTGTACACCTTCCCCCATGTCTATTTTCCTCATTTATGCTTCAAACCATCTTCATTTATGCTTCCTTGATACTTTTTTAATTTTCTACTTGGTGTTTCAAAGAAACAAGAAATTCTCCTGACTAGTGTGCAGGATTTAAGAGACTACATGAAAGATAGATTCATTAAAAATCTTTCTTTATATCTTTATATTTTCCTTTAAGAATCAAGAGAACTTTCAATAGAAAATGATATATCTTATTGCTAAATCATATACTTTGGATATAGTAATGTCTTTTACAATTGTATTTGATAATCTTTATTCTAATAAATGAGATTTAGGGAAACCAACTGATTATTTTGTTTCAGTTTTTGTTTTGTTTTTTTTTGTTTTTTTGTTTTTTTAAATGAAAAATAAATTTACTTTTCTCATGTAAAAGTTCCCAATAGTTTTGGTTTATAATTTAAAAATATTTTTTTCTCTTTATTTTCTTTAAGTATTCATATTATGTTTGCAAATTACAGGTACTGCATGTTCACAGTAGCAAACTTTTTCTAATATAATTTCCACATTTTCATTTATGAAATATTAATTTGCTTCAAATACATTATCCTTTAATTCTTTAGGTTCTAAAATACAGTGTACATAGAAAATATACAAAGTTCTATAAATACATGAATATATTGCCACTCTTCTACTACAAAAATGATTTTGCACAAAGTTAATTCATAATCTATAAACACACAGCATGTGTTTCTGAAGTGTTAATATTAGCCATTCAGTTATTGGGAGTAAAACTTTTATAATCTAATATGCCAATCATACATAATATACCAAGTGTATTTGTATATTTTTTCAGTTATGTGAACTGGTAGCTGTAGAAGTTTTCCTGTATTTTTTTAATTTTTTTTTTTATAAATTTCTTTTATAAATTTCTTTAATTACCAAGTAATATAATGAGAAATGCTTTAGTCATAGGTTTTTTATCCATTCTGTTGTGTAGTGTTACGCTTGTGTTTAATGGCAATAGATTAACTTTAGTCAGGGTTCTTAATCAATAAACAGTCTTTTTAATTAGTTACTCTATAATATATATGAGTGCATGTGTGTTTAATTTTCTAAAAGCAGCGAATGCAAAAATTGTAAGAAACATTTTCTAAGCATTACCTTTAACATGAATCTTTTAGGCTTAACACACACACACATATATATATATAATATATATATATATATATATATATATATATAGTTAAATGTAAAACGTTTTTCTCTTTTTTTTTTTTTTTTTCTTTCTCTTTTTTTTCTCTTTTCTTTTTCTTGTTGTCAATTCATGGTCTTCATATTAACAACAAAGTAATGACCAGAAATTGATAGAAAATTAGGAATTTTTATCAGCCATTATTTTGGGGGTAATTTTATCTGCTTCTTCAGATATTTACTCTTGATCTATGCATGTTTGATTTAGGAACCATTGAAAGGGATTTTTCTTTTTTTTTTTTTTTTTCTTGATACAGCAACTGTTAGTGGGAATACAAATATTCAAATTTTTTTTGTTTGATTAAAAGTTATTCCATTTTACTGAAAGAAGAATTAAATCTGCACAATAATCTAGTTGAATTATAAGAGTAGGAAACTGTATCCAATTATATTTACTACTAGTTAGTTTTTTTTAAATTTTTATCTGTACACTTTTTGCTCATTTTAAACTCTTGATCATTTTGATAACTGCTACAATATTGGTTTTAAAAAAAATAGAATTATAAACCCATATTTTATGATTGCAATTGACAAGAAAATTTTTTAAAAAATGGTGTGGGGGGACCCAATAAATGCACAAATATATAAATGATTAATGTCAAAAGAATTTCCAGACAATTCAGTTACAAATAAATTTGTAATATTTTCAGAGTATTTTATAAAGTAGCAAATTACATAATAAGCTCAAATTATTTTACTTCATGGCTGTATATTTATATAGCTACTCAAAAACATGGTTCATTATAAGTATAAATAACAAAAAAATGTGCACTTAATGAAATGCAGGGAATAATTGATTCCATTATGTTAAATAGCTGAAAAATAATTACTTCCTTTTTTTTTTTTTATATATATATCAACCATTCAATCCAGATTGGTTGTCAGAAACTAAATTTGCTCTAAGCTTAAATCTCATCCAATGATGTATTTGCATTTATGCATTTTATGTTTTGTGTAAGTGTATTTTTAAAACAAATTGAAACAAAATAATTCCCATGAGAAAAACCTACTTGAAAAACTTTTTTAAAAGAAGCCACGGTGAATATTTCTTTGAAATCAACAATCTTTAAAATATAGACATGTTGAATTTTTTCTTCTTTTTATCCATTTTATTTATTTTCACTTTTTTTTCTGCAATTGATTTGAATCCTATGGTATTCATACTTATTTTCATATATAGTGATCATATTTTAATGTACCAACAATATAATTCAGAACAGTGATCATTACAAAATATTTTTTTTTCTACAACTATTATGCAATGTGATTAGAAATTTATAGGATATAAAAACATGACTTCATCAAAAAGTAATGTCTATTCTAATTTCATTTTAGAAATATCAATCAGAATTCCTGTTTTTAAGCTATAAACCATAGTGTTTCAAAACCCAGAGGAAAATTTGTCGAGTAACATCTTTTAAACATAATCCCCTTTCAAAATGGCTGCCTCTTTAGACATGCAGAGAAAGCAAAGAGTAGTTATAGAATTTCTGTTTTTAGAAGTACTGAAAACATTCATTAGAGTTAGTAATTGTTCATAGAAAGGTTGCCCTTGAGGTAAGCACAATAGGGAAATGGGTCAATAGTTAATAGCAATCCAAGAAAAAGGAGAAACTGACCTTAGTGACAGGTCCTATAGTGGCAGGCCAACTGCTGCTATGACTGAAGATAATGCCAAACACTGATGCTATTTTTACAACTGACAGCAAAATCACTATTGCAAAGCTATTTGAAAAGCCTTAAGGTGATCCTACAGTTTAGTAGAATCTCTTGACTGTTTAAATGCCTGTTTAAAATGAGTTCCCAGAATGCTAAAAAAAAAAAAAAATGCATGATGTAGCAGAGGGTAGTGACTGTAGCTGCACAGCACAAATAGCATCTTTCTAAACAGAATAGTCGCAGGAGAAGAAATCTGTGTTCAGGCAAAAGATCAATGGAGTAGTGTCATACAAACTCAGTTAAAAACAAGTCTAAGGCAGAATGTTCTGCAGGGAAATTGATGGCTACTGCATTTTGAGGCCAAAATGGTGTTCATTTTACAAGTTAAAATTACTGTCAATTCAAACTTTTAGGTAAATACATTGTCAAAATTTTGAACAAGGCTTCTTTTAGCTTGCTCACATTTGTAGATAAGTGATGTGATTCTTTAATATGTCATGGCAAGGCCTCATGACAAAGTTAAAGACCAGACAAGCTATCACTGGCATAGCTGGACAACCTGGCCTCATCCACCCTACCGTCCTAACCTAGTACCATTAGACTTTCATCAGTTGGGGCTTATAAAGATAGCACTCTAGGGTGAAGTAAAAGGCAACTTGCATATAGGTAAGAAGGCAGCCAAAAAGCTTCTACATATACACATCTTCTTCACCCATAAATAACGGGGAGATGTGGACAGATGACATGGTTAAACATTTCTTTATTTTCAAAAATGGGTTTTTTTGTTTTTCTCTCAATATGACTTTATCTGAAGAACAACAAGGTCTTTTCTAATTGCTGAATACAGGTAAGGATGAAGAATAAACAAGTGTAAAGTTCAATTCTCAGCTGGCAACTGTACAATTATTAAAATTAATATAGAAAAATGATTTTGTATTTTGATGCAAATATACATTGCACCATATATAAAATATGTATATATGAAATGGACTAAGTCGGACAATTTAATATATTTTCTGTTTACATGTTATTTTTATAGATACATATATTTAAGTAAATGCTTAGTTTATAATAAAGAGTATTAACTACATTTACTGTCCTGAATGTCCAAGAAATTGCATAGATAATGTGTCCTCTGATGGAATCGAGCCTGTATCCTACATCCTGACATTTGGCCTGACATGCTATACCATTTAACTACAGAGGAAGTGTCTGGTTAGCAAAGTCAAATTACTGTTTTTAAACAACAAACTTCCCATGGTTTTTTTTAGAATTATCATATCTGCCTGAAGCATATCTTAACATAAACAAATGACAACATATATTATGAAATGGACTAAGTCCAGCAATTATTTTAATAAACAGAAAATGTATTAAAATAATTGTCTGACTGGGGGTTGCAGTCTGGGGAGTTAAATGGACAGATGTAAGGGTCGATGTGGTTGCAGAAATTGTCTAACAGCCATAACTGGGTTCTCATGAGTGTGTAGCATGGTGCAGAGTCCTGTTGGTCTTCCAGCAGCCACCCTCTTGAACAAGAGCATCACTACCTCCTAAAGGCACTCGATGTAGGCCTCCATGTTGAGTCCAAGGCCCTGTGAGAAGATGAATGGAGTCTTAATGGCCATCACTAGTGATCACTCCAAACACCTTTGTAATGACAATTAAACTCTTCCAACTCTTTCTTAAACCTCTGCACTGTCCTCAGATTGACACCCAAACACACTGAAATGTTCATATAGTGTGAATGCCAAGCAGTACAGCATACCATTTCCAAATTTCTGGCAGAGTGAATTATGGTGCTCTTTTTCTTACAAATGATTCCCAACTGACCCTACCATACTGTGCAGTTGATAAAATCAAAAACAGCATGTATGTAAGAAATTAAAAATATAAAATGGCGACAATTTACTCATCGCACCCTCTGTGTGTGTACACACACACACACACACACACACACACATATATATATATATCTATATATATATATATATATATATATATATATATATATATATATGTGTGTGTGTATGTATGTGAATGAATGGCAAAAATATAGTTTTAAGATATACTAAATTTATGGGTAAAACATTCATTATCAGGGATAGAGCATGTGTAAATATAAAAGTGGACACTGTACAAGTAAACTTGTAAACAAGTAAATTTATAGAGCATTAGACTGTATACCATCACGGCCAGTACTCAGAGATAAGCAAGTAAATTTATATCCTTACATAGTAGATTTTCAACTTCAAATCATAGCAATTGGCACAGCTTATCTAGGAATTACACCTATTTGACAAACCGATGATGTAATGCACACATTCAGATAAGGAAATAAAAGCAACTAAGCAGATAAATATATATAACACATAAGATGTGAAAACAATTTTATACTTGTGACTCCAAAAGTTTACATGGATTTTTATTATTAAATTCCAGAAATAAAAGAATTAATATTTTAGTTATTTGTGCATTATAATAATAATATTGATTATACCAATGAAAGTAGAATTTCTAGTAGTAATGATAATGATGATAAAACAAGTTATAGTAATAATGAGAATAATAAAAATCATTGAAGTCAATATGAGAAAAATAACAGCTGTAGTAATAATGTTGATAATAAATAAATGAGGAAGCAAATAGTTATTTTTATTTTTCAAAATAAATCTGTTGATTGAAGTGAACTAGTTGAAATCCATTGTAATTCAACAAATCCTGTTGTCCTTGTCTCTTTGGTTTTTACCTCTGGTCACATCCGCATTAGTCTTCATTATATTCTCTTCTCTACAGGTATTCATTTTCTGAACTCTGTGATGTAAAATAACTTCCTACCAGTTTAAAACCTTTTATAGGCACTTGATGCCTGCAGGCAAGCTGCCAAGTCCTCCATTAGATTATTTTACCTGTCAACTCTCTTACCTGTTTATACTTGATTCTATACAGTAAAGCCCTGACTTCTTTCTTGCCTCTTTTGTCATCAGGCTTCCCTGTTGTTATATCTGCAGGGTGTTTTTACTCTGTTTATGTCTACCCACGAGACTGACTCGGATGATTGTGGCACAAACTGTGCACTAGACTGACAACTTCTGCATGAAACAATTGACATCACTCTGACATATAATCTGGCTTTTTAATTTATAACTCTGTCTTAATGTACAAAAGAAGTTTTGTAAATCGATTCTGAATATTTTTCTTTTTAGAAAAGAAAAAGTTGACTCTAGCTCAAATGTTTCTTTCTTTTTTTCTTTTTCTCTCTCTCTCTCTCTCTCTGTATATTTCACCTGTGATTATTCAGGTCAGATAAGTCATTTTATCAAGTATAAAAGCAGTAAGAAAAGTATGAATATGTAGTGGAGTTCTGTGAAATATTGTTACATATCTGTGATCACCTCTGCACAGTTTAAGTCATCTTTGAAAAAGCTGTAACATCACTAAGTCATTTTCACATTATAGCAATTCAAATAAGTGGATATTTAAAAACTTTATTTGATTAAAGACTAAGAATTTACCTAAAATTTTGCCAAGCAATATACAACCAGTATGCCAAAATCATTGTAGTAGTCAGCAAAGTTTAATAAATAAAATAAAAATATTTCTTAAATTCCCTGAAAAGTATTATATACTTATCTTTTTAACACCTGATTAACATTAACACCAGCATTCTTAAGGACAGGTCAACCAGACTTTATGTAACCAGATACTTCGATAAACAGAAAGTTGTGTGTATTAAAAAAAAAAAATTTACTCACCAATTACGTTTTTTTTTGTTCTTGTAGTTTTGTTTCATTTTGAAAGTCTTCATGTTTTATACTTTGAGAATGAAGCTGTATTCAAAAAGCTCATACTCAGTGTCTCTATAGTAAATTGCTGAAATCTCCTGATGAGTTAACTGAACAATTACAAAATGGGTTCGCCAACAAAACTCCGGTATTGAGGCGCTGAATATGGCATCAATCAGTTAAGTGACTAATTTTATTTGTATTAATCCTATTAACACTCTCTTTGATATCAAGCATTTTACTGCTTGCCTTAAATGCCCTTTCTTTCAAACTTCCACTGACTGATAGCATTTCTGGCTTTGCAATAATTTTGTTACTGTTATATATATATATATATATATATATATATATGCTATATTAAAAAAAATTTTGTGTTCTAGAGGATGAAATTATAGTCAGGTAACAACATATTTAGTGACTTCTGTTTGTGGCAGTTGGTGGTTGTATTTTTCTCTTTGGTGTGCTCTAGGTGAGAAAAATTTTCTGTGCTGAAAATTCTAAATTACGTCCAAATTTCCATATCACGTCAGTCACCAATGTGGAGGTTGGGACAAAATGTTGCTTTTTAGATTCAAAATGAATGAACACTGAGAAAATGTTGTTTTGGAAGATTTATCTTCTTATGAATACAAATTGTATTCTTTTTGTGTAACAGAGTTCATAGCTCATATTACATTGGAACAGGGAGAGAAAGTGAGACCTCTTCCTTCTTTGTAGGAGGCAGTTGTCTTGATTAGTTCTTTGGTGGTTAGAGTGGACCAGCCAGTCTCACTTTTTTTCTAAAAGGGTAGAGAGAACTATGCTTATTTTTCCTGGGTATATATTGAGGTTAGTATGTGGCTGGTGAGCATGGTGAATACATATAGGATTGTCTTTTTCTTTTGTACTGGGTCTTTGATCCTATCAAATTATCTGGTTTCAGAAACAAAGTTTGTTTTGGCCTGTCCTTAAGAATGCTGGTGTTAAGGAGATAAGTAGATGATACTTTTCAGGGAATTTAAGAAATATTTTATTTATTAAACTTTGCCTGCTACTACACCATAATGCTATGAAACTTTATCCATTCATTTTTCTTTCAATAATACTCAGATTGTTCTCACAATGGTAACTTTTTCCTATGAGAGCTGATCTAAAAGTATCAGAAGTATTAATATTTATTAAAAAGATATTTTGGCAATATTGTTTAGTGCAGATTTAACTGGATCTGTAACATGCTTTGAGTTTTTTATGTCAGTCTTAGAATGTAATAAAAATGCATCAAAATCATTTTTTGCAGATTGAAAAATGATCACAGCATTGATTATAAAATTAAAATGGGAATATATTTATATATATATAAATATATATATATTCCCATTTTAATTTTTTTATGATCTTTCAGAAAATTAGTAAAGTTTTGGTAGTGTTTTGTCATTATTCTCTATCATCTTAAATGACTTGTGCTAGTGATTTTTTTTTCTGTTAAACAATTGGGGGGTAATCAGAAAATGATGATTTTTTTTAAATTCTTTGATTACTTTAACAATTGTCAATAATTAAATTTAAAAAAAAGAAACAAAGACATAAATGCATATTTTCTTTTGAACTTGAAAATGATTTAGAGTATCAAGATAGTTCCTGTATCAGTTCACATTTGTACTTGTCTTCAACTGTATTAAAAGATCATGAAATAAATCATTACATCAAAGAATGTCTCAATAAATGCTATCATAATTAATTTGTGCATAATAAGCACTTTTATTCAAATTCTTGAGCCTAAAAGGTGGTATAATATGTCAGTACTAAATATTAACTTTTCTCTGGCTAAATGTGTGTCACATTCTGGAAGATAGGGTCCAAACTAATGTGTAAGAGTTTAAATCATTAACCAAACACTACATTTGTGGAAAAAAAAAAAAAAAAATATATATATATATATATATATATATATATATATTCAAATGGATATTAAAGCACATTTTGGTCTCCTTTACTGTTGTCCAAATTGAAGATGATGTCCATGATGCCATATAAAACGGCCCTCAATTGTTCTGTGCTGGTGTAAGATGATTATTTAGACATTATGGTCATTATAATAGGCAGCCTTGCGAGGGAATTTGGTATACAATAAATAACGCCTGAGTGAATATAAAAGGGGATGCTATCAGTACAGTTGTGTCATGCGTAACTGCTGGTGACCAATAACTAGTAGAAATGTATTTGGTTTATATGCTGTGTGCATACATAGTAGTAATATCAACTTCTGGCATCAAACCACTAACCACTGGTATACAAGTTTATCATTTTATTTCTCCTTGTTTCAGCTTATTTTCAGTGCAAACTTGTTGCAGTTTTGTGTTAACATATTTCCAGAATTTCTTAACATAATGTGTATCATACACTTATATACAGTTACAGTATTTCTGTTTTTTTTATACATAAGAGCAGAAAAGTAACTTCAAGATATTCATTTTTTGCCTACAAAGACATTTGCTTATATAAATGCTTGAATGGATAAACATTAACATATCTATAAAATGTAAACATATGATGGTGATTAATATTGCATGACATAACTTTTGGGTGGATTTTTAACAAATGCAAAAGAATAACTGAATGTAAGGTATTTTAATATTGTTTCTCAATGTAGCGTTGTTACATTAAATAAGATATAGATGTCATAAGGCAAACATTTTGTGCATGTAAGGTAGTTCTTGCTACTTTAATGAGCAATTATCAAAGTGTAAGGCTTGGCTATATTATTGAATATTTTTTTCAATTGTAAATAAATGTCTGTCAGCCTTTAGGAAAAAATAGCCTAATTGATATTGACTGCTAATTATGTTTTATTTCCTAATTATTGAAGCCAATAATACTAGGTTGTGTGCATATTTTCCTCGGTGTTGTATTCTTTGTATGAATTAGTAAATTTCTTTGGGATTCAGTTGTTACTTGATAACATTAAGAAAACTTACAAAAAAGTAAGTTTGATCTGAAAGTTCTCTTGAGTTAGTGTTGATCAGATCAGTATCGTCTTAATGTTTGTTCTGCTCCATTTCTTATTCTGACTTTTCTTATTATTTTTCTTACCTGAGTAAATAACAGAGCTGGTAATGGGAATTTATTCAATATGTTTAAAAGTAGTTCTTTTGGGACTTGATGGTTTCAAGTCAATCATCTTATTTTCTCAATTTATTGGAAACATATTAGATGCCATCTGTTAGGAAACTTTTTATATCTACTTATGCTTTTATATTTATGCATAGATTTTTTTTTTTTCACTAAGATACAAGTATTTCTAATAACTTCAATAAAAAGAAATCTATTTGATCATTCTTGAATGTCATTGTTTTTAGATTATTTCTGCTAATCTGTCTTAATTTAATATTTATCTAATTGTTATTATCTTTCTAACAATATCACCATTTTTTAAGCATTCCTGTCTACCTAACTTTCTTTTGCTTTTGGGTAGAAAATCTTTAAATGATTCTTGAATTTTTTAGGCTTGTTTTTTATTATGGCATATGGTTTTATATCTTTTAAAAAAGCCTTCATAGATTATGTCAAAGTTCAATACCAAAGTGAGCAGGAAAACTGCAAAAATAAGGGTAATGATTTTAATTAATGATTTAAAAAACATTAAATCAAATTTTTCATTTGATAGATTGCAATTTCATCTTCAAATTTTATATTGAATTATTTGTTTTAAGGAGATAATTTTATAATATGAATGTATTTGAAATTATTTTGCTTTCTCTCAACTCTTCTGTGATACTAGACTTTAATGTGTTTATCATCTTGTAAAAAAAAACTAAGCCAAAATGTAGTATCATTTTTGTTAATTGATTATATTAATTATTATAAAATTATGAAGAATATAAAACAGTAATGTACTTAATTGATAGAAAGTTAGTAATATGAATTTCAAGATGCATGTGGCCTGCCCAGATCATATTCAACCACTTTGAATACCTTGAGAATTTGTTGCATAGCATAGCCTTAATATGATTTGTCAACCAGAGGGGGTCCTACAGTGCAGGTTACTTAATATACCAAATTTGTATAATTTAGATATTGCTAACCAATTCTTTGTCCTTTAGAAGATAGTCACAATATAGTTGTCAATATTGGTATCTCAGATTGTAAGATCACAGCCATGACTCTGGAATATATTTCTATTTCTTTTGCTACAAAAATATTTGGAAGAAAAATTGTATAATCCTTTATATCGAAAGATTTAAGATTGTGTTTTTTTTTTTTGTTCCTTCCTTATGAAAGTAGGCATATGATCATGCCACTTGATTTAAGTCACTGCATATGAAAAAAATATACATAATAATTTAGACAAAAAAATTAATGACAGTATTTTTTTTGAAAGTCAAAACAAACTACAAAGTTTTAACTCAACTAATTTAACTGAGTAAAAATAGGTTGCTTATTAAAACATTTTTTAAAAAAGATAATAGCTGAAATATTGCGACAAAGAAAAATCAACTTTGTAGAATGAATATTAGTATTTTTCTTAATGAAGTCCCATGTACTGAACTCTTTGGAGACTTTGCAATGTATGTTATCATCTTTGGGCAGTATTTAGCACAAAAGTACAATGTACATGGTCTTGTATTTGCAGTTGAAATGCAATTAAAGTTGAAACAAAGCCCAGCAGTCGAGTGTGCACACTTTCTGTTGAGTCTGTCTGCAGATGAAATTACTGTTTAGCCCCAAAAGAAAACAAGAATGTTCTGCAAACATATTTTCTTTTTTTTTCTTCTTAACACTGTCAACCAGGAAAAAAAAAAAAAAAAACTTTTCTTCACAACTAGAAGCATGTTCCTGCAATGTTTTCTACACTGACAAACTAGTATTTGCTGTTGCTTCAACTTAGTACACAGGCTTTCATAAGTGTGTGGCATTTGGTTGTGAACATCTAGCTACTTTAAATGTATGTTATGATTATGAATGATTTTTATAGTAAAAATAAATAATTATGTATACTGCAAGAAGTATTTTTTTAATAATATTCTTTCAGTTCTCAACCACATTTTCAAGATTTTACTACATGTCTCAGTTTTTCAGCTAAACAATATTTAATGCAGTTTTTCATGGCTTTTTAGTTTCATCAAGTGCTGATATAGATACACAAAATTTTACTTATATAAAAGAAAAATTATATTATTCCAGGTTTCTGGTGTATCAAACTACAAAGATTGACATCATCACACTCCCTCTAGAGCTGTGCAAGACTAAGTTCTTCAAGCTATTTCACATGCCTGTATATCCCTAAGAAGTACACACTTATATTTTTTTATTTTTTTATTTTTATTTTTTTTTTATTGATTTACTGGCAATGTACTGAGTATTTATTTTTCCCAACAACATTTAAAGAAAATGTTTGTATTCACTTCATATTTTTCTTTAAGGGCAAATTCTTTATATGAACTCGATTTAAAAAAATACTTATTTAAGTTATTAAATTTTTTGAAATTATTAAAAAAAAACTTAATTTCTACATTTTTAGTAAAAACGTAAAAGTAATTTGAAAATTATCTGCAGATATTGTATTTTATGATATCATCATTTAAATAATCATTTTTGTTGAAGCATGATAGTATTTTAAATTTAGTTAATTATTAAAATGCATTCATTGATAGACTAAAAGTCTAAGCTATCTTGTTGATTTTAATTCTTGAGCTTAAATATACAAATTTTTCTCCTATTTTCTATTCAAATAGTTTTTCATATTTACTATAACTTTGAAAAGTGTATTGCAAAAATAAAAGAATAAATGTAAAAACAATTTGCTGAAATATATATCCAAAAATTATAATTGTTACTGTTAGGTTGTCAAATATTATTGGACACACACACACACACACACACACAAATTCATTCTACTGATTGACTACTTAAGAAGCATAAGAAACACTTTACTTAATTAATAAAACATGGGTTTTTTTTTCCTTTTTGTTTCTTTTCTTGTTATATTTCAAAGATTTGAAGTTAGTGAACAATATTCAAATAAAATAAAAATGTAAAAAATATTCTTCTTAAAAACAAGAATTTAAAACTTGGAAATTTAAGTTAATACCTAATTATGAATTTTTTAAAAAATAAATTCTTTGTGGTATCAGGTGAATGCATCAGTAATGAGGTCTTATTTCTACTTGATGTTTTTGGATGCAGTCTAGTTTTGATGTTTCAATGATTTGTATCTTTAAGAAAAAAAACAAAGGACTGTCTTGTTTGCTATATATTTGTTTTTTTTTTATTATGATAGCAATATTATATAAATTTACATTTTGGAGACTATCTAGCATTGACTATGACAAAATGACTTTGGTGATGATCTGAAATGGCTAAAATGGCTTTTCACTTCATCATTTGTACGAATAGCCACTTTAAAGACATCAACAGTAAAACAGAGAAGTGTGAACTGCTGTTATGTTTTCTCTAGTTTGCAATCAGAAATTCACAAGTTAGAAAGTGACTTTCTCAACTTGTACCATAATTTTACCATATACTCAGATACTTTAATAAATGATTAAATGAGGAACAAGTAGGAAATCTTTATAAATTTGACATTTTTTTGCTATCTAGCTTCATCAGATATTTGGAGAGTGGAATGATATGGAGTTAAATTTCATAAATATAAAGAAGAAATAATTTATAGAGATTCTAATATCTGTAGAATATTAACTGTGATACATGTAAGTATGTATGCATTTGAAAATAGTTCATCTGATTTTGTTAAGATATAAGCAGAGATACATTTTGAAAATCTAGTAACTAAAAATTATTTTTAATTTTCTAATTGAATCAGTCTGATGGTATTAGATGAGAATATTTAAAATTCTGAAGTTTTATTAGAGTACTGCCTTGCGTAATAGTTTTATATATGTTTATGCTGGTAGAAAATAAAATTGTAACCTTGAAGAATGAGATTTTGATCTAGGTATAGTATATTTGTGTCAAAGGGAAATAGATATTTTAATATCATTTTTAGCCTTTGGCCTTCTTGTTATTTTTATGTTGGTGTATTATCTGAGCTTACAATTGTGATACACACTGTAATAAGTTTCAGTGGAGTGAGAGTGCAAGCAGATAGATGACTCATACATGCTCTTTTTGTTAAATTACTCATTTAAAAGGAGTTAGTTTGTCAGCCCTTTAAAGGCTGAATCATTATTTTGGAGAATTGCTGTGTGTATTTGATGTGGTGTTTCAGTAACAGTGGTCAAATAAACATTCTTACACCTATCAACCATGTAGTACAAATGCTTGCCAACCCATAAACCAGGTTTTGAGTAGCTATGTAATACAGATGCTTACTAAAATTGGTGTCTTGTAAGGGAAGCAAAGGCAGACCACACAGTATCCACAAAACAGATCAGAGCAAATGTGATCCCTGTAGTGTCAATATAAAGTGTCAGGAATTGTTTACTTGGATCAGAACCACAGGCACATGTGCCTCTAGATAGACTTCCATTTACACTATAACATATGAAATACAGGTCAAACTCCTGAAAACAAAGTGAGGTTTACCATAAGTTAAAGCTCTCACTCACTTTCGGATTTTGTGGAGGGAATGTTGAACAGTGCCATGTACATTCAGAACCTTGTTCAACCAATTCTGGTGCTATTCTTGCAACAGGAAAGAAATGTGCAGGATAATGCCTACTCTACATCTGCAAGATCTTCAATAACTGTCCTGGTTAGCACAATGACAGACATGTTCTCCATTGTATACACATGGAAAAATGCCTTGTCCATTTGTGATAAAAAAAAAATAGCAGGTCTTTTATTTTGTAAAATATTACAAAAATGTAAAATAACAGGAGCAATATTATGTTATGTTCATAGCAGGAACAAATATTTTGCAATCAATTGATCTTTATTTTAGTCAACCTTTTTTAAATATTCAAATTTCTGATATTTATTCAGTTTTAAAATAAGAAAATGCTTTGGCACATATCTTTGGTGATTTTTTTTTTTCCAAAATGTAAGTTTTGCATTTCTTAATTATGTTTCATGAAATATTGAGAACAAAACACGTATGAACAAATAGTAATGATTCACAACTCCTTCTCCTAAAATTACAATGGAATTAAATAATTTTACTTTGATAATTTTTTTTTCCTAAATGCCATTTCTCCCGCTTTTCAATTTGGATTAAAAAACAAATCATCTCTTTACCAATTGCTTTGGGCATTATGGGGGCTTCCACAAGTCTTTCTTTTTGTATATTTTTTTTACTTTTATTTGCTGGCTAGCATTCTTGTTAATGATTATTTCAAAGAACTTGTGAGAGCCATTGAAAGTAAGCACATGTGTTCAATTTCGTTTAGTTATCAAGGTATGATTTCTTTCAGTGCAGAATCCAATATCACCTACATCAGATTCATTTCTCACTTCTAGAGTTAAGTGCTTCTATACAATGAACAAATTACAAAGAACTTCCCTTAATCACATCCCAGAGGGTTGGAAATCACAACAAATTTTCATGCATTTTTTTTTTCCATAGGGTAGATGTAGTGGCTCATCTGGTAATGGTTGGCTCAAGTTTGTGTTTTTGTAAATATTTATACCTTTGGTCCAGCTTTCAAATGCTATCTTTGTTTTCCATTTGTTCATTTATTTTAAAATATGATATCTAACTCTATAAATATATTTAGTGGTTTTGACTTATACATGTGTGTGTGTGTGTGTGTGTGTGTGTGTGTGTTTTTATGTGTGCATATATGGATAAATAGTATTTTCATTTCATGATATAAAAATATACAAGAATAAGTCCATGGTAGTTCAGCTCAAAAACCTTCAGCAGAAAAACTAAAACTGCATGTCACATCCTGTCTAGCTGTAGACTGTCAAATTTGATAATGCAAGTCAATCTTCTCAAATCATGTTGGTAAAATTTTCAACATATACTTGCATTTATATGAGCAAAATATCAACTAATATTTAGCTTTTAATATCTCTACTTATTAAAAATATTGATAATTTTTTTCTCATTGTGTCAAGTTGTAAAATGACTTTATTTATCACAATCACAACTCTTGTAATGCATGGGGCATGTCATGCAGCCAGAGCAGCAGTGGGTGTATCTATCTCCCTTCAGGCTGGTTTTGAATTCAGAGTTGTTCTCCAAGATTGTTTTGTAATGTATGGAGCATATGAATATCACATGTAGTGCAGCCAGAGCAGCAGTGGGTGTGTCTAGGACATGATAGCCTACTGGAGCCTATACCTCTTCAGGCTGGTTTTGAATTCAGAGTTGTCCTCCTCATACATTGCTCTATCAAGGCTGAAGAGCCCAGTCTACCCTATTATTCAATTTTCTTTCTCCTAAACTGGCTGTAACCAAAGGCAAAAGAACTCTATCTGCTATGCTATTTTCCTGATAACTGGAGGAAGGTGAATTTGTTCCTTTACCAAGGCTATTAGTGCAAAGTGAATGAAACATATTTGATCATTATTTGAAAATTTGGCACACTGATTCCATTCCTGCGCCAATAACTGTTATGTAACCAAACCATAAATTCTATAGTAGTGGGTGAGTCTAAGGCAAGATAACCTGACAGAGCCCATCTCTCCTCATGATATTGATTTTGAATTCTTGTCCTACCAAGGCTAATGAACCCAGTCTTCTCTCTTATTAGCTGGAAGAATATGATTTCATGCCTTTTCTAAGTCTATTATTGCAAATTGAATGAAACAGACTTTGTCAGAATTTGAAAACTCAGCATATTGATTCCATTTTATGCATCAGTAACTGTTATACAACCTTCAAACCTTAAATTTCATTTCAATTGAAATACAGTATGTCTATGTCAACCAATATCTATATTGTATAAACTATACATATATGTACCTTTGATTACAAACATACATTCATGCCTTTTCCAAGGCTATTATTGCAAAATGAATGAAACAAATGCCGTCAGAATTTTATTACTCAACACACTGATTCCACTTTCTACACCAATGACCATTACACTCCAAAAAATAAATATGTCTTTATTATAAATATTTACAATATTTTCTATTCTTAAATACAAAAGACATAAGCCATACAAGCTATATTTGACACATTATCTATATACCTGAATAAATTACTATTTTACATGTTAATGTAAGACTCTTTGACATTTTATATTCATTAAATTTTTGTTAATTAATTCTTTTCTACTATTTTAAACTTAACATTACTTGTAGTAGTTTGTATTGCTTCCCAAAGATCTTTGATTGAGTATTATTTTCCATTTTCATATACATCTCTTCTAATGATTGACAAGACACTTTCTATTGGATTCCTTGAGGTTCTTATTTTCCTGAAAACTTTCTTGTTGCCCAATTGTTTTGTCCATGGTGTTTATAGCATTTGTTAGTAGAAACAATTCTGTCTTTTTCTCAATATTCCCTACTTAACAGGAGATTAGATATCTAACAACAGTCCAGAACTCTCTTAATTGTTTCTGATCACATTTTCCTATCTCTGCTCAGTTTCTGGAGAGCACCTTTCACTATTCCTGGATGCCTTCAGATTTTTGTGTCACATTTCTGTTACAACACTGCCCAGATAGTTAATTTTCTGTACCTGCTTGATTTTAATGTTCCAAATACATAGCTTATACCTTTGATCTTATTAATCACTATTCCAACTGACACAATGTTGCTCATGATCCAACAGTAAAGATTCCATTATAATAAAAACTTGTCATGAAAGTCAACAAACTGACAGAAGGCATATTTAGCCTGGTCCCTATGGTGTATGCTTACTGGAATATTTAAAGACCAAAAAATGTGACAGTTGGTATGGGGCAGGTCCAGAAAATAGGGATGATGAAGCAAGACCTTGATGCTTAACTGAATCAGTTTTACCAGGTGGTTTTTGAATTATGTCTTGTATTATCTTGCAACAGAATTGGCTTCTTTCTTTTCACCATTAATGGTTTAAAAATATTTTCAACTTTTATATATGCATCAGTTCTAAATCATGACACCAAAATTCTGTTGTGATGATCTGACCAGGTTGCAAAAAGCTGCAATGGATTACTCTATTAGACTACCACCATACTATCAGGGATCTATTGATGGTGGAGCAGGGGTACAGTCAGTTTTGAAAATGTTGAAAGATGAACAAGTTTACTGACTCAAAGCCACATTCCTCACAATGGAGAAACCACTTTTCATCAAGAGTAAACATATGATCAAGAAACAAAGAAATTGCATTAAATATCAAACTGCATAAGTGTTTATAATAAAATTATGAAACATCTACTCATGTATTTTCTTCACTTTACTGATTTGTGTCAAATGCCTTTCAATTATTGTATGGGCTGTTCCCCCATCTTTTGGGTTCTTGTTTCTCCATGACTATCATCAATTCTTTATTATTTAGTCATGATTCCTGACCACAATCAGGCTCACCTTGTAGATCCAGATCATGAAAAACAAAATTTTCAAGCCAACATTGTATGGTCCCCCTCTGAAACTGACTGCAACTTCCAAACACTGTCAATTTTGTGGATTGTTTTAGTAGTGTAATGGCCATGTTTGAACTCATGAAGCAAAATGATGTGAAAATCATTTTTATTCATTTTAGCTTTGAAACCCTAAAAAAAATGTAAGTAAAAAAAAAAAAAAAAAAAAAATTAATCACCTAAAAGATGCAGTACTTTAAAAAGATACACATACTTAAAAAGGAAAGAAAAAGTTGTAATGCAAAAATTATCATTTTTGTTCTGACCTAATATTTGAATATTTTATAATACAGATTTAACAGTGCCTAATCTCATTGCACATGGATTAAGTTCAGAAGTGTTGCTTCAATTTAGTTATAAAATCACTCGTATTTGAGGAGGATAAAAGACAATGACCGAGCTTCCTAATTTGAATTAACTGTTATATGAAATAACTTGGAAGGAGTTCTATCAGTATTCTGCATTTTTATGGTCATCTGATAGCATTTATATATGAATCAAGTAAAGTATATTCATTACATTCAGGATTAATATTAATTCAAATAAGTTATAATTGCTGATTGGATTTGTTCATATTCTTTTAAATTTGTGTTTTTGTGAATGTGTTGTTCCTTTTGTGTTTTATACATTAACCTTGATTTCAGATATAAGTTGATACCATTATTAACTTGTCTATAGAATCAGAAAAATGACTAACTTCTTTTAAAAGCCATTTGTAATTTTCAAACTAAGCCTCTATCAAGACATTAAAGTAATTCATTCTGCATCCTGTTCCCACAGCAGTCATCTTGATCAGTAAAGAAAAATGGATGCAGGTGGTGCTATGTAAGTTACTATTCCTGTGATCTAATGTAGGAACAAATCTCAATCCCTTGATCTGAGATAAGCTGTTAAAAAAATTATTTACTCACATGTCTAGTAAAATAAATAAATACAGCTTATTCAGATGAGGATCTACTCCCCACTTCTGATTCAAAAGAATTCTTCAGCATGAACTTGAAATGTGAGAGCAAACTCTAACCAATTGCTAATTATAACTACTTGAAAAACCTATGATAAGTTATTCATTCTTTATGGTAAGAAATAATTCTAAATGTTTTTTGCAAGAACATCTGCAAATTAGGCTTTTCCAAGAAATGAGGTTTAATCTTGCTGCCACTTGCAAAATTTATTAAATGATTTAGGCAACTTTAAAGATTTTGAATAGTTTGATCATTTATATTAGAATTCACCATAGGTTTATCAAATTTTCTTATATAATTGCTGTTTGAGAAGTAGATTTCTGTTATTTATAGCTGAAAAAAAAACTAATACAGTATAATATATTTGAAGTTATCATGAAGAAACTACTTAATTAATTGGTAGTTAACAGTTATTGAATATTGTTTAATTGTTTTTTAGATACTCTCAATGAACATTCACTTGTGAATAGTTTCAAGGAATGACTTTAAAGGATATCATCTAAAGTTTACTGACCCCCAACCTATATGAAATACTGATATATTTCAAACTTTTACAATTACATTCTAATTATGCAAATCTCAAAACTAAAATGTATGACATTTAACAATTTATTAGGTAATAGTTTTAGTTACCTAAAATTAATTATTTAAATATAATTACACACAATAAAAAAAAAAGTTTTCAAAAACTTAAAGGATCTCAAAAACTGCTTCAATTTAATGATGTTAATATTTACAGATGGACACAGAAATTAATCTTCCTCAACCATTGGAAGTGTAGATAGCTTGATATCCTAAAATCCAAACCACTAAATTTCTTATTTCATTTTGGCCATCTAGAGACATTGACATTGGAGTATGAAATAAATCCTCTTCATAAATTCATTTAATGTTACTATTTTTTCCTGTCTTAACAACTAAGGTAAACGTTAATTATTTACAAACAGAAATATTATATGTTTTGTTTTACTATTAATAATAATTATGATAATTAAAAATCTATAACCATCCACTGAAGTATTTCTGTTTTTTTGAGAAGCTTTTGATCATAAAACTTTGGCTGGATTGCTCTTTTTAGCTAAAAATATAATGGAACCAGCTCTAGAAAACCTATTGTATAAAAGTAAACATAATAAAGCTTAAGATTCTGAATTTAAAATACAACTTCTGAGAAGGTGTAAATTACTTTTGAATCAAATGATAATCATTGTTAAATTTGGTCTAACTGTAAACTCTAATTGAAGTTTCTTAAATTAAACTGTGTGTGTGTGCGTGTGTGTGTGTGTGTGCACACACACATGCAGTGATTCTTTTCTTTCATGACTTTTCACCAGTATTTCATTTTAACAGATAAAATTACAAATTTCTTTTTTAATCTCTTGTTAATGCTGAAAATCACAGATAGTCGGTCTTATAGAAAATCTTGTTTGAAATCTAAAAATTCTAAACCATAAAAAATGTACTTACATCCATAGAAATTTCTATATATGTATAGATCTTTATTTTGAAACCCTTCTTGTTTTCTTATAGCTGTTTTTATTTTGAATTTTAATAGGTAAAACTTTCTAATGAAAACAGCTTGATCTGTCTTGTTAACATAGCACAGAGCTTGTTTTAAAATGATTTGGGAGATATTTACAATGACTCTCCAGGTTACTGACATTCATGGCCACGGATGCTTGTCAACATTGTAAATGAAATCTTGTTGTTTATTTGACTTTTTTCTCTTTTTTTTTTAACATTTTTTTGTACATGGATTTTTATTCAGGCTTCTATATTTCTGACAGTCTCTTCATTTACAATAACATCAACAAATTGTTTTTCTTTTGTTTCATTTCTCTTGAACTTACTCAGCTTGCTTTTGAAAATAACAATTAATTTTGATTGGTATCTTTTCCATGATACACACGCACAAATGCCTCAACCTATATAACATTGCTTAGAGACATTCCCATTTTGAATGTCTGATCTTTTGACTTAAATTTTTTATTCTCTACTTTGCAATTTATTTTTTCTCCTGATGCCAACTAGTCATTTGTATTTTCCAAACAAATCAGAAGCAGCATACCTAAGGGGTATACATAGGTTCAAAACTTGAACATTTTGTGACATGTTCATTAGCTTGGTAATTATGAGAGTTTGTAATGTTGTTCTGCCTGGTTAGTGAAATAGATGAAGCTATCTTCAAATTACTTATGGCCAAATCTTTCCACATTGTCAAACACACATCACATGGTAGTTTTATCACCCTTCTCTGACTTGTTATTAAAGATTTTTATAATTAAGGCAAATTCTGTACCCCAAATATGCAATTACTTTCAACAGATATTGCTATTCTGCCACACCAGTACAAGCTGGTATTGCATCTGAGTAGACATGTGCTATGCTTGGTAATGCTGTCCAGTATGTGATTTAATTGAACTTTGATAATTGATTTCTTGATCTCTATTATTATCATAATTAGTTTTATATCTCTTAAAAGTGGATAAATAAATATTTATACATGTTTGAGTCAAATAGCATGCTTTTCTTTTTCTATTGCTAAGCTGGAGTCATCAGTAAATCTAATTAAAAATCTCAAATTATTTTCAGAATGTGAGTGATTATGGCTCCCCACAACTTCTTATTCTTTTTAGCTCTTTGCAGTATTTGTCTTTCTACTATTCATTCCACCCCCTGTTCTGCCATCCATTTACACAAGCTTATTAAATAGATCAATTTAACTCAATTTACTCGTGTCTCTCTTGCTTTCAGCATATCCTATGAGTGTCAAATTCTGCAAGCACTCTTTCCTTGCATGTACAAGAAATTTCAACTCTCTCTTATTTTACATATACAGAGAAATTAAAGTTGAATATCCAAAATTTAACCTCCATCCCAAATTAGAGTTTGTGTGATCACATACTCACCTAGTGAAAAGTAAGTCATGTTTCCAAACCAGCAAGTGCATGCATGGATAGAGATATTTAAGGGACCTATAGCATTTTGGGCCTTTTACTTTGCAAATGCTATAGATGGAACTTGAATTTTATATCCATATCTGCAATATGTTTATTTATTAAACATTCAAATATAATATTTAATTTGGACAATGTTTGAATATTAGTTATTGCAAAAATGTTTTCTATTTTACAAGATTAAGCATGATTCAAAGAAGCATTTTGTTTATTTTATTTATTTATTTACTTATTTATTTTTTTAAATTATAAATTCTTTTACTATTTGTTTCATTTTTGTGAATGTTACTCCAATTCTTAGCTTGGTGTGATTATTTCAGTTTAGAAATTTGAAAATATTTCTTTAGAGACTAGAAAACTAGAAGAGAAATGTAATATTTGTCATTATTCAATTGTAATTTCAGACAATTTCTGACATTATTAACAATTATAAAGATATTCATTTTTATATTAACTTATTATAAATTAACTTTTTCAAAACCTCAACACTGCTGAGATAAACTTTTACAGGAACAGAATAAAATATATATTTTTTTTACTATAGAGATAGCCTCTTTTATTTTTTTTTATTTAAAATTTTATAAATTCACTTCAGCAAAATGCATATAGGGTCTACATTTTTCCATCTTGAAGCATTATTTTGGCTTTATTGTCTCACTGAGAAATATATTTTACTTTTTGTTCTGTTACCTCTTAATTAATTTCAAGATTAGCTCTTTGTAAATTTTCTTTATTATTGCGTTGTCAAATCTGGGATTGAATTTAACTTTCTCTTTATGCTTGGCAATTGATTCTTACTGTTTCATGAATTAGTTTAATTTTAGTAGGTGTATTTGAGTTTATTTTAACACCTAAATTTTAAGACATCAAACGTTTCATGTTCTACCCATGTGTTTACTCTAAAACACATTCTCATTACTTAATGATTATTATTTATTTTATATATATGTAATGGTTCACATAATTTCATATATCTAATCAACTATATCAAAAACCTCTGTATAATCAGAATTAATTTTAATTACTTGATCTTTGATATTGCTTATAAAAATGTACAATTGTTACTGTTACCTTACTGAAAGTTTTCTCTTTTTAAATTATTTTGATAATATTCATGAGCTTTTTTGTTTCTTTTGTTTTTTTTTGTTTTTTTTTTTAAATAAAAAATGTCAAATAATCCCTCAACCCCAAATTTAAATTAACTGTAAAAATTAAGTTTTCAACTTAAAAAAAAAAAAGCAAAAACATCTCTTTATAATCCAGTAACAAGATGTCTTCATTTGTAGTTAGCATTTTATAGTACTGAAAATAAATGATACTTGAATTTTTTTACAGTGAGGTTCACCCTGTACAAGGGTTACAGAGTAATGAATACAGTTTCTGCAGATAGGTGGAGGAAGATAATGGTTAAGTCTAGACTTGAACAGGTTAGGATTGTAGTGATCCAGAAAACATTCCCTTGGGAGTTGGTCCCACAGAGCAGTCGTTCACAAGAAGAGGCTGCATAAATGGAACTTACTTCTCACTAATGGAATATGGAGGGAATGATGGCGGGTCGTAGCTGTGAAGGTTAAAATTGGTGGTATTAAGGAATGTAATTCTTCTGAGCACTTTCCGTGGAATTAGCGACAGAACAGTATGAGGCTTGCCACATCTCATCTGTGAGATGGGTTGCATGGTGGTAATTTATTACCCATAAAGATACAAGATGCTTTTGGACTCTATTGAAACTGGTAAAGTGAAGATTGGGCAACTCCCACTCATATATGACAGAGTACACCATTTTAGGCCTGATCTGACCTCTTGTATAGGTAGAGGATAGCACAAGGAGTTAGGTATTTGCTAGCGCAGTACAGGAAACCAACCATTTTTCCTGCATCTTTAGTGATAGATCATATATAAGAATTCCACTTGTGGTCTGGGTTGAGTTTGAGTCCCAATAGTCACTCAAGACATGGATCCTCCCAGACAAAACATCCATTCCTCATGACTGGTGGTTGTTCAGGGTGTGATTGACATTGTTTGAATGTAACTAGTTAGGTTTTCAAGGTATTCAATGCAACTAGCCAGTTTTTACCTACATTGAGATGCTAGAGCTAGATCGGACGAAAAATCAACTGCCAATCTCTGGTCATCATATGTCATTGTATCATCAGCATAGATATTCACAAATGATCAGTGCATACTCTTAGGCAGATCATTTATGTAAAGTAGAAAGAGGGTTGGTCTGAGAAGGGATCCATGAGGCACACCTGCATTGATTGCTAAGGTCCCAGAGAACTGGCCATAAGCAATTACATTCAGGGACCTACCTGTTAGGAAGGACTTTATTATTGAGAACACTCTTCCAGTGATTCCATAGCTAGAGAGCTTGAGTAGCAGTCCTTTGTGCTACACCTTGTCAAAAGCCTTTGAAAATATATAATGCTATGGTTTTTAAGGTGTATTTGCTGTCTAGTTCCTCACCGATTCTGTGAGTAATGGTAATCAGGACATCAGCAGTGGATTAGGCTGATCAAAATTCATGCTGCTTGTCTCTGAAGAGGCTTTTCTTCTTGTTGATTATACTATTTCTATAACGGCACTGTCTAAATTTGTTATTTATACAATTACAAAAACCATCAAAAGTGAAAAAGAAAACATTTAAATTACAAAGACTTGAAAATTAAATTATAAGCAAATTAAAAATTAAATTATAAGCATATTTTTCAGAATTTTTACTTGCTGATGTTTATAATAAAAATGCAATCACAAAATGTGTATTCATTGTCAATCTATACATACCTTACACTGTTTAACCTGTATAGTTTTAACATGAGTGTAAAAAATATTCCTATTCATTAATTTTTAGACTATAAATTTTATAGCTAAATGGCTTTCTTGTAGTTTGCAACTTATCATTTTGGAAAGTGTTAAACTCTATGATGTCATTGGAAGTTGATAGCTGTCCAAAAGTAAATTGGACACTAAAAAACATGACTCTTAAGTTGTTTGATTTTTAAAAAGAAATTTTTAGATGTCTTATCACTGTGGGTCTACAAATTGTTTTTTCTATATATATTTGAAGATGTAAAGGATTTTTGTTTTGATAGCTCAGTGTTCTTACTTTGACCAACAATTTTAAGGAAGAGCTGAAGGAATATTTTTCTGATGACCTCCCCTTCTTATATAACACAGAGAATATCATAGATAACTACTGACTGCTGATTGACTAAGAAAAGAAAATAGACAGTTGTTCTGTTTTTTTTAAGAAATTATTTTACTGCATCATTAAAGTGCTTATGATTTTTTTTCTAATTTGAAGCCAATACAAGCAATTTAAAATTTCTCACCAAAAAATAGTTGTTCAATATTTCTTTTCATCTCTTCTCATTAATATAATTGAATTATCTTTTTTTTTTCTCTCTCTCACTCAAGTATTTTTCCATTCTTATATGATCATCACTCTTGTTTCTCTATTTTGGTATTTTATCAAGAAACTTTCAAAAATGATAATTTGAAAATTCATTTATTGGAATTAACATTATTTCTATTTATCATTTTCAATTTTAATCCTTACAATGGCGCAATAAGTTTACACATTCAATCATTTTTATGTTTTAGTTCACTGCAGAAAAAACATGAGATAGAATTCTATCATTTTATAACATTTGTTAAATTTCATTCCTACCTTATATAAATTCACTTGAATTTGTCAACAAAACAGGAATGACTTCAATGCACATGTATGAATACAATGTTGTGTGGTTATTCAATCACTGGTGAGATTCTGTTTGTGTATTGTATGATCATTGCATTGTTCATTCATCATATCTTGTGTAGGATCTTTTTGGCAAAATATTGCATCACCATTTAAAGGTGAATGGTAATCTTGAATAAGAATATAGCGAACTATTTTGAAAAAAACAAAACAAGGTATGATGGGATAAGAGTGTGAAGTCAAAAGGGGACTAAGACATCATTGACCAAAGTAGTCTTTTTTATTTTCCTCCATTAATATTAAATAATTAGATACTTTCCAGACAAAATTTCTATTATTGAGAACTTATATAAAACTTGTTTCAGTATTTTGGGGCTATAATTTTGATTATCTACCATGATTTCTAAAGATGTTTTGTCTCTTTACTCAAAGAAAGTGACATAATAATTTGGTTTCATTAATTTGCAAAATCCTACTAAAATGACTTTTACAATTTTCTTTATAGATTTTTTTATATTAACTTGGCATAACCATTTATTTGCATTTCAACATGATTACTTTAAAAACCATTTCTACATCTGTTAGCAAGAAATAGCACAATCAAATTAAATGTTGACATGGATCATATTAATTGGAGAAAACTTTCAGACTTTGAAAATTTGAAAATCACATGCTCACATATTCAAACTGATCCCTATTTATACACAGACTTTGTCATAAAAAGTACTTTTTTTTTTAATTTTTTTTTTTTATAGCATATTTTTACATTTTCCAAAAATTAAAGTATAACAAAATTATTTTTCAGTAATTTAAAAACTTCTGACTGCGTAAACAATTGAAAACGATTTATGTTTCCATTTTGTAATTTTTCCCAATCAAACTTACAAGTGTAACTTATATATAGAATCATTATCAACCCGATGATGTGGAGGAGCTTTATTGTCTCAAAACTGGTCTTTTGTTTCCTCTTCTGAAGACTTCTTCACCAAAAGACACCTGCTGTTACTTCAGAATTTCACAAAAAAGCTGTTAAGTTATAGAAATTGCTATTGTCCATACTTAGCTTTTTTTCTTATTGTTTGAGTAATATTTAAATCGTTTTACTTGATAGCTGTCAAAGCTCCTTTTGTGGATGCAAAAGAATAAATTTTATTTCATATGATAAGGTGTTTTGTTGACAATATCATATTCAGTGTGTTATCAATTGCTTGTATTTGCATTTCTAGCATTTTAGGCATGTCTAATTAAGTTTATTGTGTGTGCATCTGTATGATTGTATATTTAATATAAAACAAATTTCAAAATTTATATGACTTCCAGTGCATTAAAAAGGAGTTTACAAAATCTAATATTATTTGTCCATGTAATTATATATAATGCGTGTGTGTGTGATATGAAATCATGTAATATCTTTAAACACATACTTTGTAATTTACTGATATCTTAAATCTTATCTCTGAAGAAAGTTTTTAGGTATTTTTTTTCACTTATTCAAGGTGCTTCCTTTATCATTTTAGGAAGAATCCCCAAATACTGTATTTTTACTGTAATCCAAAATATATAGTTAATAACAAGTTGCTTACATACACAACACAGAATTGTTTTTACATTCACCTGAAAGATTTAGAAGATAAGAACATAGATTTTTATTAAAAAATTCTATGAAGATGACAGGCAAATTTTAAAGTTCTCGGTGGGGGAGGGGGTGGATGCTGTATTGCATATGTTTGTTGGCTGAGTATGCTCTAAGATAAATAAATTTTTCAGATGAAAATAGGATATTTGAAATTATCAGTCTTTATGTTACTTATAAAACAAATTATTCAGATTTTTTTATGGAACGAGTCAGTTTCATAATTTTCAATATTTTCTTAAATTGAGCTGAAGTGTTTGCATGTATTTTTCTCTTTCCCTTTCTATGTTTAATTTAGACAATGCTGTGTAAATATGACTGAAAATAAAAAGTTAAAATACTTTAAGGTTTGCTGCATTTTTCATATATTCCTAAATATATTATTAGTAATGAGTTTGTATTTTGTGCTTTACTATCATAGCTCCTAATTTGGTATCAACTGCATCAATGGCATCCAACATTTTTTATAGCATACTGAATATATCTTTATAAATATTTCTGTGATTTGAGATATTTTGCAAGGCAAATGATGTTTATATTGAATTGAATTCTTTTAAAATTTCTGTTTTAAAGATACTCTTGTATTTATTTGTACAAGATATGAAAGTTTTCAAAATGAGATTATTCTTTATCCTTTTTCAGACAATAGATGAAAATGTTTCTATTGATGTTTATATTAATGGTCATTTTGCAATCATGAACAGAAATTGACAATGTATGTTAAAATGCTTTTATAGTCTTCTCTTTGTTGATATGATTTTACTGAATTACTCAAGGAATTATTTTTTGCATAAAAATAGTTTATCATTTTCATATTTTTATATAAAATGTAAAATAGAAGCTTCATAATGCATGGCAGATAAACATCTTGTGCTGAGAGAAACTTCTTTAAAATTTAAAAGTAAAGTAGATGGTGATTACATGTAACTTTTTAAAAAATGGCAGGGAGATAACTACTTACTCACTTTCTAATAGATGTTCACAACTAACTTCTATTTTTTTAATCTCTCCTTTTTTATGTTAGTAAGACCCTGTCAAACCTTCATCCAGGATATCTTCATTTGATTATTTAAAATTTATTATTCAACCATATTTCTCTCTAAGTGGAAATGTGATTTAAACTGACACATTGCATTTAAAACTACTAAGAACCATACTTTTGGCATTTCAGAAAAGAATAGAAAGCAAAATGATATTTACTCAGCAATATTAAATGTATCTATCTCATTGTTAATGTATATGATTATCATATTATAAAAAGAAGCTTTTTCTACTGGAAAGTTTTCAAGCCAAAAAAATGTGAACAACATTTTAGACATCTTTGATTTACTATCTTTTTTTTTCTTTGCTGTTTATCATCATACAAGAACTTTTGTTTGTATTATTTGCTTAGGCATATTTTGTCACATGTATGTATACAGAGTTTCATTTAAGCTATCATTTATTAATTATTCCTTTTTTTTTAATTTCAATTAATATCATTGTTTTTGTTATAAATTTATTTACTTTGATTTTTATAATAGATTTTTTTCTTAAATCATATTTTTGTTCCTTAGCCAAATTAGGATGTTAGTGCATTTTTTTTTCTTTCATTGTAACTTAAATCAAAAACGGGGAGGTATGTTTTTGTAACATTAATATTTTTCACTCTATTAAAATTATATGTGCTATTAAACTTTTTTTTCTTTTTTAATATAAAAAGAGCCAGTATCTATTTTTTCTTCCCCTAAAGTTGATGTTAAACATTGATCATTTCCTATGGTTTTCCTGTTTCCATGAGGCCACTCAGCTAATCTGTTGTAAAAACATCAGTTCCACTTGCCACCATTCTTCCTGCCAGTCACCATCTCATAGTTTTTATTCAAGAGAATGTTCTTATCACTTCATCATATATCAGTAGGCACACTGAATTAACATGATCTTTTGCTTATGAACACATCATACAACATAATAATACATACAGATAAAGGGACAGGCCTTTTTTTTTCTTTTTCTTTTTTTTGCATTGTAAAATCTCCAACTATTCTTTTCTCACTCTTCCTTTTTATTACTCATCCTCAATGCTCTTTAGCACTACCTCAGTAAATATCCCCTTTGGGATATTGTCTGAATGCACTTAAGAATATATATTTGTTTTTATTAGGTTAACATTGCACATTAGGCTATACAAGTCAAAATGATTTCCCAAGGAATGCCTGGAAAACTTGATTACCCATAAGCTCTTAAACAATCCTTTGGCATCATATCAACCATTCTGGATAGTTCTTTTCAAGAGCATTTAAAAGGAATGTCTTTATGTTTGAATGCTGTAATCTTTCTTGGTGCCAACAGATTGACTAATGTAATGTTTCTGGTAAGTGCAAATATTACAGGTGGTACAGATTTTATAGGCTGGCAAATTGTTTCATGATGAGATGAATAACTATTTTAAGAATTTATTTTTGTAGCAATACATAATCTTTCTGATTAGCAAATATTTACAACACAAATTTTGCTCATAACTAAATTCATATTTCATGTGGTTTTCTTCCTTTCTCATATGCACATGCATACATACCTACCTGAGTGTCAACTTGTTTCCTTTGGGGTCAAATAAAGGCTTATTTTCTTTTAGGTAAATTGGCACAGAAATAATTTAAATTTTGTATGTGTGTATGTCAGGATTTTTAAAGAGACAGAATGTCCATAACAGTGAATATCTAGTTATATTTTACAGAAAGAGAGATTTAGTTCTCACCAAGCATAGGTGCATTAATTTGATAGAATAAACTATCAAATTAATGCACCTATGATAACATTTTTAGACATTTAAAACAACATGCCTGCCTGTGTACTCAATTCCGGAAAGTCCTTGTTGACAACACAATTATACTTAAACATGAAAACAATAAACAACAAAAACTAAAAATCCTTGAAGCTATATACATAAAACAGTTGAAACCTAACCTGAACAAAATAAACTATGAAATCTCCACAAACATTCTTAAATGCCTATAATTTATAACAGAAGCCATTGGTTTATACCAACGGCTTCCCATACTTAATACTCATCGGATTCACTCTCGCGTGGTCATGTGTGACGTCATGAGCTGCGACATGATTTTCACTTCCTTGTCTCGTATATACAAGTTTGTTGTTACTTTGTTGTTACTTTGAGCTTATTCAAGCAGCAAGGGCAGACTATTATTATAGTTCCATCTGTCTGTTGTTTCATTTATTGAGATTGTCATCTTTGATAATGGCTTATGTAAACCAAAAGCTTAGATTGGATTTAAACATGTATCAATATGGTGTTTTCCTTTCGTCTTTCAACAATAATGTGATTAAGCTTATCAGACAATATGAAAGGAACTTACTTAAAATAAATAGACAAAACTTATCTATATTATTTAATGAAACATGCATTAATATATATATATATATGTAGTTTTAAGGTATGCTATATTTATCGGTTAAAGTGCTCAATAGAGCATATATATAAAAGTGGACTTTGAGGTCAACACCCAATGGCAGCAACAGTCTGTTTCATGCGTAAACGCAATCAGTCAGGCCTGACAATTATGTTTAAGCATGAAGCACTGTCACCACCACCAACTGAATGTCCACTAGTGTTTTTGGTTATTGGAATTTTATTCCATGCACACCAATCCTATACTTGGAGAGATATATAAAATGTATAATAAAAAATATATTTCTAAGGTATGGTGCATTTATGGGTAAAAGTATTCAATATCAGAGATAGAGCCCATGTAAATATAAAAGTGGGCCATAGGTCAGCACAGTGGCGACAATCTGTTTCATGCTTGAATACAAACTTCATGAATGAAGATTGCTTGAAACACTGTCACTATTCAGTATTGATTATTTATATATATATATATATATATATATATATATATATATATATATATATAACACACTTGTTTAGATTTTGATGATTTTTCATTCACATCTTTTTGTAATTTTACTTGTAGCAGTTAAGAGGCCTGAAAATGAAAAATCTGTTTTTTAACAACTCTGTAAAATGTTTTCTTTAGTGAAAAATTTGACATAGACATATCTTTCACACGTGAGACATAATCACTCACTAATGTAGTTAAATATATTTTTGTCATAATGGTCATTTAAAAACCCATGTTTTTAAATGGGTTTATCAAAAATGAAACTTATCAGTTATCCTGGTCACAAAAGTTATTTTAAAATTAAATTTTTAACACATGGCTTTAGCTGTTTCAAAATACCAATCCAGTGACAAAAACAATCATAATGTATAGTTACTTACCTAAGTACATTTTTGCTATTTTATTTTTTTTTAATTCAGATTATTTTCCTATCACTTTCCTTGTTTCCCCACTTATTTATTCATTCATATCTTTTCTCCTTCTTCTCCAATACATACACTTGGCTCTACTGTGACTCATACAATTTGTAATATACACACACACACACACACACATATACACACACACACACACACTTGCTTTCTGCGAGCTTTCCTAACTAGAACATGCACATATCTTAACACTTAACAAGTTTATTTCCTCTTCCCAGCTTTTTACAATCTCTCTCATACATACACTTTTACTGAAAATTCAAAGCAAAAAAGAAAAATGTTTGTTTTTGCATTTCTTCTTTCTTTTTCTTTCTTTTTTTAATGTGTGTGTATGTCTGTTGTCTTGTTGGAATTGGAATATATGTGAAGTAATAAGTTCAGTCTAGAAGTTGAGCATGCTATGAACATAGTTTCTTTAAATTTTTTTTTTTTTTAATTCTTCTCTCTTGGCAGTACATTATAGCCTGAGGATGTGCTATTGCTGAACCTCATCTTCAGTTACATCAAACTTACTTGATTATAAATACCTTCATTACTCTATAGAGCACATGCAAATTTTCTTTCCATTAGTTTATTACGTTAACAACAGATATGTTAGTACTCTGGAGATAGTCTTGCAATGTTATATTTAGCAGTAATTCCAACATGTCCATTAGATTAAAAATTGTCTATTTAAGAAAAAGACAACAAACAAAACATTTTTTTAAATAAAAGTTGATCCACAAGATGGTTACACTTAAAATTGACCTTATTATGTTTTGAACTTTGTCAAATAAATGTAAAAATTTTCTATGTTAGGTACTTTTTACATTGTTATTCATTGCTTGAATGAAATGGTTCTCTTATGATAATGCATGACTAATAGTGAATGTTTCTCTAGTTGTGAAAGAACTGTGCATCAAGCATGAAGGGAAAGATTGTAGCCAAATTGACTCAAATTGTCCAAAAAGAAAGACTTCTTTTTATGTAATATTTTCATTTACTTGGTAATGGAGATGTAGGTAAGAATACATTGCTGTCTCTTGTCTGCCTTTTTATAATAGATAACAAAAGAACCTTGTTGTACACAGTAAATTTGTTAAAAATAAATTATATTGAGATCTATAAAAAAAATTTTTCATTTCAGTATTTTCTTCAGTACTGACAGCTGATTTTGTCATTACCTTGTAAGCCTAGTAATAATTATTCTTCTCTTTGTTGTCCTTTTTTTTTTTAATTGTTAGAATCAGAACACTAGATTATGATATTTCTTAATGTATCAATGTGAAGATTATCTTTTACTAAGGTAGATTACACTATCAAAAAAGTTTTAATTTCAGTTTTTATTTAGATTTCATGAGAGTTATGGTAATTTCCTACAAAATTTTTAAAGCTGCATGGATGGAATCACACAAGTGTTACTTGATGTTCCTGAAGAGAAACTTGCCAAATTGCTTGTCTCAGAATCTTTTATGATTAATGTTGGTCTTATGTACCATTGGTAAGAATGAGACCATGAGATATTCTTAAGGGTGTTTGATAGATCTGCTTAAGATAAATTTCTTTGAATATTTTTTCAGATAAATTTTTATTTGTTTGTTATAATTGTTTATAACTATTAATTCAGCAGCAAAACTGAAGCTAGTTTAAAATTTGTCCTTGATGAACTGCTATCAGCCAGATTATTCTGACACTACACCTTTTGAAATGACTTTAGTCATGATCGGATTTAAAGAATTCTCAAACTTGTATTGAACTGATATAGAATCTGTATTACATTCATTTTAATGCAACTAAATTTGATTTGAATTGATCTGTATTTTTTAATAGCATAACATTTCATATCTTGTTACAAATTGGATTTAGGGCTGTTTCTATTTTTGTGCATTTTGATGTTCAATTTTTTTAGCCATTTATTCATTTTGTGCTTTAATATTATTTTACTAAACTTTTTACTTGATCTCTCAAATATATATTTAGATGGATAAATTAGAATGAAGCTTAAACATCTCCTTGTGAATATTGTCACAAGTTTTCCCTTGTTATCTAGGTCGGAAAAACTTTATTTTTTCTCTCTTCACAATAGAATGTTCTTTTGCTTTCTTAGGCTGCACTAGAACAAAACTAATCAAGAAGTATAGAAATGTGGATTCCCCTTTCCATTCTCTCAAAGAAAATGACTTCGTTGAAAATCAGCACTCATTTGTTCCATTTCAAGAATCATTGACTCCCGCCAAATATGCCAGAATATAATGTTTAATGAAACAATTCTCTTAGACATCTCCCCACAAAAAATGAAGGCAAAAAATATCTGTAAGCTTTGCTGTTGCAGATTATGAATTGTTTCTCTTTCTCTCTATTTTTTCCACCATGAAGCACTTGGAACAGAATAGGAGTATTGTTGGAGGATAGGTAATAGCACAAAAGGAACAATTTCTCACCCCACATTCAAAACATATTCATTGCTGCCACTTTATATAGAGACATCTAGTCCTTTGTTAGAAGAGCTTTTAATTGATATATTTCCTCTACACACTTATCTACCACTTTTATTTTCCTCTTGTTTTCATTTCTTATCTGTCTATTGCATTATGTTGTTGAATTAATCAGAAATATTTCTTTCTCCTATTTCCAAAGCCCAATACACATTTGAAAGTTAATTAAATTCATCAGCACTTTTGTATACTGTTAGCCAATTATGTCATTATATATATTTGTCAGGTCTTCTGTCACAGACTTGACTTATGACTTGGTCTATTTCATCTTGTTAGAATGTATTTCTGATTAAGGTCTATGCCTCAATTAAGCAGAAATACAAGATATGACATGATTAGATATGATTTATTGAGGAATATGTTAAAACCTTTTTGTTTTATTTTAAAGCTTCTTTTTATTTCTTTTTGACCTGCTGAAATGCTGATTTCTAATCTAGGCAATATAAGTACCAGAAAATCTTCAAGAAGCATATAATGTCTAATTCTTAACTGAAAATGTTAAAAATAATAAAATATTGAAGAAGTGTTTTCCGTTTTCAAAATGGACCATCTGTAAATACAATTTTAATTCAGTCAGATTTTGTAGAAATAAATCACTGTTACAACTATGAAGTGATGATTAAGAGATTTTTAAATTTCTTCAAAACAAGATAATTCATAACTCCATATTTCAAACCAAAGAGCTATTGTTATAAATATTTATTTGTAGCATGCTATGAAATTTTCTAATTGTTTATAATTTAGATATTCATGTATAAGTTTAAAGGTGATTAAAAAAAAAAAAACAACATTCTTATTAGATAATCCTTGACTTTTCTCTGTGAAATTCAGTACTTTACCCTTTCTGATATTTCAATTTTTTTTTTTTTTTTTTTAAAGTAAATTTGCATTTTTAATAAAATGCAAAACTTAAAAGGCTTTCAAATATATGAATAATATTGAGAAATTTATGTAACAATAGCCATTATCAAAATGATTTCAATTTTGTTGTTGCTTTTTTAATCCAGGAATATTTGTGGAAAATCATATTCAACTTGAATTTGGAGAGGAAATCTAATATTTCACAAATTGTATTTTACTTTTTTTCTTTTGAGTATATTTTGACAATTTATGACTACTTGTCAGTGTTTTAAAGCTTTATGAAGTAAATTCATTTAAAATGTATGACAAACTTAAGTTTTGATAAATTTAAGAAAAAAGCTATCATAGTTTAAAATTATTCTCTATAACTAACTATAAACATTGCATTGTGCAGTTTTCATTGACTATTTTAATAAAAAAAAACAAAACAGTTTCATTTTCATAACACTCACAATTTATTTAATAATTATAAAATGTTTGAAATTAATGTTGACTGAATCGATATGTCTTGAAACTTTGAATATCTAAAATATGTTAAAAAAAAGGAAATGTTTTTCACTTCATATCTTTTTGGTTTGTCTGAAGAGAAATTGTACCTACTTTGAAGTAGATTATATACTGTGCAGGTACTTTGAAACCTCATTCTCCCTCTAACCTTTCCTCAGCAAGTGCAGGATTATAGACACCCTGATTAGGAATGGAATGCTGAAAAATATCTTGCCTAAGTGTGATTTACAATTGTATTAACTTTCTGAGAGATTTTCATTTATATACTCACTCAGATTCTAATTAAAATATATTTCATGTTAATAAGACTGTTGGTAGGAGTTATAGTGTGTTCATCTTGCAGTTACATGCAGTCCAGAAGCAATATTTGATTCTTTTAGAGTGTCTAAATTTTAATTGACTTACATAATTTGAATATAAAGACCAATCTTTTTTAGGAAATAGGTTATCTGCTAATAATTCAAATTGAATAGGAAATGATTTCATGCTTTGACACCATCACCCAAAGAGATATAACAAAAACCAAAGTTGTCATACAGCTTTTTATGAATCTTTACTAATTCATTATGTATGCTTTTTGTTTTTTGTTCACTGTTTTCTGTTTCTAGTTGCTTGGTAATCTAAATTTTCATATGGTCAGTCCAGAGAACATATTTGAAAAAGTTGAACATTTATTTTCTTGTTTTTATAATGAATTAACAATACTTGGTTGTGGTATTCAAATTTCAACTTGACTAAAAAATTTCATTTTTAAAAATCTATTTGTTGACATCTCATTTATGAGCCATAGTAATTCACCTGTTATATGAATTTGAATGCATAGCTGAGTGTACATTTTCTGGATTTAAAATGACTAAAATAAGTTCAGTTCTTTAGAAATCTTAATCTTTATTTAAATTCAGACTTTATAAAAAGTGTATCTTTTGCTTCAGAGTAAGATAGGTAAGTTAATGTTTTATACAAGATAAGCAAAGAGCGTTTTTGATTTATGTATATAATTCTTAAATATATAAAAAAATGAAAGATTAATAAATTGATATTTATAAGTTAAAGTAAACAAAATATAAACCTTTTTATCAAGGTTAAGTTGTGGTATAAAAATTGCGTTTGGATTAAACTAATGTTCAAAAAAGTATATGTAAAAAGTTAATTTATTTCAGAAATAATTGAAAATTAGATGCTAAAATGAGTTTTGTGCTATTTTAAGTCTATATCAGAACAGACTTGCTATTTGATCAGTTGCACTCCTCACTGTTTTATGTTTTTTACTTTAATGTTTAATTGAAGTTGTCACCGTTACAAAATTATTTTTCATATTTCATTTTCTCATTAAAATTCGTTTATGCTCCTCTATTGATTTTATAAAAACTTTAAACATTTGCCATGTTTGTAATGTGGCATATAGTTTTTAAAAAAAAGAAAGTGGTTAATTTTCCTGTTATATAAATACTTGCATTAATTCTTAACAATTGATTTGTTAAAAATTGCCTCTTTCATTACAAAATTTCATCATTTATGCCATAGTTTGATTTGTTCATCACTACATGCATACGCAGTTTATAATAGACTAAGTTTGCAAATGTTTTATTTTGAGTTGAATTTACCTTTATTTTGTGTTGCTGTATATTGATTGATAGCTAGCAACCTTGGTTTGTTACAGCTATCTAAAACTTTGTTTTTAATAGTGTGTGTTAATAGACACCTGCCTATGAAAGTATTTGAATATATATGGAGAGACTTGGATAGATAGACACAAACAGTTCAAACTACAATTAGTTGATGTCATAATTCTCTTTGCCTGATTCACAATAATGATGATTTTATTTGATATTTTCATTTTCATATTCCCCTTCAAGAAGTTGAACATTTTTTAAAAAATAACTCAAGTTGACTATGTATGTATGAAAGGATACTGAAAAGTATTCAGGCCACTAAAATAGAAAAAAATATTGATATTTAGTTTGGTTTTGGGAAGTTGGTTGGACTGACAACTTTTTAACACTCACTCAAACATTCACACACACACACACACACACACACACACACACACACACACACAGTTTTATATGCCTAGCTATTCAATTGTACTGTCCTTCTTGCTATCTTTCCAAGTCCCTTTTTTTTAACCATTCTCATTTCCTAGAACAATTTCACTTGTTGATGTGTTAACTACTTGTCAAACATTAACGTTTTTACCAGAGAAATATTTGTCTTTTGTATCAGTCATCAATATTTAAAAAAGTTAAACATATATATATATATATATATATATATATATATATATATATTTACCAACTTGTACATGCTCTGGAAATATTGATATTTATACAGATATTATACCTAGCTAAACTTTAATGAAGTGTCGTTATCATCAAAATTATGGTATGTTAGAAATATGAAAATCTGTAAAATGACTTACTTGGAACATGAAAACCTAAATGCATATTTTAGGATCTTGCTGGCCTAAATTTTTTTTTTCTTTAACTCTTAGGTTTTCTGTATTGTTTAGATGATGCTATTTGTGTGTGCATGTATGCATACATACATACATACATACACACACACACACACACACACACACACACATATATATATATATATATATATATATATATATATATATATACAAATTATACATGCACACTCAGACAGAAAGTGTGAATGAATTAGATTAATAGTTGTACATGTAACAATGTTTACTCCTTATTGAGCAATAAAAGCAATCAAAAACTAAAATGTTCTATCAAAAATTAACAGTAAGTACAAGATTAACATAGGAAATCTGCATGAGGAAAATATGTATGTATGTATGTATGTATGTTTTTTCACTCTGTAAGAAAATAACTATTTAGCCTGTGGCTTTTCCATGACGAGATACTAATGGCATGTTTTTAAAATGTTTTCTCTTTTGTTTTAATCAATGATAATACTTATTTGATGTTTTCTTAACAATCATCTTAGGATAAAAAAAAATCAAGAAGCTAAAAGAAAGTGAAAGTAAAAGAAACCGATAAAATTAGCAATAGGCAGAAGTTACAACTCTGCAGTCTAGAATAAACCAGGTTCGTCATTTGCCTGTTTTACTGAGATTTGTTTTTTCTGTGTAAAAAGTAAAAACAACGAAACTTGGCTGCTTTAAAATAGATTAATTTAAATCAGTAACAGTCCTGATGTTGATGAAAGAGAAAAATTTCATTAATATTTTTGTTGGTCAGTGCAGTTTTCATTTCAGACTAATCTCAAAGAACAATAAATGTTTGTCTATACATATTTTCTCACATTAGCTGCATATGTTTATGGAATATATGTAATTTGCTTAACATACATAGATTTTTTGTAAGCACATGTGTGTGTGTGTGTGTGTGTGTATACTTAGTTTTCTCCCATGTAGACAGGCAGTCCATGAACACTGTTTCTGTTTTTTCCTTTCAGTTTCTTTTTCTCTTCTTGCACATCCTCATCACACATTGCAAACTTTTCTTCTTTGTCATCATAATAAAACTACTTCCTTTTCTTCTCCTCCTTCTCTTCACTCCCTAGCTCTAGTCCACTCCTAAACTATACTCTTCTTACCACCAACACCTTTACATTTTCAGTATTGTCCCAGCTTGGCATGCAAGCATGTGTAATTAAAGCTGCTATATAAAAGGAAAAAAAAGGGGGTGGGGGTTGAGAGAAAAAGTCTTGACTGTAGAACTGCTGCAATGTTTACCTTAGGTAACTACAGGGCTGTTATTGTTCTGTCGATAACTTCTCAAAGACTTTGTGTGTGTGTGTATATACACACAGCACACATTATTTTCCTACTATGTTACTATTTCTCCAGTTCTTTCATTTCCTTTCTTTCTCTCTCTTATCAGCTGTTCTATTCTGTTCTTGATTTTGTTTTTTGTTTTTCTTCATCTCTATTTTCTATTTTTCACTTCAATCTCCTCATTCTTTCTTTTTTAACTTCTTCCTTGTTTTCTTTCCTCTTTTCCTTTCTTATCCTTTCTTCCTTCTCATTCCCTCTTCTATTTTACCTCCTCCTTCCCATTTTCTATTTCTTCTCTTTTTCTTCCTTTTACTTTTTTATTTCTCGCTTTCTTATTTCTCTCTTTCTTATTTCTTTCTTATTCTTTTTTTCTTTTGAACCTCCTTCTCACAGCATATCTATCCATTTTTTTTTTTTCTATTTTGTTGCTCTATTTCTATGCCTTTTCTTTACTTTATTTTTCCCTCACTTTTTCTTTCACCTCCCCCCTTCTTTCCAACTGTCGTGGATTAAAGTGTGTTTCTATGAGAACATAGTTAATTTTGACCTACCACAGCTAACGGCAATTCATTAGATAATGTTTGATGTCGTTAAGCTTTTTCTTTTCTTTTTTTCTTTTTTTTTTATACGTTCTATAACTCTTTCTGTCTTTTTATTTGATTTTTTTTTTTTTTTTTTTTTTTTTTTTTTCAGCAACTTCTTTGTAGTTTTTATTTATTTTATTTTTTTTCAGCATTGTAGAAGTATTATTGATTTAACATTCTGCAATCTAATATAAATCGTCGTAAGGCTTACGGGAGATTTTTCTTAGTTTGCTTGTTATTGAGTCTAGGGAAAATACATTGGTTGTCCATCTTCTTCCACTTTCGACCCTTTACTTCTCTCTCTTTCAAAGTGTCCTGTGTCTGCTATCGATTTTGAGACTTGTTGTTATTGACTTGGATGATCAGCTGACCATAGCCGCCCGCTTGACACACCCAGGTGATGTTTACAAGTTAGTACTGTTCAGTGGCGTCATCAGAGTTTCAATGTCTGTTCATTACCCCTGCTGTATAGAAGTTAATTTCGAAACAAGTCTCATTTCAAACCTCATGCCTGACTAAACTGTTCAGAAGATTTAAGATATCAAAATTCAGTTCTCGGTTAAAGCTGAACCCAAAAGAGTAGAAGAGATGAGAAACGTTTGACTTGTATTATTTCCTCTTTTCTTTGTTTTGTATTAATTAAAAATGGCTTTTGTAATCATCATTATGCAGAGTAAGTGCTTTTTGCAAACAATCATCTTCATTAATAGGAAAAAACGCTTCCTTGAGGACAAGCTGGGAATGTGTTGTTGAGTATGAAAAAGAAGTAGTTGAAGTACTTAAGATGACCACTGACAACCAGTAAATACTGGATCACCATAACTTGATGGCACATAATGATACAAATGATTTAATTCACCCAAATTATCATAACAAGCCAACTAGGTTAAACACAGTGTATCTATTCATTTCAAAGAAAAATTATAAAGAACAAAATCTCATTTTTAAAACTTTACACATTCCAGTTGAAATAATAAATTATCCGCATGTGTACATTTTCTGAAATTTGTTAACTTCAAAACTAGGATCAAGTGAGAAAGAAATGAACTCCTAATGTCAGGCTCATTTGAGCTAAAATTGACTTGTAACTATTATTCACTTTTTTAGTTCTTTTTTTCATTTATTAATAACTTTCTAAATGTTATCTTTTAAACATTTTAGTTTTCAAAAGTAAATAATATACTTTCACTCCAATTAATCATTTTTATAGAGGAAAAAATTAAAGTATTCTGTTTTCATTTAGTGCAAAAAGTAAATCTTCAGTTTTTATTTTAGGTTGAAACAATTCCATTTTGTTTGATTCTTTTTTTTTTTTTTTTTTTTCTTTTTTTTTCTTTTTTAATAAATTTCAGGAGGATTTTTTCCCTCAAATATAAACTTCCATGATTTTTTTTGTTATAAAACATTAATAAAATTGCTAGAGCAGGGTAATTACTTTTTACATGTGTTTATGAGTAAAAAGACATATTTCTACAAATAGTAATGTCTTTTATGGCATAAGCTACATAATACTGAAGGTTTTTTGTATTTCTTAGATGTACACTATTTGCATTATTCAGACTATTGTCCTCATCTTTGTCACCATATTTATTACAACATTTCGGCCATTGTACACTCCGGCCTTCTTCAGATGGTTCAGTTCGACATTCCAACCACCTGAAGAAGGCCGGAGCATACAATGGCCGAAACATTGTAATAAATATGGCAACAAAGATGAGGACAATAGTCCAAATAATGTAAATAGTGTACATAATACCTCATCTGAGAAATATAGACAGATACTTTTTAGATATAGTTTATATATATCATGTTTTTTACCTACTCTTCTTCTTTGTTTTTTTATTGACTTACAAAATTTTAATTAAAAGATATTTCTCAGAAACAAGAATGTAATTTCTTAATATTACATTTTTAAAATATTCTGTTGTGAAACCAAGTTTTCTTTTCTACTTTTAAAAATCAGTTCACAAAAGTCATGGTCTAGCACACACATAACTCCTGCATAGAAGATTGTAACCTTTGATGATTCAATTAGAAGTGGGTGTAGATACCATTAGCTACTTAACATGACTCATCTGTAATCTTAGATTCTATCAAGCAATCAAGACTACAAGGTGTTTTATTTAATAATTTTAATTCAAAATATGCATTAACTAGTCTTTTTTTTAAATTTTTGATTTTATAGAAACCAACAATAACAAATTTAATTTTGAGTGTTTAATTTTGAAAGGATTCATTTTGCATGTAACCTTTTAACATTTGTACTTTAATGTATTTATCTCATTGAATGAGTAATGATATTATCCAAAAGGTACAAAAATAGTAAATTCTTTTCAAGGACTTGTTTCAAACACTCATATATATATATATATATATATATATATATATATATATATACACACACACACACATGTAACAATGCAGGTATGCATTGATAGGCTTTCTGTACTGTATGTAATAAGATATTCATAACCTTTTTCAAATTTAGTGATTTCTCTTGTAGAAAACATTTTCTCTCTCTTTCCATCTGTTTTTGTTTTCAAAGAGTTCAGAAGATTCTTTCAGGTCTCTTCATATTTTGAAGACCACTGTTGTATCTGCAATACAGTTTGACATGACACTGTTAGAAAACCCTGCAAAACTTTATTGCAATACAACTTCAAGGAAACTTGAAGCTTACATTTTGAAATAGAATTCTTTCTTCAAAATGAGATTATGCATGTATGTATGCTCACATGTCTATTAAGTGTAGATATTTCTAAAATTTCTCTTTTTTTACACAGATTAAAAATTCAAAAATCAGCACAATGGCCAATATAATACACAGGAAATTATAAAATCTGAGGTTAAGTTCTATTTCATTCTCAATTTATTTCAGAAAAGTCATCAAAGTTCAAATGAAAACCCATTTGTTCAATACAAATAAGCATCCCTAACAATAGATAAGTAAAGAAACTTGAAACTTAATTATTAGTGTGGTCCACTTTAACTAAAGGATTACAAATCTTTGAGTAACTAATCTTCAGCTATGTAGATATTTCTATTACATATTTTTGCAAACATCTTTTGAACAACTTCTCGGAATTTAATACATAGATATTTACAAATACATTATCAGTGTTGTTATAATATACTTAAATATATTTTTTAATTGAATAGTAATGTACACCATGAATGAAGTGTTTTTTTGTTTTTTTTTTAAATACACTTTAATTTTAGAGAAATAGAATGATGTAAAAATAAAAGTAAATTTTTCACCTGGTCTTTGACTATAAGTATAATACATTTTCTTCTAACAATACTATAAGTTACTATTAAAGCCCAAATCTATATATTGATGGCTAATTCTGTTGCCAGCTTTAAAAGTACTTTGAATAATGCAATCTATTTGAAAAAGTTCAATACAATAATTTTTGCATGAAATGTTCTTTTAAACATTGTTAGTGATATAAAGAAATGCTTTTTACATTGTCACTGCTTAATATTTTCCACTAACAATAAATATAAAACTAAGTAAATATTTGCCATTCTCTTTTTCCTTTGTATGAATGAATTTATATTTTTCTTCTCATTCCAAATCTCACTTTGTCTAAAAGATACTTTAAGCCCCCATCTATCTCTTCCTCCTTCTACTTCTCTACATAGACACAAGCACTTTTCATCTGAGTGATGTTGACAATGATGTGCCATTCTGTGACATTTCATTTGAAATGTACATGACTCTTTGTCATTTATTCAAAAAGGTGATGGCGATGATGCTACCTCTTGGAGATAAATTTCTAGGATTATTACGTCCTACTGGAGAAATATCATTAAGATTATCTTTATACAAGAATTTTATTTAACAACTAAATCCTCTTTAATGCTTTAGGTGAAAATAATAAGTTTTGTTTTTTCTTTGTTATCCTAAAGAAACAAACAAGCAAAAAAAATAATACCATAGATTAGGATAGATTGAAATAAGGATACAAGTTTTTAATGGAGTTCATTTGTGTCTTAAGAATAAAATCTTGATTCTTAATCAGCACAAAAGTGTAAGTTTGGTCAATAAAAAAAAAAATTCACTTCAAAAAGCTGCTATTTTCTTATTTTTTTTCTTGCCTTTTTTTGTTTTCATTTCCGATTACTTTCATAAGAAAATTTCCATTGTGCCTGCTGCACTAAACTGGTTAAAAGTGTGAAGTTCAGATAACTTTACAACACAGCATAAATAGGATTTTATTGTATCACAGTGAAATTTAGAATTGGTTGATAGTAAAAAAAACAATGTTTGTTTAATAAAAACAAAACAAAATTGCCTACCTTAGGAAACTAGTGCAGAAATTGTATAGTCTTTTTCTCTCTGTGGTTGATACTACAGACTTAAAAATACTAGTACATTTCTTTGTAGAACAGATTTATAATATTAGTAAAACATTAATTTCTTTTCAGCTATGCATTTCAAAGATGTTGAGATTTGTGGAACAATTTAGTAATAGCTGATTTATCTAAAATGACTAAACTTTGAATTCTCTTCATTTTGTGCTGCAGTCGGAAGAAAATTGCATAAAAAGGAATCAGTCCTCTCCCTTTGATTAAAAGGAACTGTAAAATAAAATTGCTTTCCAAATGTTACATATTGATAAGACAGAAATACAGTTTGTTTTAATATTCTGTTTAGATAAAATATTAAATAATCTGTATTTTACAAAAATGTATCTTTCCTTGACTCATCTTATTGCTGTTGAAATCTTTTCCAATTTAAATCTGGAAATTTTCAAAGCAGCAAATAAGAAATTTGAATTGTAATTCCTAGATTTCAGTGTTTATTACAATCTTAAAGTTTGAAATATTCCTTGGTTTGAACCTCTACTTTTCAATATTAAGCTGACAGGATTGTATAAAATATTTAATTCATTCAAAAGACTATTTCTATAAATAAATGAAATGTAAATTTTTCTTTTTAATTTCTTTTCATTTTTTTTCCTCTCTTTATATTCTAACAGTGATTTATTCTTTGCTCAAAATGTTGATCCTGTTTTATTTTTGCTGTATAATGCAACTCTTTATGCTCAACTATTATTGAAAACTAACTCACTGGCTTAGGGCTAATCCTTTTGTTGTTTTGTTTTGTTTTGTTTTTTCTTAAGCTATTTGAAAAAAAAAAAAATGAAATTAATTTTTTCCTTTCATTCATTTCTCTCTTTATTTTTTATTCAGATTGTTTACACGGCTAAATTTATCCGCATTTTCTATGGGGAAATTTAGATGGAAAATAAAGCCATATTCTTTAAACAAGGGTCCTTACTAAGAATCAATAGAAATAGGCTAGCACATTAGACAAAAAATGAGACAGATTTCTTTTTTTCTCTAAATGGGTTTTGATTAAAATACAATAATTTTCACAAAGAAAGGTTTCATTTTTGATACCTTTAAGAGATGTTTTGTCATGTAAACATGAAAATTAGTCCATTTGTTAAGTATAAATACGTTTTTTTTTGTTTGTTTTTTTTTTAATTTGAAGTTATCTTTTAAATTAAAAATGTGTGTCTTCCTCACTTATATTTAAGTGAATGCCATTCCATTTTTTTGAAGATGACATGTAGGGACAAAATTTTATTCAGATAGAACAATTCTAATAACCTTGGTTATAGATATATATTAATAACACTTGCATTGAAACTTTGTATAGTGTAAACCTCATACATTATATGCTGATCCTCAACCAGGTAGTTTATTTTTATTTTTATTAAAATTATTTCTTTCTCATTTGTACTTTATATTTAATAAGTAAACAAAGATAGTTTCCTTCAAATTTCATTTACATTCTGAACTCTGGTTAATCAATAAAGCATTTTTCAGATAACTTGCAATCAAATTACTTAATTCTTTCTCTTTCTCTCAAAACTCTTATCCAAGATTTTTTGAAGAAATTTTATTAGTTTATTACTTATTTCTTTGGAGAATTTTATATTTTTATGATTTATATCTTAGTAACTTGAATTTTGATTGTATATTTTTTGGTTTTAAGTTAAAATCTTAAAATATTTAAAGCTAATAACTTTTGCCATTTTCTCTATGGGCAATAGTAGATTCCTATTTCTAGTGTTCAGCTTTATAAGAAGTAAAATAAGTCATTTTTTCCTAATTATTTATTCTTAGTTGTTACCCTTGTTTTTTTTTGTTGTTGTTGTCCTCTCCCTTCAATGACAAAACTTTTCTGATGATTGGGTGTGACTGATAGCAAAAATGATGATATAACCAATTCCTTGATTATTTCATATATTCATTGGATTCTGTAAAATTACTTTTAAAGATTAAACATTAAAAATGAAATGATACTTAATACTATTTAGATATTGTAGTACACAAATTTCTATATAATCATTCCAGCTATGATAGGGTTAGGGGAAACCGAAAAGGAAACAAGGCATAATACTACCTATGCTTGAAAAAGGTTAAAATCATAAGTTATCATCTGTTGTGATTGACTGAAAATTTGAAACTTTACAAATAAAACTGCAGTATGGAATATGTAGAGAAATGGGAGATAAATGACGAAATCAATTTGTTTATTTATGACTGGGATTATCTTTCAGATCAGTTTAAATTTTGTTTCTCTCATTTGTTTTGTTCACAATCAATGGATTTACTTGGTTAAGCCAGAATAGATATGGTAGCAATTTTATGTTTTCACATGTGTGTCAGTATATCACAGTTGCTTACTCAAAAATTTAATGAGTTTAAACTTTTGTCAGTATCACAAATTTAGCAAATACAAAACAAACTTTGATTAAAAGGATTATTTTCCGCTTGTTTTGAAACCAGTTTCCTATTGTTTTAAAATGGTAACTTATTTTTAGGATGGAGCCTTTCCTTTTTTGTCTTCATGACTGAAGAATTTTATGTTATATTTTGTGGATATTGTAATTTTTTCTAGATGCAACATTGACCATATGCTTTGGACAGAATTGAAAAATGAGGTTTTACTGTTACCTCAGTATGTGGTAATCAGCCTCATCAAGATCCCTAACATCTGTATTCATTTATACCACTAAAATATTTACTGCTGGTATTTTAGTTTAATTTTATTTTTATTTATTTATTTGCATTTTAAATCATTTTTCTTATAAATGAATGTTTTAATTAGCCTCTCTGATCTCAGTTGATTTTGAGTTGCATATAAATAAAACTTTATAAGAGAAAAATATTTTTTTCCTACATTTTGAAACTTTTTTCTTAAGTCTAGAAAAAGTTTTCTTGTCAACTCATTAAGTATTGTATTTTACAATTGTGTATATTTCATAGATTTTACAAGTCTGGATAGAATCATTTTTCTATGAAAATGAGTTTTCTTTCTTTAAATTAAAAACATAAAAAAATTCTATGAAATAACACTTGAAATTAGAATATTAAACCTTTCTGAGGTTCAGTCCACTTCATTAAAAACACTGGGATATGCTAATAAAGATGTACTTTATTTGTACTTGATTGTACGTAGATAGCATTTTGAATTGAAGCAAGAGTAGATTTTCAACATTTGTTGAAGTAGAAAATTAGCAGATCATGTCATGATTTATTTAAATAATTTGTATTTATCAATTTTTACTTGCTTATTAAGACTTTTTAATAATCTTTCTTTTTATTCACTCAGCTGCTTTTGGCATTAAACAAAAGCCTCAAAAAAATTAGACTACATTAGGAATATTTTATAAACACAGACACACACAAGTAATGAGGTGTCAAAGGTATCGACTAGAGAGTTTTAAAAAATGGTTAATTTTCCCTAACCTTTCACTTAACCTTAAACTCTTGATGCATATTCTTATAACATCTCAAGCAAGTGAAAAGTAGACAGAAAAAGAATAGTTTGGTATTGGGACTTGCTGAAGGAAAAAGGACATTTGATTCAATTCAATTGTAGTGAATCTCAGAACAAGGGTTTAAAAAAAAAAAAAAAAAATTTTTTTTTTTTTAAATTAGTAAGAAAAATATTTCCAATTTATAATTGCATGTATGTTTTTTGTTTTCATTTTTTTTTACATAGAAATTTCATTAAGTTGTTTAAATTGATAAATTTTTCAGAAAATATATTTTTCTGTTTATGTAAAATATATGCAAACTTGTATATGTGTTTGTTTCTGACATATTCTGATGTATCATGAAGAATATTTTTTCAGTAAAAAAATTTCATCTTAGTATATTGTGTTTGATAAATGTCAAATAAACTGTATTCTGTTTTTTAGTATTTGTTATTTAAATGGTTTTGTAAGCTCATTTTTCAAGTGATATAAACATTAATAAAGACAAGTCTAAGAATTAATTTTTTTTTCTCTAAGTTTATTTGTAATTGTGTTCATAAGGAATTCTTTAATGCCAGTCAATGTTCAGTAAACAGCATGAGTTGAATTTCTGTCAGTGAATGTTGTAATGTAACAATAATATTACAAGATGAGGTTACACTTCATTTCTCTCTTGGTTATATATATATATATATATATATACGCGCACACACTTTAATCTATGTATATACAGACCTATATTAAAATGATTTTCTATATCTCCTCAAAGAAAAATTTTACTCAATTGTTATAGATAAAAATCTACATTTGATTTAGAAAAATTGGTTTTAGTTTTGATATTTGAAGGATATATAAGTGTATGAAAATATCTTTCTAACAGATTCTTTGTTATATTTTAAAATCTAGATTCTTAGTCTTTTTTTAAAGATATTGTATTTTGTTTAACAGAATAACATCTTTTTTAAATTAATAGTTAGCATTATTGGCATGTAGACATTTTGACAATTTATATTAATATAAATATCAAGTTTTGTATATTTTTAAACTGACTTTATTTAATATTTTTAATACTTATTGAATATTACTAAATTACCAAAACAAAGACAAAATAGAAAAGAATGGGAAAGATTACTGATTATAGTACAATATAAAATATTTTGTCATTGAATACATATTGTCTAGTTTTATTTAAATAAATATTTTGAAGTAAGTGTAATTAAAATATCGATTTTCTTTTTTTTGTTTTTTAAACAACAAATATAAACTATTTATGAAATGTTCCAGATATACTTTTAAATTTTGCTGACAACAGCTTTGTACATATGAATGTTTTTTTGTGAGATTACAAGCATGCAAAGTAAATTATATTCAAAGATTGCTGAAAAGTTCTCAGTTCAAAATTCTGACCAATCATAGATATAACTGATATAAAATTTGCTGGGAAATATAGATGTGAGTGTGTGGGTGACACAGAAGATATGAATGAATGGTTATATATATATATATATATATATATATATATATATACACACATATATACATACTCAGTTTGTGTGTGAACATAGATTGAAAGATTATTTAAAGACCAATGTGATCTTTTTATATTTTCATACACTACACCTCATAATTTATGACTCATTCTGGTGTAGTATATTTAACTTAATTTACTATTTTAATGTACACCTTTCAAATCATTTTGTATGCACAAAATATTGTTAACCTGTTATATTCCTCTTGACTTTGAGGTCATTTTTTAAATATATTTTACTTCTTTTTTTTATCCTTTGTGTTTAATATTTCCATATGGGCTAACTCAGAATGCACTCAGATTTTGTATCTAAGACTTGCATGTTGACATCAGTAAAGAGATTTTTAATTATTTTATTTATATTTATTTTTGTGTATGTGATTTTCAAAATGTCTGAGTGTTTATTAAATTCCCATTCTTCTCGTAACAATTTAGTTTTTTAATCATTTATTCATACATATTGTCATCAAAGGACATTTCTTTTCTCTTTTCTAAAATTTATGCTTTTTTTATCTCTTCAGAAATTTTTATATCTATGTTATTCATTGCACAAAAGAGAAAACCACAAAATCTCTGATTAACCATTTGGGCTGTGTGTTTGCGTTTGGTATTACCTCATATCCAGGGACATGTTTGTTTTTGTTTTTTTTCTGCTCTTAACAGAATTTATGTTTTCAAAAACAGAACAACAAAAACCATAAGTCCTAATATGATAATAATGAGAACATAAATGAACTGAGAAAGTTACTTTGAGATGGAGGTTTGTCATCTCTAAATATTTCTCCTTTTTATCTCAATGGCCAATGAGTAAAAAAGAATATTTTTTATAGCAGAATTTAATGGAAACCGTTTTAGCATAGAGAAATTAGTGTTTGTTTCCTTTCAACATAAAAAAAGCTTCAGTAGTACTAGAAATTGAGAATATGAGAATAGATAAAAAGGGATTTTTTGATTTGTATAAGAAAACTGTAAAAATGAATGATAATTGTTTTTTGTTATAAGTAACCATTATAGACTTAAAGCTTTTATAAGTATATGACTAGTTCTTGAAGCAGCTTCAAGGTTTTGTCTGTACAGTGAAATTTTTGCCTAAACAATGATTTCAGAAAATGAAAAGCTTTCATTTTAAAACCAGAATTAATGAAATAAGCTTTCTGTTAATTATTTATTCACAAAAATTTTTAATCAACTGATATTAAACAGGAAAGGTATTTTCTGATTTGAAACCAGATTTCATTCTGACCTCCCAATACTGATAAAAACTTAGAGCATTTAAAGGTTTTTGGGTTTTTTTAATCATTTCACCCCAAGCAAAGCAATAAAGTTACTAAGACAGTTACTGAGTGTTAGAGAATATGAGAAAAGAAGAAACTCTATTAATGAGAGAGAACAATAAAAGAACAAGAATTTTTTAAAAAAATGGAAGATAACAATTGACATTGCATTTAAATTTTTGAAGATCAAACTTGACTGGGAAGCAAAATGCTAGAAGAGTTTTGCAAGTGAGAAGTGTGATAGAAGAAACTGTTAGCATAGAACTTATGGTTCCATCTAGCCATTTCACCTGTAAAATAATGAGACCTTGCTGCCAATCTAGTACTGCACTTAAATTCATAAAGTCTAGATAACATAGAGGAAAGTTCATCAGAACAATTACCACAAAAGTATTTATAAAAGGTACAGGGATGCTAAAGTGGTGGGAAAGGAACTGAAGTAAACACACACACACACACACACACACACACACACACACACACACACAGCAAACCTAACAACAATACAAGCATCCCAACTGGTGCATAAATTAATTACATCATATTTAGCATGAAAATGAGTAATTCAGCAGTTAATTGCTGAAAACCTGAAGAGTGGAGTGGACTGAACAATTACGAAAAGGTATCATTTATGAGACTCTGGAGTTCAGGTGTTGAACATAACATAAATCAACTAAGTGACATTTTATTTGTATTAATCACACACACACACACACACACACACACAAATTATATAATCTCCAAATGTAAAAGAACAAAGAGTAAGATTTCAGCATTCAAAACAATTTAAAACAGGGCTCAATACAAAAGTAGAGCAATAAATATTTATTTATTATGCAGTGTTACATTAGAAAATGCACATACCCACTACAAAACTGTATATCTTGTTTCAACATTAAAAAAAATTTTTTAACGTTTCATCAGGTGGGAAATCACAATGCTACCTATATATATATATATATATATATATATATATATATATATATATATACTGACTCGCTCTGTTTAATTTTTTTTACTATAACCCTCAAGTTTGTATAGATACAGGATCAAATTTATAGAGAAACTGTTCAAAATTCAAGATAATTTTGTTTAAGTACTTTTGACCATCTCTATTCATTATCAATCAAGATAAAAATTATTGGACCAAAAAGCATAAACATTGAACTGTTCCTCTATGAATTTGATCCAAATGTGTAACAAGTGCAAAAATGTAATAAGGTCTACTTAATAAACAGACCTACCTTGTTAGTCAGTTTCAATAAAGCATGTGAATGAATGTCTACTGCCTGTTTTGTGCATATATATATACACACACACACACACACACACAATTGGTCCAAATAGTATCCAGTTATTTAATATTAATTAAAAATTAGCCAACCTAGAGCTCTGATGTCGTCTTCAAATATTCCTCTCAGGACATCATACTTATTTCAATTTCCCTTGTACTTTTCTAGATTGTCACTGTTAGCTGCCTTGTTTTATTCTCCTTAATCTCATCTACAGCATTTCAAACAATAATTTAGCTTTGAGAAAAGACTAAAGTTGCAGAAGCCAAATCTGGACAGTGAATAGGTGGGTGGCTGCTGATTGACCTGGGTAATATGTTTTATCAAAAAAACATGCACAAAACATAAAAAATCTCCTCCCTCATTAATTATGAATGCAAATTCACTCAGTGGTGTCTCATTGCCAACTGAGTAACCTCCCAGGAGTGTCAATTCATGCATGCACAGTATGGTCCCACAATGCATTCTTGAGATATTCATAATTGCTAAATACATTTCAGAAGGTTGTGTATGTGTGTGTATACACAAACACACACACACACACACACACACACACACACACACACACAAGCATGTTTAGTTAAATAATTTAGACATATTATGTCTATTTTAGTTTTTATCCTTTCAAGTCCACTAATTAATTTCTTGGTGGCTGTAGAAAATTGATTAATAAAAATTCCCAAATTTTCTTTCAAATAATTTTTATTTTCCAAAGTACTTTCAATCTCATCTGAAACCATGTTTGTAACAAATAAATGTTTGCAGCAAATAAGTGCGTTATATAAAAATACTAAATTAAAATACTACAATTAAAAAATATTTTTTAAAAAAATCACATAAGTTACCTCCCTTGTATAGCAGTGAAAAAATATTTTGAATTTATGGTATTAATGCATAACACATCCATAGATATGCAACCCCTGAAGATGGTCTCAGATGTGATTGAAAGTTCTTGGGGAAATAAAAATTATTTGAAACAAAATTTTGGAATTTTTCTTGGTCAATTTTCTACAGCCATCAAGAAATTAATTAGTGGGCTTGAAAGGATTAAAAATAAAATAGACATAATACATCTAAATTATTTAACCAAACATGCTTCTAAAAATATATGTTGCCTAAATATATATATATATATATATATATATTACTCCAGTGTAAAATTAATTGTATGCTGAGTGTATCAAAATCATTTAATGATTGGATTGATTACTAAATACTTTTTATAAAGCTTTGAACTTTTAATCAAAGTATATATTGGTCAAAGAAATTAAATAGAATTGCTGTATTCTTTTCTGATATACTTTTCTCTACTCAAGATGCCATAAAATGATCAGCCATGTACCATAATCAGTTCAGCTAACAGGGGTGGGGGGTCTCCAGGCAGGGATTTCAGAGTTTGAGGAGAAATCTTACTTTTTCTAGTTTTCTATTTACAGAATTTTCTTCATTGAATTACAATAGCATGGCATTCTATTGAACTTTTTTGTTTATTGGAGTATGCTTCAGTTTATTTATTTAATAATTAGTTATGAATTAAAACAAATTACTCTACTTGTATTCAAATTTAAAAATCCATCAATTTTTTTTTATTGCTATTGAAATTTGTAAAACTCCCTTATAAAAATAATCCATTGTAAATGTATATGTAGTAATATGGAAAAGAATGATTATTTTCAATGATATAGACATATTATTTGGAATGCACCTTTTCAGTTGGACCATCTTGGAAAGTGGGGTGGGGGTGACATTCTGACTTATCGTGAAAATGATGTGCAAAAAAATTGAAGCACTGACTTAGTTTTGTCTCTAGTCATGTAGACATATTGACTCGATATCTGGGGTAATTTTTTTCCTTAGTTAATTCATCTATAACTATAATGCCTTTGTACTTTGATTTTAGAGATATATATATATATATATATATATATATATATATAGTGTCAATTTTTTTTTTTTTTTTTTTTCTTAATATTTATATATACTCTTGATGATGGATATTTCTTAGATGACTGTTTAAAGTTAGCCCTTTAATAAAATTAACTACAGCATTGGAATTTGTGACTATAAAAATAAAATTACTACTTGTTATGAATATAAGACACTTTTACAAAAATCTGAGCAGTAAACAAAATTGGTTTCATATGGAATCCAAATATTAGCTAGAGTTTTTAAGATATTCCATATTAGTAAATGTTTTTGAAAGTTATAGATTTAAATAAAAATTTCAACAAATTTTACTCTTGCCAGCGAATTCAATGTCAACTTTTATTTAGTGTTAACAATTATTTTATTTCCAGTCAAATCAATCATGAACTTGTATAACCATTTTGTCAAATTATTTTCTAAGAAATAATTTTTCATTATGGATTGATATTTGTAATAATAAAAACATTATCATGTAAATTAAAGATTACATTGAGATTTTTTCTTGTCATAACTGATTTTGTTGTGGATGATTTTTTACTTTTTTTTTGTTCTACGCAATATTTGTAATATGCTGTTATCTATAGTCAGCAGCAATTTAGTAAAATTGTTCTGTTGAATATTTTTTTTTTTTTTTATTTCAATGCAGAAAAAAGGGAAACATAAAATGACCTTTTGGCTTCACATTCTCCAGCCATCATCAGTTGATATGGAAAATTGTTAATTATTCCAGTTGTATGAAATAACAGTCTTGGTTAAGATTTGTCTAATCATCTTTAAATGACATGGTATAAGCATAAATCTCCTCATCTATTCAATTGAAAAATGTAAAACAATAATAAAAATTCTCAACAAAAGATCTGTGTGTAGCATTCAACCTGCTTCATAGGTTATAAAATGCAATGGGTTGTTTATCCAATCTAAATGCATTACAGGAGTCATTGATTTCTGTGTATTTAATTGTTAAATTAATGAACTGGCCAAGTAAATCTCTTCTAAGCCATGAAACTGGCAAAGTTACATAGGATGCTTAGCAACCTCAAGACACAAGCTGTTCACACTCTTCCCCTAATCAACAGATCTAGCTACCTTTACTACACCTGCAATTCGCTACAGTCTTATAAATATATCTTTCTACCGACTTAGAGCAATCAATGCTTTCTTTCCTTTTTGTAAATCTCTTTGACATCTGAAATTAATTCCTTGCTGGTAACTAATCCATCTTAACTATTATCCCATTATGTATGACAGCTCATGAAGTGGGCATTCTTTTGTTTTCTGTGTGACTTTTAAATTAATGTTTTGCTTCAAGTTCATATCACCAAGTTAAGCTATGAAGGTTGGGGGAAGAGGAAGAAATAATCTTTGACTTCTAAGAGGTTTATTAACCTATAAAACTTTGCATGATTACATTTAATTGCCAGCATTTCTAAAAGCAACTCATTTTCCAGGCTCATTTGTCTCTGTTGTTTGTAAACTGTCTCTATCTTATTTATCCATGTTATTCAGATGTGAAGTTATTGTCATGTCTTCAAGCTTTCTTTATTGAGGAAACCAATTATGATAATCATTTCTTCATTGAAAAGGTAACGAAAAATCATAAATGGGTCATTTCATGAAGAATTTTACAAAGTTATTATCTTTGTCAGTTATTTCTTAATCAAAAAATCCTTGAACTTTTTTTTTTTGAAAAAGCTTGGATAAAATGTGATGTTTAATCCAAATCGGATATTATTATTTCAAAACTTAGAAGTAGGAAGTGAAATTTCTGTTCAAGTTTTGATGATTGACATAATACTGAATAATATCATCAGTTCTTTTTTTTTTATTTCAGTTACAGGCAAGAATACATTCTCCCAGTCTTAGTTTTTGCTTCATTCCCATTACATATAACATTTAGATAAACTACAAAACTAATGTGATTTTAAGTTTGCTCATTTTTTCTTACAATATTTTGTTTTCACATGAAAGTTTTTTTTTTTTTTTTTTTTTTTTTAATAGCACTGGGCTCACAGTGTTCAATTTCATACAGAAAGTTTAGTTAAGTGTTTACAAAAGATTAGTTTTAATTGCTAATATTTAATATCAGTGCAAAATGATTTTTTATTCAATGTCAATATACCAAAACTCGAATTCATATTTCACCATTTCTTACTTCAGCCATTGACTGGACAAATACTGATGACTAGTGACAGACACTTTCTATATGTTGGCATGTCAGCAATAACTTATAATCTCTTGAATCTATTCCTTTTCATGTTAGATTTACAAATTTGTATGCCTTAGATTCAACAAATACTTAAACTGATTCAAGCTGTCTTGTTTTTAATCAACTTTTCTTATATTTAACTTATTTAAGTTTAAATATTAAACTTAATGTCAGTCGAAAATATTTTAAATTGTTCATTTTCTACTTATCAATTAATTCTCTATACTGTGTATACACTATATCAGTTTTTATTATGTAACTAAGTCAGTATTCACAATAAAATTGGTACTAATCAAAAAAGAAAACGGGAAACTGTGAATAAGAAAAAAATGACTTTAAGGATACAATAAAAACAATTTGGAGGGAAAAAAAATCAAAGTAATATCTTTTTCTTTCTTTTTTTATTTAAAAAAAAAAAATTCTTACGCTATTTCTGACAAAAGCAGAATTATTTTGATTTTTGCTCAAAAAAATCAAGGTATGATGTATTGGTAGTTTTTCACTGTATTAAATAAATTGTCTGTTCAAAAAGAAATATTAAATGTATTTGAATAAAGCAGGTATTTTATTTTTGTTTGTTTTTTGTTTTTTTTCTCAGACAATACAAAGTATATTAAAATCCAGATTATTTCACAGGTAATCTCATAAAATAATTTCAAGATAATTATATCTTGAATAAAATAAAAAATATTGCGATATCTAGATCATTATGTTTTTCCAATGCAGTTTAAAATTTGTATTCCCTAAGATTTGTCCCTCTTGGTTCAATCGAAATGTCTCCAGCAACTTTCAGATTAGACATTCAAAATATTGACTTGAAAAATGTGCCAGCTATAAATGACCCACATTTTATGAAGCTTCCTCTGCATATTTTTTTTTTATTTATTTATTTGCATAGCTCAATGCAACTTATTCCTATCCTTATACGATTCAAACTTTCCAGACTATCCAAAGTATGAGTAAACTGGATGCAAATTTCCTTTTTTGTTTTTATTGTTACAAGTTTTTATAATACAAAAGTATTTTGGAGTGTAAATGTAAGGAAGTTAGTAGAAAAATATATAACTAAATGGTAACTTCAAGGGTTGAATGGTAGTTTAATCAAAATAAACAATTACATCTAAATCTTCTATTTAAAACTTATTTAAATTTTACAGTTATTAAATTTTGATTCTTGTTAATTGATTGGCATTAATAGAACTGCCATTATTAAAACTTTTAATATTGTAAATCACAGATTATGTAGTAATTCTTATTGGGCTTATCCAATTTAACCCAGGAAATATTAGCTACCACTTTCTATAAATTATTATCTAAATATTGATCTGATTATTATTGTTTCCATGCTTCAACTTTTAGCTTCTTTATAACACTGGATAATCCTTTAAAAATAATAAACAAATCTTTCATCCTACCAACATTTTCTTAATCTTTTAGTTGGTTATCTCATTTTCTTGAGTTGCTTGTTGAAAAACATCTTATATACTGTTATATAATAACTAATGTTTCACCTTGTTTTAAACAGTTGTAGATTTTGCCTTGTATTCAATTGTGCAAAATTTAGATTAGTTTATAAACTAGAAAAAATTGATGCATTTATTTTGAGTTCATTCAAGTAAAGAAGCTTAAATATTTCAGAATCTTGTAATCATTTTATTCTGACATCTTACATGAACTTTTATTTGTTAAGTTATGACAATTATGATCAGGTTATGAATTTCAATAACTTGATTATCTGCAGTATATTTATTGTATTTAAAATACAATTAGGGCACAAGGCCAAAATGGGGAGGGGGTTGAGGCCGGTCGTCACTAACTATCTTATACCTAGCTAATCTGATTCATGACCCATTCACACATTAGTTTCCACATTCACCATAAGAACTCGTCCGTCACCAATCGATCTTCCATCCACCATAATACCGCATCCTCTCAAGGGGAACCTACAAAACGCGACCCCCCCCCCCCATGCCATAAAAATTTAATGATAATAAATATATATATAAAATCCTAATAATGAAGAATGAGAGGGGAGGGAGATGAACCCAATAATAATCTAAAACTCAACACAAAGTAAACTAAACATAACTTGATTATCTGCAGACATAAAAATTCGTAAGCAAAAACCAAGTGAAAACAAGGGGGATAATCTGACAATCATGCAGATTATGTTCTACTTCTCTTTATTTAAGAAATGAATGACTTAAATTCTATATTTTTGTATTATCACAACTTAAAATTTGGAGGGTCACTTTCTGAATTTGAAAAGTTTGTCTTTGCTACGTGTTTTTTTGCTTTCTTCTTTTATGTAGAAAAAAAAAGAAAGAAAATATTTGAAAGAATTATCATCTGTACTTAAAGTGGCAGAGTAGTGAATAATGTTCCCAAAGTTGCCAAACTCTTGTGCCAGTAATGATAGTCATTCAGTCAGTCCAAGAAAGAATGAAAATGTTTTGATGTGTGCCATCTCGTCAATCTATCACCCATCTTGACAGCCATCAGGAGAGGAGGGTTTTTCCGACCATTCTTTTCAAGAACCAAACTCTAAGTTTACTCAAATGCTTATTGCATACTTTCTGTGGATTTGCTGGTGAGAAAGCGCTTCGAGATGCAGAATCAGGTTGGAGAAGGTGCTGGTGACGGCAGCAGCAACAAAGAGAGAGGGATAGAGTTGGTGGATGGAGAGAGAAACAAAAACGTCTGTCAAGTTGCCATCTATAATATAAAGTGGTGTTATATTATAAAAACTAAGGACACTCTAAAACCATCACAGACCTGTCGGCCACTTCCATTCAAACAGCTGCATCTTTCTGCCATTCCTGAACATCTTTCAGATTGGAATACACCTGTTCTTCAAACTCCATTGTGAAGTACAATTCATAAATTACGTAGATCTCACTCCTCCTTATTGTCATGTCAGCTGCAGTGGTGCATGTCTGCACTGGCGCTCAAAATTTTGCCAAGCAGGAATAAAAGCAAATGCAAAAAAGAAAATGTCAAGTATCATGTTTTTCTGCTCTCTGCAAAGATAAATTAATCATTTAGTTGATAACCTTCATATATATCTCTGATGAACTAACTTAACCTTTTTTATATTTATCTTAAATATCATTTCAGAAACTAAGCAGTTTCTGTTTTTTTTATTCCTCAAATAGGGACAGAATTATTTCTTAGAATAACTTTATGTAAAATTGTTCTTATGTAGCCAAATAGTTTTTTCATAAGTCAATTAAGTATTAAAAATATTTTTGGGTGATTTCAACACTTAAAATGGATGAAAAAGATACAGCTTATCATCTTTTAAGTACAATTCCTATGACAATTTCTATACAAATTTCATATGTACATTATAAATGGTGTAAAGCATTTGATTATTTTTGTATTAATTAAAAAAAGAGAAGAAAAAATAAAATCAGCAAAAATTTAAAACTACCATATTACAGAGTTTCATTATAAAGAAATATCTGTATTTATATGAAAGAGTTTTAATTCCCACATCCCATGAACCACCCTAACCAAATTTTCACTATTTTATATGGCTTATATATTTTATAAGGCTTATAGTGGTTAATTTGTTTTATTTGAAGCAATATATTAAATGTATTTTACGAGATTTATAGAATTTGTTTAATTAAAGAGGTACATGCAGTTGTATTCAGACTTAATCATAAATATGAATATCACCACATGTTGCCATTAAATATTGTGGAAATTTTATTTCATATTTTGAAAAAGAACATAAAATTTTTTTAGTGTATATAATTTTTTAGTGATTAATGGTTTTTTTAAAATATTTAATATTAAATATAAGCTGAAAGTAATCTGAAAATGTGTGTGTGAAAAACAGGAGATATTTTCTTCTGTAATCCATTAATGCTTACTATCTTTTTGGAATGGTAATTATTAATGGATTATAAGTAGAAATCTATAATTAATACTGACTTTTTATAAACCTATAAATAATACAGAATTTTTTAGAAACAGAATTAATACTGTTTTTTTTTGGGGGGTGTCTTAGAAACCTATAATTTATACAGGATATTTATTTTAATTTTTATAATTAATAGATTTTATGGAAGGCATTAATGTGTTCATTTGAAAATTGTCTTTTTGGTACTTAAGTTTGAAGTTCAAACTATATAAGTATTATATATATATTTTTTTTCTCAAGTAATTTCATCTTTTCAATATTCATTCATTGAACAATGCATATAGGTATTAAATTCAGTTGTCTTAAATTTCTATGCCAAAAGATGTGTATATTTTTACTGTCTCAGAGTAATTTGGCCAGTCCTGGTCTCATCATCATTGCATAATTGTGTGTTTTAGCTATTATTTTTAATTGCATCATCATAATAAAATTTAAGAACCATTTCTTCATGCTGGTTCTTAAATTCAGCATGAATTTAAGAACCTTTTCTTCATACTTCATGCTAAAGTGTGCACACTTTTTGATTTTATTTCTTGTATATATATAATTCTAATAATTCAAAATTGAATTCTGTAAACTAGGTTTGAATTGCCCTGTGAAAACTTGTTAAGAACAAACTTTCAATATTTTACCATTATTTATTACTTATATTACATCATTAAACTTAGAAACTTTTGTGGTGTGAATTTTATTAGTCACTTTTTTATTTTAGCCTTTATTTAAACATTCACAGTGAAAAATGAAATTCCTTCAAAATAAAGATATTCTTCTTTTTATGACAAACTTAAGGTTGTAATATATATCAGATATGAAAGTGCATGTATTTATAATATAATAATTAAGCTTGTCCTTTCCACCGTTAGTAAACACGACCATTATGCCCTGACGTTACTTCATAAATAATGGACTATTCTGTTTTGATGGCATGGAAAGATGAAAGACCTATCAAAGACACTATATGGTTTCAGTGGAAAAAAAATGAAACAAAGGAAGATAGAAATGTTTCAATGGCTGTTTCAGTGAAATGGAAAAAGTTGTCAATTCAGTCTTTTCATTTGTACCTCCCTATTTCTTAAAATAATGACCAAAATATTTATGATGTTTATTGCAATATTTTGTTAAAGTTGTTAAGCTCAAATATTTAATGATATGATAGGGGAATTTCTACGGATATTTTATTGGCATAGAACTCGCCATGAGCTTATTCAATAAGAATTGATTCATCAAAAATTTCAAATAGGAAAATGGTGAAATTATCACTAGTTAAAACTAGTTATATATATTAAAGTTTTATTTTTGTATGAATTTATATTTTCAAAGTAGGTGTATGTATGTATATATGTATCTATGTATGCATGTGCACACATATATGCATATACATGTATGCATGTGCACACATATATGCATATACATGTATGCACATACACATTTTTATTTTTCTGGTCACTTTGAGAAATGTTTATTAAAAACTCAGTGGTAGATTCTCCTCATCTTATAATGAAATTTGTTTAATTTTTCAATCACACATTTTCTCTTCAATCCATTACTATTTTGAAAAGATTTATCTTCTCAAAATAGTAGAAGTATCCAAAAATATGTTACTGTTTGGTGTTTTGATTTCAAACTGATTACAGCTACAAAGAGATATAATATTTTTTTCAAAAGTAGGAATACTTCTTAAAGCTTTTTAATAAAATAAATCAACTTTTTGATTGTTTCAAAAACAAATGTTTAAAATTTGATTTTAAGCAGAAATCTTTCTTTTTCAACTAAATTATATCTAAAAAAAAAAAAAAAAAAATTACATTGAAAAATCAGACTTTTTTATGCTTGATTGCATTTAATGTGTGTGTATAGATATATATATATATATATATATATATATATATATATATATATATATATATATATCTATACACACACACACACACACACACACACATATACCCAGTACAAAAAGTATTCCAAAAATTTGGTTCATACCAAAAAGTTCTTTCAAATGAAATAAATAAAATACTATGGATATTAATGTGCTACACAGAATTCTGAGGTATTCATTCAAGCTTAGGCCTATATTCAACCCCACCCCACCCTACTAAATAAGTTAAACCTCCCTTTCATCCAAATCACCCCCCTTCCATCCAAATCAACACCCCCCTTTCCATCAGACTGTAACATTCAGAGGGCTTAAATGAACTGATAAGAGCTTTTTTTTTTCTTTTTTTTTTCTTTTTCTTCACCTCATTATAAATATGAATTTCTACAACTGCATATAGAATACGCAAACTAAGTTTTCAAAAATAGCTAACATAATAACACCCTGGCACCCTTCTTGTTTTCTGGGAGGTGGGCAATACTTAATTTTATGTTTATTTCTCTGTTTTAAAGTCTGCAAGTTTTAGACATGATCAGTTAGTTTAGTAAAGGAATTGTATTTAACTATATAAAAACTGTTAATTTTTATCACACACACACACACACACACTTCCATTCAATATTTTAATGATCTCATATTGCAGAAATAGTTTGTAAAAGAAAGAAGCAAATGGTTAATAAACTATCAAATTGCAACAGAATATATAAAAGGAAGAATTACAAAATCTGGCCAAAATTTTAAAAAATTTTTCTTGGTCGGACTGAAAACAATTCAGTATACCTATATAGGTTTGTATATTTACCAAAGTAATAATAGGGTAAAAGAAAAAAAAATCAACATCTGTCGTGTATTAAGATGGAATCATTAATATTTATAATACTTTCAGAGATTTTATAAGTTTATTTTAACTTTCAGGGTAAACATTTTCCTATGTACATTTTTAATCTTGAACATTTTAAATGGACTCAGTAAAAATGTTATAATGTAAATGTTTTTTCTAATTGATAATTGACTATTCATCTCACACCTATCAACATACATATTATTGAAATTGTATTTTCATTATTATTTGTAATGAATACTAAAATTACTATATTCCATATTGAGAATTCATATGCTTCTCTTTATATGGAGATGAAAATAAACAATGTATTCTATCTCAACTTCGATATCAGATGCATTTTATAACTTGAACTGCTTCTTCCATAAAAATTAACAGTTCACAAGGCCATCTTGGATGTGTAGAAAGTGAACGAGCCAGTTTCAAATTCTGGGCTAGTCTGTTCATTTTTGTATTGTCCTTGGAAAATGCATAAATTCATCTCTTCCCTCTGTTAGCTATTAAATAGTAGAGTAGACTGGGTTCTTTAGCCTTGAGTGGCAACCAGTTTATGAGAAGGAAAATTTGAATTCAAAAACATGGAGAGGCATGATCAAGGAACATGGCACTGCATTTATTTTTTTAAGGCTGCTTCTTATTTTATTGAATCAAAAGTAAACAAAAGGCTAATGAATTTTGAAATTTTAATATTGAAAAAAATTAAAAGGCAAATTTTAAAATTTTTACATTTTTCTGATTTGATACACATTAAATGTAACCATCTTTTTCAAAATGGGAATTATTTTAAAATTGTCTAAAAATGTTATTTTATTTAGACACAAATAAATACATTGACAACCCTAGCCCTCTTTAAAAGATGTTTCTTTGTCACTAAGGGGCCCTGTAAAAAAAATTTTTATGTTTAAAATTCAAGTCAGTCACAGGAACAACCTTAAGTACCTGCTGTTCAATATAAAACGTACCTGTCACATTGAAGCATATATTTTTCATCCATCATTTTGTCTTAACACATTATCTGGCTGATTTATCTGTAACTTTATATCAAGAGATGCATTCTATAGTCTTCTTACCCTTGAGAAAATTAGGATTAAACTAATTTACCTAGAAAATACATATTTTTGTAGCTAGTTAATATCAAGTATCATTTGCTGTCAATTAAATAATTAAAACTGAACTTTTTGCTAGTAGACATTTATAGATTTAGGTTTCTACTTATTAAATAAACTTCAATAAAAAAAAACATAAAAAAACCCCTGAAAATGTATTTTTCTACATTGAAATAGTCTTTGTCACTTTTGACAGGATTATTTACATATAGATAGGCACTTGTGCACTATATGAAAAGTTTTCCGAAAGAGAGAGTACATGATTACTATATAGGCAGGATAGGGGTGTGTGTGTGTGTATGTATTATATATATATATATATATATATATATATATATATCTATATAGAGAGAGAGAGAGAGAAAATATTTAATTCCGGCTTGTGTTGTTATTATTTATGGTGAAAACAAAGAATAAAACTAAGACTTTTGTTAGTATTAGAAATTCCACTTTATTTTTTGTTTAATGTGTATTTTGTTAATAAGATTGTATTACTGGTAAATTCATAAATAATAATCTTGAAATATTCTTAAAGTTAAGCTGAACTAAAATCTAATCAATTTTTTCCTATTCACTTTATTTAAAAAATACAAAATATCTGTACAAAAATATAAATATGATAAATTCTTTTTGACCTTTCTTTTTAATATTTGACCAGAAAACATATTTTCTTAATACCAGACTTAATTCCATAACTATTTACTTTTGTGTATCTTCAAATGCGGAAAATGTTAGGCTTTACATTTGTGTAATTCATATGCTGAAATAAGGACATGTAATTTATTATAGAATTTTAGTAGTCAATTTGGATGTTATGAAACCAACTTTCTTGACAGTATAAACATTAGAAAGATATCCCTCACCTAAATGATCATGAGAAGAGCAGATAACTTTGAAAAAAATGGAAACAATGCTAGTTTTTGAACAGAAATTCTTTTGGCAACTGTGCAAAATAATATTCCGAGGTAATGATTATTCTTAATCTTATAAGAAAGGTTCTTTAAGGTTTTTTAATAAACAATTTTTTATAAAAATGTTTTAAGTTATTAGCATAACATTTTATATATTTAACCCCATCACAAAAGACCCTTTTAAAACCTTTTCAAATACATGTTTAGATTCTAGAAAATAATTAGAAAAATATCACATTGCCGAAATAAAAAAGGGTAATCCATGTAAATATATTATAAAACAAAACCGTCATATGTTCATATAATTTTATCTCTATTTAGTTTCATTAATCCTGCATAAAATTTTCATTGATAATAAATTTTACTTCAATTTTCTTTCAAGGTTTCTTCCACCTTGAAAGATTGCAGGAGTTAATTTTAATGGTAAATTGATAATTAACTGAAAATTTATATATAATGATTGTAGATTGATGTTTGGCTATGTTGACAAGGTAAAGAGAGAGATTTCAGTCAGTGATAGTTAAAACTTTGTAAATTTGATTGACTAATGGAATTTGGGTACTTTAGTAACTAACAGAATTTTATAGTACTCAAAGGCCCAGGAATAGAACTCTGTTTGATTAATTTTTTGTGTGTGTTTCATTGAATATGATGAACAAGGGATATTTTGTCATTTTTTTTAAAATCAGTTTTTCTTGTGCCCTTACAATTTAAAGGACCTAAGTAATTGAAATTAAAATATCTTATGAAATATTCCTTGTTCATTATATTCAACAAACATACATAAAAGAAGGATCGCTACCTCTCTCTCTCTCTCTCCCTCTCATATTATATATATGTATATATTTCTGTTTATATGTTATTTTTATAGATACAATTTATTTAAGTAAATGCTCTGATTTTAATTAAACAGTATTAATTACATTTACTGGCCTGAATGTTCAATAAATTTTGTAGAAAAGACGCATTCTCCAACAGAAATCATTTGCTTAAATAAATTATAAGAATAATGTATAAACAGAAAATATATTAAATAATTGTCAGACTTAATCCATTTCATTATATGTTGTCATTGTTTATGTTAAGATACATTTCATGAGCAGATATGGTCAATCAAGAAAAATCATCAAAGATTGTGTTTATAAACAGAAATTTGGACTTTGCTAACCTGACTCTCCTCTGTAGCTAAATGGTATAGCACGTCAGATCAAATGATGGTTTCCGTATAGGGACACAAGTTGGATTCCTGTTGAGGAAATGCATCTTTTCTATGAAATTTATCAAACATTCATACTGTTTATTTAAAAACAGACCATTTACTCAAATAAATTGTATCTATAAAAATAACATATAAACAGAAAATATATTAAATAAATATTGGACTTTATCCATTTCATATATAAGTCAAAACATTTTCTTAATCCTGCTCATTCTATTTACGAACAATGTGTTTAAAATCTAAGTTATATAGACTATATTAATATTAGTTTACTTTCTTGCTTGATTTTCATTTGTTCCCTACATATGGGCCCAAATAGTACTGATCAATCTGTGTATAGTTTGTTTGGTACGCAGGACATGGCTATTTTAATCTTAGATATTTTCTTTTCTTATCTGTGAACATTTCATTATGCAAAGCTGGAATTAATGTATATTAAATATTTTAAGAAAAGAAAATTGAAGCTGGAAGATTTAAACACAAGACCACCTAGCTTCATTTATCAATGAAAAGTGTTTTCCTTTGCTTTTATCTGTCTCTCTCTCTCTCTCTCTCTGTCTATATTATAATGATGAGCCTTTTTCTCCAAAATAGTTATCATTAGTTAACGAAAGCGCATAAGCATCATTACAGATAGACATCAAAGATAAAGCAACAAATCAGGACAAATACAAGCGCACACACACACACACACTTCTTTCAGATAATTTTTTCTTTCTTATATCTCTCTCTCTTTGATTCTTCTGCTGTTCATCTCACCCACACCCTAAGTAAGCTGGTAACAGGAAACATGTCAAATGTAGGGAAAACATTTGTTCTACTACATTAGATACAAATAGATGAATGCTTAGGCCCAAAAGAATGAAAGCACTTTTACCATTTTTCTAAATATAAGCAAACATACAATATGTAAATTGAAGCCGCATAAATTTTCATGTGTTTAGCTTTATAATAACCGTCTTTCTTCAGGTTAAAACATCACAAGTGACTGAAGTTTTGAAGAGACTAAATCGGTGAACCTCAAGAGAAAAGTTTCAATACCTATTGTAATTTTTATGATTTTTATATATATATATATATATATATATATATATATATATATATATATATATATATATATATAGTGTGTGTGTGTTTATACAATATTTTATGGAATAAGATTTTTTTTTTTTTCTCAAAAACAAAAAATGGTAATAAATCATGTATCAACTTTTTCCAAAAGATATTATTTAAAAAATACTTTTCTTAAATATAGATATATCTTGACTTAAAATACTTAGGTGTATATTTGTGTTAATGGTATTTTTAGCATGTATGCTGTCAAAATGTTTATATACAGATGCATAGACACTAACAGAAGATTTTGTATATGTATGTAATAGGTGTTACTTTGTTTTAAATACATTTTGAAATATACTCTTTTTATTCAATATCAAAAATAAATCATCCAAATAATGTTTATTGTTTACTATTTATCTAGGTCTCTAGTCTTTTTAGAAAGTCTTTTTTTCTGTTCCTCAATACATTTTGCTAATGATCATTTGCAATTAGATAGTCCTGCAGCTCATCTTCAAAAAACAAATTAGAATTCTGTCTAAAGCATACTGTGCATTATATCAAAATATATTAATCCAGTTAATTATTTAATAAAAGTTAAATTAAACAAATATTAACAGCTTGATAAACAATAGAAATAATCTTTAATTTCATTCCTCTTTATAGTTCTTTGGAGTACTCTCCCTTAACTGTCAACCATTCTATTTTGAAGTTTGTTTTATCACAAAAGCAAAGTAGAATAGACACAATCTAGCTAACGGTTCACTGCAAAAGGCATATATTTCTTCTACTGAGTAATGTATTAGACATGAAATTGCAAATAAATGTAAAATAAAGATAATCCTTATATTTTTCCTCACACTTTTTTATGTATATGAAAACAGGCTTTGTCTTCCTTTTTAAGCCAAATATAAAAATCTTTTCCTGTAAAATCTTTTAAAAAGCCTGCTTTAGATTTATTTACCCATATGACTGTGAAAATGATACAGGGGAAGGTATGTATTTTGTTATCTGAATCAGTGTATACTTAAGTGCAGACAGAAGCATGCATACACACACACACACACACACACACACACACACACACTTATATAAGTTTATTTCCTTACCTATATATAAAGTGTAAATATGAGTACTGAAAACGCATACATACATACATACATACATACATACATACATACATACATACACACACACACACACACACACACATATATATATATATATATATATATATATATATATATATGTATGTATATGTGTGTGTGTGAAGTAGACAGACATTCTTATTTAGTTTCCATAGATATTGACATTGTTCCTGTATGCTTTCTCTTGTGCTTTAAAAAAAAATCCCTAAGTTTTCTTTTGGAAGTTAAAAAAAATCACAATGGCTATAATTTTTGAAAAGAGGATGCATCAAACTTTTGAAGAACACTGGTAGATTTAAATTTGCTCCATTTTTGCATCCACTTCTTATTCTATGTATCTGAATATGGTACTAATTGACAATAGCAGTTTCTTTATCTTGGTTGATTTTCTTCTAGCATGTATATGCCGATAGACAGTAGAATGGTAACCATGTGTGACAGACAGGAAAATTCTTCATTATGTATATATGCATGTAAAAAAAATAAATAAAATATGTCCAAAAATACATATGAACAGATTTTTGAAAAAAAATGTCAATGTCTTAATTAAATTTATGGACTTGCTCAAGACAAGTTCATGACTCTGTGTGTCACTGTGTATGTGTGTCTGTCTGTCTATACATTTATCAAATATTTTACTTTGTATATTTTTATCTGTATGTTACATTAAAATATCAACACAGATATATACTATTTATGAGTGCATGTTGCAATGTTTGATATTTATTATCACTTGTGTTTACACATGCACACTAGAGATGTTTGTGTGTGCATATATTTGTATCTCTCTACAAGGTACAGTTTTATGATACTGATATACAAATATATTCCATAGAATTGAAAATAGAAGGGTTTACATTTAACATGTAGGATTAATTAAAAATACTTTCCTGATTATAAAATAGACTGTCAAAAAAGTAACTTTTAAAACTTATCAGTTGGTAAAATTTTGTACTTTTAGAAAGATTTAAAGTTTTTCTAAAAAGTATTATCATTTCAAAATAACTTTTTTCCATTTGATGTTGAAATAACTTAATACTTCTTTCTATATCATTAGATGGAAATAATTAGTAATAATTGTAGTAAGGTATATATGAAAATGTTTCTCATCTTATTTCTAAAGTCAGAAAGAACATATCAGTGAAAGCATGTTACTTGGTTCATGTAAGTGAAATAAATTTTGTCTACTTATGACTAAGTTGACAAAATTTACTGAAATGGATTAGTTTGACACTTTTTTTATGTCAGAATTGCAGTTTATAATTTTAATTTTCTGAATTTTCCAAAAAGTCTTAATTTCTGGTAATTAAAAAGAAAAATGGGCTTGTATTAGTGTGTAAAGCAAAGTTTACTACTATTTCATTTTTGAAATTTTATTATTTGTCAAGAATGTTGTCAGTAAATTTTGTAAATGAAAATTATCCTAAATACTTCAGGTTAAAATATCATTCTCTGTTATTATTCTTAGGCCAAAATTGATTTTTTATCTTGGTCGTTATTTGTATTGGATGAAAATAAAAGAATGAATCTTGTGATAAAAAATAAAGATTGGATAAATTTGGATTAGTTGGTCTCTTTTTTTTATTTTATTTATTTTATTTTTTTTGTTCAGAAAAATAACCTTTTTGAAACTAATCAAATTGAATGTGTTCATTCACTTTTAATGAACTAAATTTAAAAGAGACTTATCTAAATCTTTTAATTAACTGAACATATAAAAATTATATCAGTATCAAAACATTTGATTAAAAAAAATAAAACTTAGGCTATTTTTATAAAATGTTTCAATAATTAAGTATAAACATAGCCTGGAAGTTTCTGAATCATATCTATCTATCTATATATATATTTCTCTGTCTCCTCAAAAACACTTAAATATTTTGTATGTTTTCATGTTTACAATTTTAAAAGACTGGGATCATTATTTTCATTTAACCATTTTTCTGATTTGGTTAAGTCTTGTTTTATCACCAAAGTTAAGCATTTTTTTACTTGGTCAGTATCAAATGAATAATCATTTGAAAATTCCACAAATACTAAGTAAACCTGATTTTCTAGAGGTTCAAATTGTTTGGTAGTTTCCTAAGCATAGCTTAGATGTAGCACAAGGACAAAAGTATGGGGCATCTAGTGAGGATCAAACTCACTACTCAGTTGTAATGAATTTATCAAGACAAGCTTGCTAAACATTACACCATGTTGAAGTGTCCAGGTTCAAATTGTCTCTTTGTATTTTATTATTTCTGTGTGTTAGGTAAAGTACATGTGAAGTTTTGCAATAAAAAATAAAGTTAAAAAGATAAATAATTTATCAAATGTCCATATAGAACTCTTCAATATTAAAATATTATCTATCATATTGATATAGTGGATAAAGAGGCTTCAAATAATTTTCTAATATAAAGTGAAATTTTAGATATTTATATTGCTTCCTTTTCAATATTTTAGTTAATTTAAAGTTATTATTTATTAACTGTTCTTACAAAAAATATTTTGGAAAATGACTGAGCAAAATTTGTATATTAACACCTTATATTAAAGATAAAATTAACTGAATACGAATTTTAAAAATGTTATACTCGGGCTCAATTCGTGACTTCTTTTATTTGTGTTATCCTGATTGTTGTTTAAAGGTATTTTTTCACCTCAGTGGATATTTTAAACATTCTTTTGTTTGATTATTAATCAATACTTCTCCATTGATTTTATTGCCTCCATCCTGTTTATTTCTACTCTTCATTTAACTTATTTAAATGAAGATTTCTATGCATCTCCTTTATATATGAAAGTTACCAGTGAAAAGTTGAATCTTTTTTTGTGTGTGTGTGTTAAATTTGTACTTTTCTTCTTCATCTAAATTCTTTAATTATTCCATTATTGTTTTTTTTTCTCTTTTACTGATTTTACTTACATTTATTTTCTCCATCCATTCCCCCTCTTAACATTTGATTTTAGGTCAGATGAATAAATGGATGTTCTGTTGTCTGAATCTGTTTTAGCGGCTGACTAGTCTCTTTGAAGAAAAAATCAAAAATATAAGAAAAGCAAATGTGTGCGTGTGTGATTCTACCATGATTTTGAGTCTGTTTGATATTTCACCATCTGATTTGCACTCTCTCTCTCTCGACTGAGAGACAAGATTGCTGTACTCAAGATTTAAGCAGAAAAAAACCCACAAAAATTGAGAAAGAAAAAAAAAAGTATGGTTTAAGAAAAGAAAAAAGCCATCAATATTGGTGGGACTGTTGGAAGCTTACGATAGGGATTTGTTTTTTGATAGGCAGTGCGTACAGGGGATTTTGTGCAATGAATCTTATTACAATTTTACTCTGCTGCTATCTTAGCCAGGAAGGGACCTGCTGAGTAGAGGACACTGCACTCTTCCAGCACCGACCAGGCAAAACTTGGAGGATTCTTTGTAATTGAGATTCTAGTATGGGCTGATATTGATATTACACAAGGTGATTGGCCCTGTAGGGACTTTTAAGTATCTGTGTATTTACAGCTCTAGTTGTTTGAGGAGCAAAAAACAACCCCCTTACTTTTTATTTATTTAGTTATCATCATCATTGTTATCTACCTTTTTAGTAAGAGAGTGGGTTCAATGAGATCGGCCTTTTTTTATGTTTCTTTACTTTTTTGTTATTGTTTATTATTCAGGTACATGACCATAAGCAGTTGTAACTTTTCATACTTTTTTCTTTCCTTGACTGTGTTGTAACAACAATATTATTTGTTAATGTGTTAATCTATGAAATTACATGATTCATTTCTGTATATTGGCTAACAAAACAAAAAAACAAAAAAATGCAAATGAGGGCTACCTAGCTGCTGTCTGAGAATTTGACAAGATAGTTCATCTCTAGGATATTATCTATCATAGACAATGCCCCCCCCCCACACCTTCCATTCACCTCACCACTGAACATAACTCTCCACATCTTGTGTCCACTTGCTTATGTGTAGTTGAACACTTGGAGATCACAGTAAGGTGGGTGGGGAAGGAAGAAAGATGGAAAAATGAAGAAAGGTTTTGGTTCAATTTAGCCATATCACTTGCTCACCTTTTGCTTTACAAAACTTTAAATTCTTTTATTCTGATAATTAACAGAATGGGTAATTAATTTATCAAATTTAACATCAGTCATTAAAACTGTCACATTACATTTATTGAATATAGCCTCTTTGCTTATACATTTGCTGTAGATGTGCAGGTTCTTTAATAATCAGTATGTAAATTTTTGTTGAAAAATTTGAGATTTCTAGGGGCACGGACATTTTTCTTTTTATGTAAAAATCAAGAGTGAAGAGTAAATGTATTAGAATATATGTATTGAATCTTTTTCCTTCTGATTTCCATGTATATACATATGTCAGTGTGGCATTTGTTTTCCTACTTACATTAAATTCAAATTTTAATTAACTGTTCTCTGTAATAATCTCTTAAGGATGTTTTGTTTAAAATGTGAATAATACTGGTTCTGTGAAACAAATTGCAAACCTAAAAGTGGAATTTTTACTCCAACAGAGATTTACAAATGATTATAGATTATATACATGTGAATCTGCTGAAAAGTTATGAGGAATCTCTTCCTCATTTCATCAGATTTTAGGAAATAGGTTGGACTGAGAATTATATATATTAATTATATATATATATATATATATATATATATATATATATATATATATATATATATATATAGTAGATTTTTAATAAGATCCAAAATGTAATATTTACACACACACATAATATATATATATATATATATATAAGCAACAGTAATTCATTTTCAAATGTTTTATTAAAATCGACCAAGTCTGTTTAATTTTTTTGTTACATTTTTCCAGTTTGTGTATAAGTTGTTGAACATCCAGATCAAATTTAGGATAAATTTACCAAAGGTCATAATGTTTTTGTTTGAGTACATTCAACTATCTCTACTCATAAGGATTGTTAATTTTATCAGTGTCATAGTGAAGTTCTTATTAGATTCATCCTGGCATTTTTAGAAACAAACATTTTTAAAACTTAGTCTGAGGATGAAGATAATAAGTTTTTAAATACATTTTAAAATATTTGTTCATTTTGTTGAGAGTTATTGTGTTCAATGTGAATTATTTTTTGATTTGTTTTATGTATAATGATAGCTTAGACCAGAGTTTCTCAATCAGTGTGCTCTGGTGCACTAATGCATCCTGAAATGCACCCCAAGTTAATGGGCAAGTAATTTATGAATTATTTTCATATTTAAGCAATCTTTATTCTTAAAAAGCTAGAAACATCAAGCACATGGCTTCCATGTCTAAGTCAAGTCTGTCATTTGATATTTTAAACTGGCTGTTAAATTCCTTAATCTTGGATAATCATTTCCCTTTTACCATCCTCAAGGGATTTAAATCAGTCATTATCGACCACTTTAAAAAAGGAATAGTAGATTCTTCATAAATCCCTTTAAATGAAAACTGTACTGCTAATCTTCTTTGGGAATGCTAAACCAGTTTCATATTTTCAAATTTCATAACTAATTTTTTCTTTTTAAAATTTAAAGTGTCTCCCAGAATTTTAATCTTTCTACAAGTGTGCCCTGAAGGGTGAGAAACATTGGCTTAGTCTGTTTCAAGTCTTTTTTTAGAGTACCGTATATTATCTTAGTATGATATACAAATATTTGTCTTATATTAATATAGGGTGTTCCAATAACTTGGACCAATTTTAAATGTGAATTAAGTTTAAGTGTCTAATGATATTTTTTCTTTTTCTTTCGGATTCAACAACTTGAGTCTTTGGCAATTTCAACCATGGAAAGATTAACAATCAAACAATGTGTTAAAGTTATTGAAGCTTATTACAAAAATGGGTGATGAAACAAAAATCCTCTTTAGTGATGAAGCCCATTTTCTTCTTGTTGGATTTGTTAATAACCAGAATTATCAAATTTGGGCTGATGAAAATCCAAGGAAGATTGTTGAAAAGCCACTGCATCCATAAAAGGTCACTGTTTGGTGTGCATTTTTGCTAGCGGAACCATTGGGCTGTATATTTATATATTTGAATGTCTACTTTCGTAATAGGCTTCGATAACTTTGACACGTTGTTTGATTGTTAATCTTTCCATGGTTGAAATTGTCAAAGACTCAAGTTGTTGAATCTAAAAGAAAAAATATCATTAGATGCTTAAACTTAATTCACATTTAAAATCAGTCCAAGTTATTGGAACTCCTTATAGTTATATTTTGGTTGTTTGTGATGGCATAGTGAATAGGTGCTACAATTTATATGAACAAAGTTGCTTTTGGTCACTGGTTTATAGCAGGAGGTGCTACTTTATAATGAATGCAGTTTAAAAATTATGATGAAGAGGGTGAGAAACTTAAAAAAAAATATTTCAACAACTGGAGATATTTCATATTTTTCATAAAGAATAACAATTTAAGAAGAGAGAACATATATTTGTGTCTACACAAAGGGCTGAAAAAGGAAGAAAAACTAGCTTTGCCGTGTGTGTAATGTGCCATGTGGTTGGGTTTGAAGCTTAGCAGTTAGCTGCCCAGAAAAAGAAATTTTCCCCAAAATAACAAGATACATCCTGTACCTACCGTATCTACAGACTGTCTGAAGTTATTATGCAAATCAAATAAACCTTAATAACTCAGTTCTGAACCAATATTTGTCAAATTTACCTCCTCCATTTCCATCCTTAGTAAAATATTTAATTAAATTTTCTGCCATTTTTAATGGTTGGTTTTTGAGATATTTGGACTTTACGAAAATGGACTGACTGAAGATATTATGCAGATTAAACTAATATTAACTTAAGACTTCTGAAATCTTTTAAAGACTATTATGTTGAATAATGGGTAAAGGGAAGAATCTCACAACTGCTGAAAAACAGAAAATAACAAAGTTATTGAGTGAGAGAATGTCCACATTGGCAATATCTAAGGAGCTTTGCAGAGATCATCGAGTGATAAAGAAGGCTGTTGAAAATGTAAGTAAGTTGAGAACTCTAAGCAAAGGAAAAGACTTTAAGAACTTGCTTCCTCAAGATGAATATAAACTAAAGTGAGTTATGGTGAAACAAGCACTTTTGACCAGCACTCATATCTTTGAAATGGCTGGAAGTGGGGGGGGGGGGCAAGATGGACAAAAGATGTAGAATACTGGGATCTGTTAAAAAAAAATCTCCTTGACAACCTCCTCTCACTAAAGCAATTATTTTAAAGCATCAAATTGGACCAAGAAATACGTGAAAATTGACTTTTCTAAAGTAATTTTCACAAACAAATCTCAAGTGACATTTGATGGACCTGATGGATGAGCTAAAGGATGGATTTTATCCAATTCAGACATGTCTGTGGCTAAAAGAAGGCAACTAGGAGGCAATAGTGTTATATGAGCTGGAATTGTCAACCAAATCATTATTGGACCATTCAAAGTTGATGACACAAACTGAACAGTGCTAACTATTGCAGTTTTATGAACAAGACTTTCTTTGCATGACACAAGTCCTAATCTTGCAGTTGAAAGTTAAGTATGCATTTATGCACAACAATGTTCCTTCTCATGTATCTAAGCTTACCTATGAATTATTTGAGCATAAAAGATTTACAGATAATGATAATGGAATAGCCACCAAATCCTGATCTGATCAAAAATCTATGGTCAATTGGGAAGATGAAATTATATGAAGGTGGCAAACAGTATAACAACAAAGCAGACCAATTAAAACTACCATGTCAAAAATTGAACCTGCTGAAGTAAAAAAAAAAAAAATTAACAAAATCAATGGATAATAGATTATTGGATGCTATTGAGAAGAAGTGCCACTATATTAAAATGTAAAGAATTCAATGACTTATGTGTTTTTTATTTATTCTCTTATAGGTGTTGATCAATTTTTGATGATTTTTCATTTTTATTGAAGTAAAATGTGATTCTGTCTATATTTCTGAAATGAGGTATTATGTACATTATTTGGACTATTGTCCTCATCTTTGTCGCCATATTTATTACGTTTCAGCCGTTGTACTCTCTGGCCTATTTCAGGTGGTTGGAATGTCGAACTGAACCCTTTATTTTGCTCACTGTTCTAGTTCCACGTTTAATGGATATCAGTTATCTCCTGTTAATTTCCCTCTGAAAGTTCTCCACTGCCTTAATCAGGTATTGAACTCACACTCTTAGAGATTAGGTTTATAATACCCAGAAATTCATACACAGATGTCCTCAAGGACACATGGCACAGTGGATAAAGGCATTGGTTAAAGAGTGTGAGTTCAATACCTGGTTAAGGCAGTGGAGAACTTTCAGAGGGAAAAATTAACTGACATCCATTAAACATGGCACATGGAACTAGAACAGTCTACCCCAGTGAATGAAATAAAGGGTTCAGTTTGACATTCCAACCACCTGAAGAAGGCTGGAGTGTAAATATGGCGACAATAGTCAGAATAATGTAAATAATGTAAAATGTGATTTGGTTTTTCCTAATAACTTCTGATGGCAGTTTTTTGTTTTGTTTCTTTAGAATACATCTACAACTTCAATAAAACATTGATACTACCTAAAATTTTAACCTGAACTTTTTTTTTGACATCTAAATTGATTGTTTAAAATTTGATATTTTTTTTTTTTTTTTTTTTTCAAACCAAATTTGAATTATTGGACTATATGATTTGCTTCATAACTTCAGAGAGTGTTTATATAGAAAAGAACAAAAAAAGGATATTTATGTGCCTTCTTTCTGTAATACTGAATAGAATGACATCTAGCAGTCATTTTAGCAAACAAGATGGTGGTAATTCTCAAAATGGGATGGCCAATATGTCTATCAATTATATTAAATTTCAAGTTAACCTACAAGAGTGTGGTGTTTGCGACCAGTGTTGGAATTTAATGTTGTATTTTAATTGTTATTGCTGGTGATCAAATTCCTTTGATTGAAACCGAAAGAAAAGTAGGTTGATTACATAAAGCAGTCCTTCACCCACTAGCTATCACCTCCTTGTCCCTAGTGAGAGATAGCCATATGCTTTCAGCCATGGAAATCAAAAAATTCGCTTCACAGTCACTATAATTGTATCAAAGCACCACTGAAACGATGTCAGTCTACTCTGTCCACAAAGTGTCGAGCTCACTGCTACCCTACCACACTGACCAGCTGCTTTGCACAGAGCAGTGTGTAGTTTACCAATCTTGTAACCCCATTTCTATTACCTCCTCACTTTCTTAATATACTAGAATGTCAGTTAAACATCACATGGTCAAAAGTTCTATAGCCACTGATTGACTCTCCCAATTAGTTATCTGAATATTCATTCTTTGAAATAACAATTGAAAATCTGAATCAGAACTGGTTGTTTTTTGGTTGTTATTTGTATTTTTTGTTTGTTTTGCTTGTTTTGTTTATTTTTATTTTTTTTTAATAGGAGTAGATAGGCTTTCCTATCACTTGGTTTATACTTCTCTTGAATGGGAGTAGAGGCTCATACCTTGTTTCCTGTTTAGGAAGAGATTCCTGGTTCCTTTCCTTTTCTCTGTCATGAATTTTTTTGTGATATGTAAGGATGGTAGCAACATCTCTTTATACTGAGGGTACCAGATTGGCAGTTTTATGGTTGCTGTTCCCAACTGGTAGTTAGGTGTCTGAACTCTTGTGTAGCTCTGATCAGCAGTTGCATATAAAAGAGTGTCCTTGTAAGCACCTCCGGTGGGCAACCCCGAGGCCACACTATGTTGCAGTCTGTGTCAGTTCCCTTCTTGCACGTGTTACATTAGACAACCAATTACTACTACTACTACTCTAGGCCTTTCCTTAGCAAAGCAACACACCATGACTATAAGATACTAAAGATATAAATCTAAGCCAACAAAAATCACCTAAACTCCTCAGCCTTTCTTTATCCAACATTCATGGTATTTGTACCAACTTATGTAGTGTGGAATCATTCCTCTTTGAAAAGTCTCCGGACATCCTAGCTCTCTGTGAAACTAATTTTAACTCTTTAATCCCCTCTTCTGATTTCTCAATTCCTGGCTATCTTCCTTTCCTTATGAAGGATTCTAATGTCCACATGCATGGCCTGGAAGTTTATGTCCATGAACATCCCCTGCTGATTAGGAAACTCTCTTTCTCTTGAATCTCCATGCCACTCTTACCTTTGTCGCCATCTCTATTTACTTAACTCAGTCAGCTAGCTCTTCTTCCTCTATCATTCCCCTTCCTCTCATGAGTGCTAGATAGCATAAGGCCATCTCCTTATACTCATCTGCAAATATATTTGTGTTTGGTGACTTTAATGCCCACCATGCCAGGTGGCTTAAACACTGTCACTGACCCTGCTGGTATCCAGACCCTTGACTTCTCAAACTCTCACACAAGTGATGGACTTCACCATGCATTTCTCCAGTAACCCTGATGGACACACTTCTCTTCTAGATTTTTTTTTTTTTTTTTGCTTCTATCCCGGACTCATATCATACTCTGCAACTCTGCCCTTTTGGTAATTCTGATCATGCAGTAGTGTCTGTAAACATCTCTTTCCACTTCCCTACCTGCCAAGAACTTCCTAACAACAGAATATCTTTGTTATCAACATGCAGATTGGGAATCATTCTGTGCCTTCCTTTATGACGACCCTTGGAATATAGTTTTTAATCATCCTGTTCATAAATGCGTGTGTCTGAAGTCTCTATGGTGAAAGCTGGCACTGATGCTTTCATTCCAGCAAGGAAATCAACCACATTCATCTCTTCAGTTCTCACCCGCATGTGCTGTCACTATAGCCCACAGGAATCACTTCTTCTGGCTGTACCAGAGCGACATGTCTGATTGCAACAGCTATTTCTTTGTCTCAGCTTGTAACTAGTGCAAGTGTGTCCTCAAAGAAGCAAAGTTACTGTTTGATGATAAAATAAAACAATGTATAGCATCTCGCAAGTTCATTTCTAGAGATTATCGGCAGCTCTGCAAGGGTGGGTGCTGAACAACAGCAAATCCTCAATCCCTCCTCTACTCAATCAATTCGAAGTCCTGACATCTACAGCAGATATGGTTGAATGCTTTGTTCGGAAATTCTCTTCTAACTCATCACTCAACTTAATTGGAGTACCCACATCTGATTTCCCTCTTAGAACAGAAGCTCTACTGAGTGATATGTGCATAATTCTGTCACAGGTCTCGGAAATTATTTCTAAATTAAGCTCCCATAAGGCAAATGGAGGTGACTGGATCCCAGCCCTCATCCTAAAGAAATGTGCTCCTGTGCTAGCTCCAGTTCTCTCCAAACTTTACAACTATTGCCTTGCTGCTTTCTACTTTCCTGCTTGTTGGAATTCCTCCTCTGTAGTTCCTGTTTTTCCTCTGAAGAACCTTCTGACCCCTCTATTGCCCTATTAGTTTCCTCTTGCTTTTTGGCAAAGTATTTGAGGATTTAATCAATGCTGAAGTGGTTAAGCATCTTATCCCTCACAACCTACTCTCTGACAAACAATATGGCTTCCATTTTGCCAGATCCACTACTGATGTGCTAATAGCCATCACGGAATATATATATCAAGCTCTTCATAATAATGGTGAAACTTGAGCTGTGGCTCTAGATATCTCAAAGGCATTTGACAAAGTTTGGCACACTAGCCTTCTACAATATTATTGAACATGTGTTTGATCTAATCCTATCGTTCCTATCAAATCATGAAATGAAGGCTGTTTTGAATAGACTCACTTCCAGATCCTTTCACACAAACACAGGTGCCCTACCCCCAAGGATCTATCTTCTGAGCTTCATCAATGATCTCCCTGATGTCATTAGTTCCCAAGTAGGCATATATGCAGATGACACTACCATTTACTCCTGTCTCAAAAGCAAATCTGTCAGAGTTGACAAAGTTAGCCTCCTCTGACCCACTTCTCTTGAAAAGGATCTCCAATCAATGGTTAACTGGGGCAGGAAATGGCTTGTAAATTTTAATGCCTCCAAAACAAAATTACTTTCATTAAAAAAAATTAGTCCCATTAATTAAAATCTTTTAAAAAAATTAGTCTAATTAATTAAATTACTCTCATTAACCACCATAGAGAAACTTTCCTGCCCACCCTCAGCATTGCTGATGCTAGACTCATGAAGAGCAGCACACTGTGCCTTCTTGGCCTCATGTTTTCAACAGACTTGAAGAGGAACAACTACATTGAATCTCTTACAAGGAAAAGTTGGGTCACTGTGTCGTGCCAGATGTTTTTTCTTGTTAGAGTCCATCTTGCACATTTATAAATCTACCATTCATCTGTGCATCAAATACTGTTGCCATATCTGGTCAGATGCTCCTCCTACCCATCTCTAGGTTCTTGACAAGATCCAAAAACGTATCTGCAATGTAATCTATCCTGACTTGTCATCTCTACTTCAATCACTTTCTTACTGACGTGATGTGGCTTCCCTCTGTCTTTTCTACAAATATTTTCATGGCTCCTGCTCTGATGAGCTCTTTTCCCTGGTGCCTGAACTACATGCGTTTAAACATGCTACGCGATTGATGTCTTGGTTCCACTTTTTTACTGTTGACTTAGGTAAATGTAACTGCCACTTCTACTCCAACAGTTTCTTTTCTTGCACTTCCTACCTGTGGAACTCTGTCATTTCTTTGCTTCCCTGATAACTACAATCTTCAAAAATTTAAATGCAACGTCAATTGCCATCTATCTTCTTGAACCCTGTTCAGCTTTTATCCTTTCCTCGTCCCCCCCATACCCAGTCTTTTCTCTCCCCTTCACTTTCTTTAACCCCCTGTTTACTACTGGCATTCCTGCCTTGCTTGGGGTGAAATGATTAAAAAAAATAGAACACCTATCTACAGTGACATTGACCCAGATGTCCTGCAGGAAAAAGTTGAGGGTGGTTTAACATGGCGTTTGTTGCTTATGACTTCCAGAACCATTGCAGAAAGGAAGAAGTTGGTATGCATCACCATTGATATTTCTGTGGCTTCTGCACAGAACCACATGTTTCTCCTGTTCATCTGGCCATTTTCCAGAAGCTGGCTACCTTTAAGTCACTATTTGTGACAGTGCTTCCTTGTGTCAGATTGGAAGCTGCTATGTTAATGCTCTTGATAAGTCTGAAAGAAAAATGAGAATGTTAAAAATTTGATAGATGCTATGTAACATTATATTAGGTCATTTTCCATTTATGGCCTGCTAAATATGTTCGCAACTACCTGCCACACTTTGTGTGTGTGTGTGTACACAAAACAATTCTAGTTCCACCTCTTTTTTTTAAATATGACTGAACCTCAGAATCAGATTTTTGAAAAGTTTCTTGCTCTAGCTAGGAATTTTTCTGTACGCATCATTATTACTTTCATATTTTTTTATTAGGACAAAATGTTTTTCTTATATATATATATATATATTTCTAGAAAGAGAAAGTTTCTTATTAAAATCTTTAAAAGGTGCCAATCATAAACATAGTAATCAGATTGATACATTTTTGCTTTCTTATTTTTCCCCTTTGTTCATAGATTAAATTTCCAAAAATATCTTTATCTTTTAAAAACTCTGTTTTTAAAATTTAAAGCATGAAAATGGATTTTTGAGATTAAGAAAAAAATGATCTAATTTTCTATAGACCATAAAATAGATTAAAAATGTACTTCTACTCATATCCTCACAGATACTTCAAATAAAAAATTGCTATCATTGCTCTAAAATAAGTTCTAAGATTCTTAAACTTGCAAAATATTTTTGTGCTGATTTTAATTTTCTTCTGCTACATAATCCAATAAATAATTTTTTAATAGTTTTACAAAACTGTGATAAGTAAAATTCTCTTTATATAAATATTTAAGCATCCCTTGCAATCTGTTTAATTAAATTTGTCTATTTTAACATATGTCTATATTTCTGAGATGAGGTATTGTAACTATTTACATTGTTCGGACTGTTCAAAAATATATCACCTGAAGAAGGCCAGAGTGTACAATGCTCGAAACATTGTGAATGTGACTATAAAGATGAGGACGACAGTCAGAACAATGTTAAATCGTGTAAATTTGTCTATTTTCTTCAATATCTTTGTTGGGATATTTGGACTTGAACACTAACATTTTTATTCATATGGCCTTATCAAACTTTTCAAAAATAATAATAAAGAAAACAAAGAATATAAAAACGATTCTTGAAAGTGCCTCCATGACTTTTGACATATTTAGCAGAAAAGGAAAGACCCAGCAAGACTTAATTCTCTATCAAAATATGCACTGGAATCTGTATCCTTTTGAATAATTTCAATGGCTCAATTTTTAAACAAAATCATGCTCCAACAACTGCTAACTTTTTTCCTCTTATTCCAAAATTTAATGTAAAATATTTTGATAAATCTTTAAAGAAACCTGTTATCTAGGTATCATCAAATAAAACACGATACCTATGGTTTAAAATTAATTTTTTTAAATGAAACATTTTTCTTGAAGCTTTTATTTTAGTTTTAATTTCAAGTTAATAGATTAAATTTAATATTTTCAATAGGCAAAATACTTTACTCTATTTCAAAACTAATTTAAATTAACTGAAATGATTTTTTTATGTGAAAATAGCTGATTAGCACCCTATTTTAGTCATATTTCATTGCACTGTAATTCTCTTTATTAAAAAATCTTCCAAAAATAAAATATACTTTGCTGAAACTTTATTTGAGAAATATTAGTTGATTTAAAGTATAAACAAATATGATTTACTTGAAAATATTGCAGAAATGCATTTTTTTAAGCTGTTGATATGTTTGACAGATTGATGTTTATCTAATGTTGTTTTATAGAGGTTTTAGTCATAAAAAATAATTGAATATAACATGAGCACCTTTTATATATAATTTTTAAGTATTCTGTAATCGTAAAAAATTTTAAGAGATTTAAAATTTTATGTATTATTCCAATTTAAATTTTAAAAGAAAACAATTTTTTTCTTAAGACAATAGTGTCCTTAATATATATTATTTATAAAAGCAATTAAAAGCTTTTTTTAAATTAAATAATGTCATAGTTTTATTGCATCTTTTATTTTACGATTCCAAACAGATTTTTGCTAAATGTTGTTTCTGTTCAACAAAAATAAATTGATGGTTTACATTCTCCAAGGAATCCTGCTTTTAACTTATGAAATTGAGAAATTAAAATTTCAGCCTCTTCATATTTATATAAAATTAAATAAGTTGGGGTAACAGATATAAAAAAAAAAAAAAAAATTATTTTTAATCTGTGAATAAGTCCTAAAAATTTAATTAAAATCTGACAATTATTTGATTTTTTGCAAGAATTTACAAAATGTGTTTTTTACTACAAAAAAAAGACAGTAAATTTCCTATACTAATCTTTGGCCCACCTGTTGATCTAAGAAAAACAAAATTTTTAACTAAAATTTTGAATGTGCTTAATAATGACATAAACATTTTGACAAAGCTTTATTTTTTATCAAGTTTGGGGCCTTTTTTTCATCGTGGTATGCTCTTTTTTAGTGAATTTTTGAAGGTACCTACTGCTATGGTTATTTTTTGTGCTTTATGAAGATGTTACTTTTTAAAAAGATAGATCTGAAAACATTTTTAACATCAATAATTCCTTAATCTATTTTTCAATATAGATAATTCATATTTCTAGATATACATATATACACTTACGTGAAAGAGATAATTGATTTCATTGTGTAATCAGCTGTACTTAGTTCTGAAAGAAAACATGATTTGAAAAGCTGGGATTGTAGTCACATTGAGTTGTTTGACAATGGATATAAGACTTCATTTAAAGTGTTTTGTTCCTGTAGAAAGTATATATACTGAGGGAGATTTGTTATAAGAATTTGAGTTTAAATGAGCTTGGTGAAGTTTGAGCAAAAATGACAGTAATTTCTCTTGAAACAAGACTTACATTTAAATAATAAATTAAATGTCAAGTTTTATTGAAAGTGATAATGACACATAAATACTAAACATTGAATTGAAATGCATTCTGTACTTTGTTGTCACTTTGTAATCAAACTTGATCAACCATTTCAAAATTATGATGATCCATTTTGAACAATTTTTTTTAAATGCCTTACTTAAATGCAAACTATAACTTCATTTATTTTTATTTATTTTTGAAACTAGACAAAGCATACAATTTCCAGAAAAATTATGATTGCATCTGGTTCAGGCATCTTTGAGTAAAAACATCTGTATTTTTACAGTCATCCCTCAGGATCTTTAAAAGCATGGTTCCAAAACACCCTGTATATGATCTTGTCCCCTATAGGAAATGGTATAGTATTTGCATATAACCTAAGTACATTCTCCTGTATAATTTCTCTCAAGATTACTTATACTCTCTCTAATACAATGAAAATAGTTGTTATACTATAGGTATGAATGAAAGATTTTGACAGGAAACTGACAACTAAGGTGTGAGGGGTGGGGGAGACTTACATAAATACATTTTCTCATGAGTAACAAGAAAGCTGGGAGAAAATTCTTATATAAACTTTGTGTGTCCTCTGTAGAACTTTTGTTTCCATTTTCCCCTAAAACTTGCTCACATGTTCAGTCCATGGTATTCTCGGCATCTTTCTGTAGAATACATTTGTTGCCTCGTGTCTCTTGTAGAACTAGAGGTATTTGTGAAAAGTGACAGTGTAAAAAGTTGTTTACCCTGTATTAAAAAAAAATAGCCAAAAACTTTTAGGCAAAAAAATAGCTCAATTTTAAAAAGTTAACATTTCAAATTTTTAAAGAAAAACAACAAAGGATGCAGACAACCGAAACAGTGAAGAAACAAGACAGAAGGCAAACCATGTTTAGGCAATAAGTGCTGGAAAGAAACTGATAATTTCTTAAATGATAGGAGACTGCAGTAAGGTATGCCTAGACATTACTTCATTCATTATGCTGCCAGGAATGCAGAAAATTGAACTTTTATGTGGTTTTTATTTGTATCATTGTTATTTTTTCTAAGGTTAATTTAATTTATGGTTAAGTTGGGTTTTTTTTAAACCCCCATTATCAAAGAACTTTTGTGTATTGTGTCTACCAGTATGTGATGTGTTCCTCTGATGGTAACTCTATCAATCCAACACTATCAGAATTCAATAATTCAATATTTAAAAAATAAAACTCTAAACCAACAATTTACATCCAATACATTATTGATATATTAACTAAAAATATGAAATATTTGAAAATAACTTTGTTCTTAATTTTGCATTGATAACAGAATCTGATTGATTCGAATAAGATTAAAATGTTTAAAAAAACAAACAAAACAACACAAACTATGCTTACTCAACACAATAGTGAATCTCCACATATACAAAGTAGCCATCATGAAAAGCATATTTAATATCCTCTACACACAATTTTCTATAACTAATTGAAAAATATAAAACATTAATTAATAATATTTTCCTTAACCATGTCATAGATAAACAAATTAAACTCACTTTGGAAATAAAAAAAAAACAAGACACCATTACCATTAAACAATTTTACAGAAACTAACTGCAATTGACAACAAATGAAAAAAAAAATAACAATAAACCTAATACATTGATACATATCACCTATTCATAAGAACAAATAAATTAGGCTTATAACTTAATACAAAACTAAAAGCTCATATGATTCACTAAAAAATAAAAATTTCAACAAAATAATGTTATTTACAAATTTTCTTGCCCATTTGGTTGGAGAATGTCTCTGTAACACATGCATTGGCTACACAATCACTACATTATTATGGTGTTTAACTTACCATTTATCCAATAATAGCCCAATTAAATTGCATATACTACCAGCACCACAAAACATAAATCTTACGAAAACTTATCAGTAATGGAAAATACTATATCATATAAACTGTAAAATGACTACAAACAGAAATCTTAGACATAAAAAACAAACCCAGCATCAATAAAATTACATGTAATTTAGGAACAAACATACTAAATGTATTTCACAATATTAAAAAAAAAGTTATGATACAACCCCACAAATTGATTCAGGAAGATATGATACTTGAAAAAAAAAGACATGACAATCATCAATGCATGAAGACACAACACTTTAAAACCACTGAGGAAACATAATGCATACTGATAGATGCAAACCTATGAAATTACAAAAATTCTTTTATAATAGCTTATGGAAGCCAGACATAAGGACATTGAACAATTTATGTTTAAATTCTCTCTGGAAACCAGAAAAAGGATCTAACATACACCCAGACACATACTTTTCCCTATTCAAGATATATAAATGTTGGATCAATAAAATTAGTTGTACTTTAATGAATAATATATACAGGCACATACACAGAGCTTGAATAAAATGTGTACAAACATTTCCCAATCTATATAGGTCATTATTATTTGTAATTTTTCTCTAAAACTACCTATCATTTGTAGCTCTTAGTAAAGTTTGTCTTTTTGTTATCTCTCCTAATTCCTATTCTGCCGACTAATTACACTAGTTCCTTTGGTAGGTTATTTGCTTTCCTTTGTCTCTATCGCCTTCAATATGGCCTGTGAGTGTCAAATTCTCCAAGCCATTTTTCTTCATTATGTATCCTAGAAATTTCAGTTGTTTTTTTTCTCATTCTAAGTATGTATCCTTTTTGTTTCTATTTTCCCTAAAACTTCATTGTTGCTCACATGTTCAGTCCATGGTATTCTCAACATCCTTGTGTAGAACCACATCTCTGTTGCCTCAAATCTTCACCTTGGAGGAGATTGTCCAGCACCCACTGCTATATAGGAGGACTGATATTACATAACAGTTCAGTGTTCTTTCTTTTTCTTTTTTTTTTTTCATAACAAAATTTTCCTGTTAATACTTTACTTGGTTTTTGGAAGGCATCTTTCCACCTTCTGATTTCAGTGTTATATTTTCCATCCTCTGTTAAAACATTTCCTAGATATTTAAATTTTTGTATTTGCTTAGTATTGGTTCCTCTAATTCATAGTTCTGTTCTTTTAACTGACAATCATACATTGTGTTCTTACAGTTTATATTTAGCACTTTCTTCTCACTTTTCTAACTTCTATAAGAGTTTCTGTAGTTTCCTTTCTGTGTCTGCTATTAATACTGTGTCATTTGCATATCTTGTGTTGTTTAAATTGTGGCCCTCAATAATGAATCCTGGTAGTATTTTTAATTCTCCAGCACAAAATTTTAATATATTGTACAAAAAGTATCTAAACCCCCCGGTAGAGAAAATGGTTTCTGTATTTTGAAATTCTGATGGAGAGCATTTGTTTTTTTTATTATCAAATTATGCAGACAGTTGTGCACCAGAAATGTATGGGTGATGTTTTTTGACATTTTTGTTTTAGAACAAAATAGACTAGTTGATCAATTAAGGTTCAGTTCATCTTTGGAATAAGATGTAGCTATAATTTTTTTTCTTTCCTCCTGTAGACCCCACCTCACAAATTTCTTTTTGAATTTGCAATATCTATTTGATACTACTTTTAGTCATAAACGAAATAATTTTCAAAAACTTCAACTTTATTAACAATTACATACCAACATCTTTTTATCATGTGTAAATTATCAAAGTGGTTGTATCCATAAATGATTTGTTAAAATAGCACAGTATATATATATATATATATATATATATATATATATATATATATATAATTAGGAGGGACAGTGGTGTAATGGATACCAGCTCACATTAAGGAATCGGAGAGCTGACTTCAAATTCCAGTTGAATCCAACATGCTAGGTACCTCCACTTTTTCGCAGAAAACAGCATAGCGTAATGAAAAACACCACAAACTTAAAGTTTTATCATCAAAATGTTTGTTATTATTAAGATGAAAGACCAAAGTATTTTTTAATTATTTTTTAAAATTTTTTTAATCCTTTCTAACACTTTTGAAATTTTGGTTAAAATCTTTTGTTTACTTCATCGCAGTGGCTATATAATAACATTGATATTTTTTTGTGCTTTTATCCGTTGAAAACACATTGATTTGGAAATTCTTGTAAAATTCAAATAATTGTCAGATTTTAATGAAATTTTCAGGACTTATTCACAAATGAATGAAATTACTTTTGAAATTTTTTTTTTTTTCTTTAGAAAATTTTGGTAAAAAAAATTTTTTTTTTAAATATGTTACTGCTCCCACTTACTTAATTTAATGAAAATTTGCACAAAACCTTTATACTTCCTGAATTTTTTTTTTTTTTTTTTTCTTTTTTGTTATAAGTAGGAGTCCTTGCAGATTGTAAATCACCTACTTTTTTTTTCAAATTTGGGCTATTCTAACTGAAAATCTGCTCTGAATTGAAAAATAATGAATCCAATAAAACTATGACATTATTTAATTAGAAAAGCTTTTAATTGCTTTTGTAAATAAGTTATATTAAGGAAATTATTGTCTGAAGAAATAATACATTTTTTTTTATGAATAATGAATTTTTACAAGAATTTTTTAATTTTTTTTTTTTAATTATAATAATTTATAGTTTAAAATTGTGTAAAATTCTCTATTGGGCTATTTCCTGGATGTGATATAGTAATTAAGTGGAAACAAAATTTACAAATCCAAAATTGAAAAGATTAATAAACTTAGTTAACCTATTCTATTTTTCAAATAATTTTTTATTTTGTATTTTTTTACTTAATACGTTCCTTATTTTCATGTATGGTAGACAGAAATTGCCATTATTATGATCTAAAAGTTTTGTCCCTTTTTTTTTTTTTTTTCTTTTTTTTTTTAGATCACTTCAGTTACATTTCAACAGGTTTTCAAAATTTCTATTCAGCTTTAAAAGTTTAAAGCTTAAACTAAGTTTTACTTTTTTCAATTACTATTTTGCTAAATATATTTATTTTATGCAATTACATTAGTGTGGGTCTTACTTCAATTGAGTAATCATGGTATTTCATTTGTTATTAAATTATAAAATTAATTGAAAATTTTATAGTATTTTAATTTTTTTATTTTTGTATCTTCGAAAGGTAAATAAAAGTCAATAAAAAAAATTAAATAATTGCGGAAAATATGTTCATTTGTAAAAATTACTAGGTAGTTAAAAACCAAAAAAATGCATTCACTTAGATTTCTGACAATTATGTCAATTAGAATCATCCATAGTAGCTGTCATCTCTTTGTCAATCAGCAGCCCATCAAACCTTGGATCAGATGAACAGGACCAATCATTAATAATTGGTTGTATATTACTTTTTTATGCTATAAGTAAGTAATATTTATTTCAAATCAGATTAATTTAACTTTAAATTTTCTAATTTTACTCAAATAACATGTCAGAAATATATATGTATTTTTTGAAAAAATTTTTAACTTTTTTGGTTTACAGATTTCTTAAAATTAAGAAAATGGCCGCTTTTAAGAAAATTTTAAGAAGTTGAATTTAGACATTCCAATCTATATAATTTCTATCTGAAATACACCAGAATACTTAACGGAAATAATAAATTTAATCATTAAGCTTTCAATTAAAGCTAAAATGAAATCTTCAAGAAAGCTTTTTCATTTTTAAAATTTAATCTTAAACCTTAGGTATCAAAAATTTATGCCAAAAATGTTGAGGTTCCTAACTAATACCCTTGGGTAAGGTATGAATCCTCTTATTCTCCCCACCAGCTATGGGTAAATAGCAGGACAGACTGGGTTTTATAGCTTCAGGTGGTAGCTGGTCTAAAAGGACAACTCTAAATTCAAAACCTGCAGAGGGTTGTTTGGGGATCTTATTGTGCACCGGTTCTCTGTATTCAGTTCTTCCAAAAAGTGTTGTTGGTTCTGTACAAGTCTTCACCACTATAATCAAATGATTTGTGCAGGTAGTCTGGCTGTCAGTTTCTAGGAAGCGAGTTGCTTGACCCTCATACGTCAAAATTGATGGGATAGTCCAGTAGTATTAATGTGTGTATACACACACACACATATATAAATTCAGTGATTAACTTATTCATTAATATTATAAAGAATCAGATCAAACTAAGTATTGACATCATTTTTTTGTGGATCTTGTTTGAGGTCATCATATTGTATCTGTTTTTGTAATTTTTGATGTTATTCATTTCATTAGCGAGATTAAATAGAAGAAATATATTGAAGAAAAGATTGTATTTATGTATAAAAATGTAGAAGTAGTAATTTGAATTTTTAATTCCATAATTGGAAATTGACAAATTATTTGATATTAATCCTTTGCCTATGGAGAATAAAACATTTTACTAAATGATTGGGTTCCTTTCCAAATTTAATCCTTTTTTTTTCTTCTTATTTTTAAATTGGTTCAAACAAAAAAATAAATAAGTGTATGTTCTCTCCAATTTTGGTTTGCAATAAATGAAAAACCTAACAAAATTGGCAATAGATTGTTTATATACAAAGATATTTCAAAACAGCCAATGATTAATAAATTTTTAACAAAATGAATAGTAATTAGTTAAGTGAACTGTTCATTATGTTACGGTATTTTATTTATTTTACTTGTGTATATCCACATTAATTTTTTTTTTTAATGTATGTTATAAGGATTTGCAAAATCCAAAGGAAAAAAACTCTTGAGGGTAAAGAAACATTTGTAGCTTCAGAAAGAATATCACTTCCAATAGAAAACTTGAAGAGGGACACTTAAGGTACTACTGAAAATGGCCATTTTGATTTATGGTTTCAGCTGTTTTCACATGTAGCTATTCAGTTTAGACATTCCACCTGCCACAAATCTATCCACATCTGATTATAAGAGTTTCCTTTCATATATATATATATATATATATATATATATATATATATATATATATATATATAATCTACAAACAGTTGTAAAAAAAAATTTATTGACTTGTTTCCACCTTTTTGTGTCACCTACGTTTGCCCATTCCTTGCTTCCATAGGAGGAGTGCCCCTACTGCAACTTAAAAATCTATGTCACTAGGACAACAAATTTAAAAACATTTTTCCACTCTTTTCTGCCTTTGGCAATTGAATAGAGGAAAAATATATTTTTAATTTCTGTTTTTATATTTTAACATTAATGTTCCAGATAAATACCAGAAAGAAATGTTTGTGATGCACTTCAGCATTCCTCAACTATATTTCCTACTTCTTATAAATGTTTATTTGAATTTTTTTGAAATTTGACCATACTTCATCATCAGAACATCACACACACACACACGCACACGCATATATATATATATATATATATATATATATATATATAAATTTAAATACAATTATTTATATAGTGGATGGATCAGATATTTTACATCTTTGTAACTAGCTTCAAAGAAAATTTTTCTTCATATATATATATAAAAAAAAATGATTCTTGGTAAGTTTTTAGTTGTAAACATTACCAGCTTAATATTGTATCAAACTTTCCCTCTCAGTTAAGCTTCTACTTTTAGCATTGAACTGAACTTACATTCTTTTTCCTATAGAATTATTTTCAAGTATCTTCTATTTCAAGGGAATAATATCATCAGCAAAATTTCCTTTAAAAAAGATACATTTTGCTACTCTCTGTTATGGATATATTTCTTCTAATTTAAAAACCATTTATTCACTATTTAAGAAAGACTTAAAATTAGTAAGGTTGTGCAACTAATGCATATCATGGATTGCTTTGAAATTAATATTTCATTTATTGTCATTCTCAGAGGGACTGTCCATTAATGACAATATTAGCAAGAAAAATAAATAAAAGGAAAAAAAATGAATGAATAATAACAACAATAATAATAAAGTAATAATTATATTGGAAGAAAATTGATATTGAATGTGGAATTTAATATTAATGTAATAATTTTCTATTGGAAAATAAATTAATATCTAGCAATAGAAGCATTGTTTATTTAGCTTGAGGCTACTTTATAGTTTCAGAACAGCAATCTGGTCTTTTTATCACACTGCTAAATTTGGTGGATTAGATTTTCTTTTTCAAATGCTCAGTTTTACCTCTTGTGTTATTATATGCTAATTCAGAAATCACTTTTTACAAACTGGAGAAAGGAAAACAAAAGACAATACAGAAATTGAAATAGCTGTCATATATATATATATATATATATAATATTTAATCTGAGAGTGGTCAAACTGCATTGGTTCAAAAACCAGATGTACCTTTTTGATATTTAATGTGCAACATGTGGAAATATGTTGGCTGAGTTCTTTTTTTTTTATAATACTGTTAATGCTAAAGAAAATTTAAGTGAGAAAAACAAATCCATGCTTTATTCACTCATACTGCAACAGCAAAAGATTAAAATTTGAATTTAATGTTCATAGATAATAAAAAAATAGTTAAGAATTCTCAAATTGAATGCTAGATTTGAGTGAAATAATATTCTTTGGTGTTGAGGCAAGGAATAGCTAGAGGTAGAAGGATGAAAGGCATTTCAAGTCATTAAAGAATAGAATATCAGCGTGCTGAGAGTAGGAGGGTAATTAAACAATTGTGTAGGGGGAAAGTGATCACAGCTCAATCAGGCTAAACCTGAGATCTAATAGGAATACTTGTGGTAAAAGTTGCTTTTACAAATACCTGAATTTTTCTGTGTCTATGGCCATCAAATTTTAAGATACAAAAATTAAAACAGTATTTTTAAGATGGTGGGAAGCTTTTACCTTCACCTTACCTGAGGAAGTAAACTCTTATATCACTCAGTCATGACAAAAGCATGTTAACAATCATCACTAAATAACCAGTAGACCTGGTTAATAACAAGGAACCCAATACATCATGACAAATTTAGTTTTGCTCATGCTAAACATCCTGCTGGTGAATTTATTAAGAATACAACTGAAGATTTTGCAGTGATACATCCAAATAGCACAAAACATGAATAAATTCTCAGTTTTCATCATAATATATTCAACTGCTGTAAATGAAGTTTGTGAAGCAAATGATTGCACCATGCAATCCTTTAAAAAAAAAAATCAGCAATTTGAACATTTTTACAATATATCTGCTGGATTTTAAACAAGACTTAGAAGCAAATAACAGTTTTAATAACCTGATAACTGAAGCATTGAAACTAATTTTGTAAGATATCTGATTAAAATAATTTTTATTGCTTTGCATCATTTTTTTATTCTCATCTATGTTTTGACCATGGCAAATGTCATTAAAAATATTAAGGGTTTGCCTCTCCTTTATTTTTATTTTTGGCAGTATTATTTTTTATGTATTAGACTTGGATCTATTTTTATCTACGCCAACTCAATTGTAGTAGGATGTATGACCCCCCACATATAGGCAAGGGCCAAAAATTGTTCACTCTCACAGTTGGTTACACAAGCTGCAGAAGCCTTCCACTTTTAGTACAATGAAGGAGGTTCTGCTGCTGCAGTCAGAATCCCTGGTACCAAGATCACCTCTTACTTTTTTGCTGATTATTTTACTTGTTATACAAAGTTTCTTTTTACAAAATAGTTGATTCTGTTGCCTGGCACAAAATTCACTTCTAAAGTTAGCATTTATGAAAATGTGCCTTGCAATCGGTTTGATATAATCATATATTAAGCACTATTCTGTTCTGTCCACTGAGTGGGGATAGAAACCTTAAATCTGCCAATGGAATTTCAGTTTAAGTGTGCTTTATCATGAAAAATTTGGAAAAACATGCATTTTGTAAATACGCCTACACAAAAAAATAAATAAATAAATAAATAGAAGTCAAGATATGTTCCAATATCATCTGGTATAAGATTTTTCATTTCATCTGTACATGTCAATGAAGGATAAAGCAGAAGTTTATGCTTTAACAAAAACAAGAAAAAGTCATCTGAAGTACTTTAAAAAATGCATCTCTTTTTGAAAATCTGACTAAATTTTGGTTCTGTAATCTGCAAAGAGAAAAAGCCAGAAAGGCTACCTGTCAAATGAGAACAAAATCTATTTAACAATGAATAATCATAAATGCTGCTATTTTCCAGCATGCCTAAAACAGCTATGTCAAATCTTATTTCTTGTTCTCCAAATTTATTCCTTATTTTTGGCTGGACAATGTCTTTGTTGGACCACATTCACAAGTATTGCTCTTGAATTTAATTTTCACATTCTATCTTGGTGAGCAAACATCTGGCTTTACTATTCTTATTGTACATCTATGTGTATTTATATATATATATATATATATATATATATATATATATATATATATATATATATATATTACACCAAAAACATGTAAGAATCACTACACAACTGCAGTCATGTTTCAACATTTAACAATGTGTCTCCTCAGGCAATTGTAAATTACTGGCCTAATATTGCTCTACTATGTATTGAGCCCTCTTTTAAATTAAATGTTACAGACGTTGGAAGTGTACTCTTTATTCTCATCGTACCTGGAGATATATATATATATATATATATATATATATATATATATATATATATACATACACACACACGCACATATTCTAATGCACTGTTTCTGTTAACGATTCCAATCCTAATGTTTTGTTGTCCACTTCAACTGATCATAACAGTTTTGCAAACATTGTTCCTCTTTTAGTGTCTGTATCTTTCTCTGTACATTGATTCAAGGTATTAAGATATTTTTAAATTTTATCATTTCAAAGTGAAATTGTAAACACAAGAGAATTTTATATTCATAAACTTACTCCATCTCCATCCTCAACAACACAAAGTGAATCATGATTTTGATCTCCCACTTGCTTTGTCATTTAGATATAAATGATGTAAGATTTTATTAAATTTCCAACTCACAAAAGATTTCATTATTGTGATCATTAACTTTGAACTCGATTTAAAGATATAGATATTGTGTGGTGGCTATTTCAGAGTGAAAGGAGGGAAAGCTGTCAGCAAGTGGGGGATGCTTTGGTTCTTGCAGAGAGAAAGGGATGGTGAGGAATTTTACAATCAGTATTGTTGGATTACCTTGAAATACCAGTGTAATCATAAAATGCAAATAGACCTTTTGAGCTAGAAGCTTAAGAGAATCCAAATGTTTAATTGCAATTTGATTTCTTGGAAATACAGGAAAGATGATGAGAATAAACAAAACTCAACCATGTTTACTCTTTTTCATTCTTCCTTTTCTGCATGCCTTATTGCCTGTCCATTTTGACCTCACCAACTCCACATCAGATTCTCTGTTAATCTATAAATTATGTTGTACAATTTTAATATAGCAAAATGTACACAAGAAATGCATTTTTAATCTTGAATTTCTATGGGAGATGACATAGATGAAAGCCTGATGGACAATTAAAGAGGTGAATTGTTCAAGTATATAATGGTAATTTTACTTTTTAATTGAGTTATTGCTTGAAGGCTTTACAGATCTGCTCAACCTTAACTAGAGACAAGAATGTTATAAGAAACTCTGTTATAATCCTAATTAATACAAAACTCATTTGTGTTATGGCAGAAGATAAAACCATGTATTTTTCTAATGTATTTCAGAAAAAGAGTAAGTCAAATCGTGTTTTTTTTATGTTACAAAATCTACTAGTGATATTTTATTGTATTGGGATTTCATTTAGGTATCTATCTGCTATAAAAGCTTTATTTTTAATGTTGATACTTATTTTGAAAAGATGTTATTGTAAAAAGTTGAAAAGTAATGTAAAGAAACTATAGGAGTATTGACTGACAGATATCTATCTTTGGTATCATAAATTTTAACTGCAGTAATCATAGCACAACTAATTTTTAAAAAAATGTCCATTTGGAGATGTGATAGATCAATTATAATAACATGTAAAATTTACTCATTAAAACCATTTTGCACTATCCTCGGACAGAGAAAAAAGTGTAGTGAATCAACATTTAGGAGTAAATTTAACATTTAAATATTTTAAATTCTAATAAAGGTAAATGTAATATTCTAGAATATACTGAAATGTGCACATTTTATATATATATATATATATATATATATATATAATTTTTAATTCATTTGCAAGTTGTAATACATAAAACATTATTTGAATATTGCCATCTTTATTTTTTGACATTGCTACTGCAAATTTTAAAGATTGTTAATGCATAAAGGTTTATTAAAATGACAGTATCCAAAGAATTCTCTTGTTATGAATGTTATACTTCTTTTAATTAGACTGATGCTTTGTTTCAGTTTTAAGTTTTCTTTGAATAATTTAAAGTTTCTTTTTCTCAAAGGCATAAATATACATCATCAGAGACTGATTATGAATACAAAATAATTTTGTAATACAGTGGCATCATCAACTTGTAAATTTTCAAATTAATATGCAAGAATAAACCTATTCATCTATCCAAATTTTCTTTAAAATGAATTCAGTTACAGACATGTTTATTTGGTTTATTTATATATATATATATATATATATATATATGATGTGTGTGTAATTTTTTTTATTTGTTTATTATATATATAACGTGTTTAAACCTTTCAATAACATGGAAAGTCAAAGAAACCACTTTTTTCATAATGAGGAATACATAGAAAATTTTGTATAGAAAAATAATCATGATGTATTAGATAAACTCAGACTAAATTTTATTTTTATCTCTTTAAGTTTCTGACAAATATTTTGCACTTACAAATCCAATTTGAACTATAACTATATTTTTATTTTCACAACTTTGAAAATATGACATTAATTAAAAAATGGTTTTCCTTGTTTCTAGCTTGAGAAACAGTATGGTCTTGCAAAGTATATTTTTATTATAATTTGATTCTTGATGTTGTGATTAAGATGATTTAAATGAAAATAACATTGTTACTCAATTGCAGTCAAGATAAACATGCAACCTGTTTTAATAATAGCTTTCTTTGTAATGACTTATGGGTCCTTTTTAAGCCTTTTGATAAAGATATAGAATTAGAGAATTTTAGGATTTGAATCTCATTAAGAAAATATATTTCTCATCAGGTATTTGCATATATTAACCAGTAAAAATTGCAATCAGTCTAGATAAGAGTGAAACATAGGATATAACTTTTTAAAAACTTATGAGGATGAGAAAAATTCTGATTTCAAAATGGTTTACAATACAGATAAGTTTAGTGTATTTGTAAATGTTTGTCTTCTGTTGATTTTATTTTTGAATATATTCCTGTTTAAATGTAATCAGTAAAAACATTCAATGAGTTTCTTTGCATTTCACTTTAAATCAATTATTATCAAAGTTTGTGTTTGATGCACTAAAATGAATTAAGCTAATTTCTTGATATCTTAAAAACTATCAACAAAGTTTTATTAAATCTTTGTCACTCAGATCTGCAAAGAAGAGAACATCACCAAATTTCAGGAATAAACCCAGAACAGATTCTAGGCTTTGTAGAATAACAAAAGTAACATAGAAGATATGAATAGAATATTAACAACTATAAATAAAAACATACAACAGTTTTTAATTCACAAAAAGAACAGGGTATAAATCAAAATTATATAAAAGTTATTGGGAATGTATATAGTAACAGTACCATAATAATTTGATTACCCAAATATACACCAAATATAGATTGGAAAAGGAGTGAGCAAAATTGATGTCATTTCACTTCAACTATTTCCAGCAGATCTTGAAAGCATATTTGTCATTCACTATTCAATAACAAGTTTTTTATTAATGTCAGAATCATTAGATCAATTACAAGAAATGCTAAATGACCTAAATAGGTAAAGTTTCTGTTATAATGCTTGTATAATTTTATAGTTTCTGAACCAAAAGATTAGTGATGGAAAGGTTTAATCACATGAGGGACATGGATTAATAATACAATAACAAATAATAATAATACAATAGCAAATACCATAGCTCAATGCAGTGATGCATATGATACAACACTATGCCTTATGACTCACTTTGTTGTGACAACTGTTCCTATGAATAGATGTTCCACTCATAGCAAATGGACAAGTCTATGTTCAACAGTTAGTGTAGAGAAGGCCAGTCATCTTTCTACATAACAGATTCAGAGATGTTACAAAATGTTCAGTTGTAACATGCTGAAAAAAGATCATAGATATGGATGAAGAGCAGGAAGATGTCCAGGACTATATATACTTTTATGGATAGCATTAAAGAAAAGCCATTGAATGAGATAAAACAATAGACAATAAATCCTTTTAATAAAAACAGTAATGAAAAGCACCTTGCCAATGTACTTTAAATGTAATGCTTGCAGTAACTACAGATAGATATCAACATGGACCAGGGAACAGAGAAATGATTAAACAATAAAAATGAATGTAGGTGGGACACAACAAGAAAATATTTTTTAAAAAGAAAGCACTAAAGGGTTGTTTGTACCCATTTGGTAACAATCATCATAGAAAAAGATCAGACAGGCAAAGGTGAAAAGATAGAGGAATTTGCTGATAAGATATGACAGAAAATAATAACACAGTTACGGTTGTCATGGAAGGATTTGGGAAAGGCTCTTTTGCCAGAGTGAACCAGTGATGACTGATAATGAAATATCAAATTTTATGTTCTAGATTTTGTGTATCTTTAAAAACGTAATGCTATCACTAATTTGTAAGTTTAGTTAAAAGATGCTCAACATTTTTTTCTCCATTGAACTAATCAAGAGACTTCAATATTAACCAAAAGGCAATAAACAAGATGATTAAGCATGAAGAACATAATCTGTAAAAAAATTTAAACTCATTTGTCTATTTTTCTGTTCCATTTCAGTCTTTTAATAATTTATCTGAAGTGAACCTGAAAAGATTACCCACTGAAAATTAACAAGAATTATTTTGTGAGTTAGAATAATCAAATCTGTGCTAATCTCTGTGTGTGTGCACATGTTTTAGCATCTCTTGACCAAAAACAAAATAGAATTATAGTTCTACTCTTTATATTCAAGTGTTGTAATACTTGAAGTATTTCCCATTGCTTTTAAATTTCCTCACTCTGCTGTTTTCATCCCAGTGTGTCATCATTTTAGTGAATGTGAGAAAAGCTAATTGTTTTCTCCTTAGCACTTAGAATTCTTATAGTTTCTATTGTGAGATTTCTCACTCCTGCTCAGTTGCGTTAGGTTTCAAGTGCATTTATAACTCCATTTCCTCAGACTGTTTTCAAATCGGATAAGGACTGAAATAGACATGACAAACTTGTATATTTTTATGGATTTAAAATGTGTTTATAAAAAAAGGTTAAAAACAAGGATTTCTAACTGGGCTGATTTTAGTTCAATCCTTGTGGCTGGACATGCAAAATGCATAAGAAGGCGCTTGGAAGATTTCACTTGAAGTCTCTTTTTCAGTTTCACTATTATTATTTTTACTTTCAATAAATGAATACTAAAAAAAATAATTTATTCTAAATATATAAAAATGTAAATACATTAGAATAATGATGAAATGATTGTTTCTAGTTTTTTTGATAAATAAAAAAAAATCATTAAAAAAATTAATCAAATTATGGCTAACATTGGAATTGTCATTTTTTTCACTTTTAATTCAGTTCAAAATTGTCTACAAACCCCGTCATCTGCCAATTCTTACATTACTCTTAATAGGCTTTTTAACTAAAATAATTACTTTCATTTATTAGATATATTTTTTCATTTTACTTTATTTTCATATAGATATAGAATATTTGTTTCTTGTTTTTTATCTTATTTTTAAGCATCAACAATATTGTGTTTAGTTTCATCTCATCATAACAAAATCCTTCACTTGGATTGTCTGTTGAAACATTTGACCTTCTTAGACTATTATTTTTCCACTAGCAAAATGAATGAATGCCGCATGCACATTTTTCATCAATCATATCAAAATTAAAACCATATTTTATTGTTATTAATGTTTATCCATGTTTGTTTTTATTTAGTTTTTTTATTGCGTTTTTATGCAATTTGATTTTTATTCTTAGCTATTGAATAAAACATATTTCATTAAGTTTAATGAAACCAAAATGATTTTTTTCTAATTATTACTCTTATCAAATCTGACAAACTGTGCCTTTTCTTAAGAACAGCCTACTTGCATATGAAAGCATTTTCATTTTCCTCTGTAAGTAAAGTTATTTTTTTAATTTGTATATATGACTAATTTGGAATAGTTTTGTTTTTAAGTCATTGCAGATGAAGTATTTGAATTTTTAAAATTTTCATAAAGGGAGGTAGCAAATGAGTTCATAATTTGTGATTAGAGAATTGATGCCTGAAACATTACTGATATTTAATAATATGAAGTAACCTAAAAATTTATTTTTTTGTTGGTATTAAGAGCATTTTACTTTAACTCATTTCGTTCAAAAAGATATTTTTTCATTGCATTGTGTTAACTGTCAGATTAGCATGCACTTTTAAAAAAACTTTAAAACTTTTTGGCATATTTTTGTTTATTGATTCAAACATTGAAGATGGAAGAAAATAAGCTATATTTTTTTTTTCAATTCATTATGCTTTTCTTTATTTTATGAAGAGTAAAAATGTAATTCAAAGATAACATTTGTGCAGTTTATGAAGAAGTTATTCTAAGTGGTTTGTGTGCTGGAGATTTCTTAATGAATATTGCAGTCAAGTAAAACATTTGAAGTTCATAGCGATCAAGACATTATTTGAGAGTAAGTAATGTTAAACGATGCAAAATATAGTAAACTTACTAAGAATATTGAAATCAGGCATTGAAAATCATTTGCACTGGTTTAATTATATTAGTCATTTTGATGTGTGGCTTTTATATGCAATTTCTTGCTTAAATATCATGAACATGTTCTGCTTTTGTAAGAAATTATGATAAGATATGAAAAATAGATACTTTACAACAATGTGGAATGCAAGATATCCTAGTACAAGTTAAATGAAACGGCACTAATTGTACGAAAAGTCAGTTTTCATTCAAAGAGGATTTAATGTATATAATGGAATTGGATGTCCTCTACTATGAGTGCCTTCTATACCCAAACAATTACTAATTGCACTCAATACAAAACATCTTTCTGGGTTTAATTAAAATAAAGTGTATAATATTCCCTCAAGCTAATGCTAGATGGCGTATTTCTTTGGGGATCAATTGAAAAAAAAAACATTACAGCTTGGCTGGGTAATTTTCATTTATCCACCACATATATTTTACCTTTATATTACTGTCTAGTTCAATCTTTTTAAAATTCTCTTAATAAAAAAAAACAAAAACAAAACTTATTCTCTGGAAGTTTGAAAAAAGCACCAAGAGAAATTTGCTGCTGAGAAAGATAAAAACTTTTAGAGGGATAGAAATGTGGAATTGGCCCCAAGATGGTAGAAAGTAGAAGAACAGAATGGTAAACAAGTTCAACAAGTTTTTACTTACTTAACAAAATTTTTCCATTACACAATACTATATATATATATATATATATATATATATATATATATATATATTTATTTATTTGAAAATTATAACATAAATATGTGATAAAATCACTACAAAAATAGCCATTTTGTTTTAACACTGCTAGTGTCTTATCAAGTGATGATTTTGAATGTAGAATAAAGGGTTTTAAGATTCAAATTAATTAACCACCCCTCGCAAGGGGAAACGCTGTTACATAAGCTGGAATGACCAATCAAAATACAAGTATACGGGAATTCAAAAAAACTTGACAACGAAGTAAGGTTATAATAACTATTAAATGCTTTAAAGTTGGGGTTATCGTAAAATAGAATTTATTCTAACTTATAAGTATTAAATTATACAATAAAATTTGAAATTAAAATTAAAAATTACCCATTTTAAAATCTAAATTTAATCTCTATTAAGTTTACAATTATAAAATTACCGAGGAAAAAAAGAAAAAATACATATGTTATTCTGTTTATTTTGTTTTTATTGAAATTAAGTTGGAATAAATGTTAAATCGACTGCTCTTAACCTCATGACAACATGTATACATTTGAATTCCAAGCAGAGGCAGGGTATAATGACATCTTGTGAAAGACAATACATACACAATCAGATTATAATACATAAGCAGGCAGACATATTTAGATATATACACACAAAAAAAAGTGACGAGACAGGAAATATCTCCACGACCCTTTACAAAAAAAAGCAAAAAACACATACATACACAATTAAATGTGCATGCAAGTTACCATACACATAGTCACCAATAAAGATACGTACATACACCCACATACATTGACATAGACACTCCGTTACAACAACCAAGAAATATTCAAGATTGAAAGTGTTATTAAACAAATTCTAACCACTTATTAAAATATAACTTATACGGGCAAATATACATAGATAAAAATGATCAAATAGAACAGAGAAACAAACAATAGGGAAAGAAAGGACATTAAAACAGATATATACATATAAAAATAACACCATCTAATATATAAAAACAAAAATATATATATAAAAATACATATTTCATATGTCTATATATGCTCTACTGTACATTAGGTGAAAGAAAATAAAAACTACCTACAGATATGTGTACAGTGTACACACATTCTTCCCTACAGATATATATATATATAATATAACTATATCAATATTTCAATATTTGCAGCAAAGCAAACTTGAAGTCTTTCAAGGTAATAGCTTGAAGTTAATGCCATGTTAAAAACAACCTTCAGAACAGCATGAATTCTGTCAAAATTGAAGCAAAAACTAACATCAAATTTATGGTAAAACTGAAGGACTGAGGACATTATTGGTGATCAAGAAAATTCTATCGAGATAATTCCTCAAAAAAGAAATCAGCAATTTACAAATAGTAGCTCATTTCAAAGAAAGACAAGACAGAGTTGTAGATTTGACAGATTACTTTCTAAGGAAAAAAAAATGATTCTGTTCATGATTTAATTGAAGGTGAACTATGATTAATAGCAAAAATAATAGCTAACACCCTTGACATTTCAGTTGCATTAGTCCATACAATTTTACCTAAAAAATTAAAGTTGAACAAACTTTCTGCTCATCATGTAACAAGCCTATTACATCCAGATCAGCAACAGACAAGAGCAGAGCCTTCAGTGGAAATTTTAGACAAATGGGATTAACATCCTGAAGGAGTTCTTGGGCAAATCGTAACTGGGAATGTAACTTGTCTTTACCAGCATGATCTTGAAGATAAGGTTCAGTCAAAGCAATGGGTATCCAAAGGTGTAAAGAGTTCAGTCAAAACAAAAGTAAGTTGGTGAGGAAGAAAAGTTATGGTGACAATTTTCTGGGATACTGAAGATATTTTGCTAGTTGATTTTAAAGGGAGAAAAACAGTAATTTCTACTTATGAAAATGTTTTGAGAAAATTAACTAAAAATTTACCAAAAATATGTGGAAAGCTTTATCAGATAATCTTTTCCACCACAACAATGCCCCTGCTAATTCCTCCCATCAAACAAGGGGAATATTGTGAGAATTTTAATACATCATTAGGCATTCATCTTCTGACTTATTTCTTAACCTTCAAAAATCTTTTTAAAGGTATGCTTTTTTAAACTGTTTATGTTAAAAGAAGAAAACTACTTTGGCCTGGATAAATTCTCAGGGCTCTCAGTTGTTTTTAGGAGGGTATAGATGACTAGTCTCATTGTTTACAGAAGTGCCTTGATGTTGATGAGGCTTATGTAGGAAAAGTTTCCACAAACTTTTTGAATGCCCTGTGTGTGTGTGTGTGTGTGTGTGTGTGTGTAAATATTAAGTTGTTCTCTAACAGTTGTATTAAGTTGATCTGGTTATTTTCATTATTTATTGTGAAAGATCGCTTTTGTTTGCAGTAACTTGATGAGAATTTTTTTCTTCTAAAAGTGATTTTCTTTCTCGTTTTTATATCTTAAAAACATTGCCTTAATCTTGTCAAATCCTTAGTTTAAAAATCCTGTCATTCCTCCTCTTACAGCTTTCTTCATTTTGTCTCTCTCACTTTTTATCTCTAGCTTTTCAGAATTTTCTATTCTGTTTCTCGTCATCTTTGATCTTCTTTATCTCCCATGTTCCTTCGATTTTGCACTTTTCATCCTCTTCAGCATAAAGACCAAATATTTAAGGTGGCCATCAATTACTTTCTTTTTAAAAAAAAAAAGAAAAAAAAGACTCTTACTTTAGCATATCAACTTCTCTTGTCATCTGAGCTGCTGCCTGAATCAACTAGATTTTTCTCTTATCATTTAGTCCAAAGTAAAAACTAAAAATAAAAAATGAAATTAAGAAAAAAAAGTTCTTTGAATTGATAAATCTGAATGAATATATTTTTCTATATCTTGTTTATATTTTTGTCATGAGGGTTCACACTAAAAATATTTGTTGAAAATAAATCAGCTGGTAGAGTATGTAGATAATAAATCTGACTTTGCCAATTATCTTATTCTGCAAATCCTTTTGTGAAAATGCTTCTATACATGAATTATGTAGGTATTTGGTATCTATAAATGAATGACACACATATTGTATGCTAGCACTTATCAGTCTATATACTGAGTATTTGTCTTCATATATGCACATATGATTCTGTTTATGCACCTCTCTCTCTCTCTCTATATATATATATATATATATATATATATATATATACACACACACATTTATGGCCTTTTTAAAATTATATTAATGTATTACGGTATGTGTATGTGCTTATGCCTGTGAATACTTAACAAACAAATACACACAAATATTTCTTTATGCATAATGTGAGAAAAGAATAATTTTGGTGGGATTTAATGTTTTGCACCAGATTTGAGAAATTTATGTTTCAGAGTTCATGGTTTATCTTGAAGATATAACTAACCAATAATTTCAATCTTATATATATTTTAATTATTATGCTTTTGTTATTATTAAATAAAATGATTGACATAACTCTTCCTGTATTTTGTAACGCTACAAGAAAAGCGTCCTCTTTGTAAGTGTTGTTTTATTATTATTAATATCAGAATATATTTCTATGTTACTGTACATCATTATAATTCTCTTAACAGTTTGTTTGTTATCTCATTGCAGGTTGTTTTGTATGTGAATAAGGTTGGTCCTTATTTCAACCCTCATGAAACTTACCATTATTACCAGCTGCCTGTGTGCAGGCCAACAAAGGTGAGTTTCTCATTTATCAAGCTTTTTTCTCCCATAAATCTGAATACCTCAAACTTTTTTTTGAAATTTTGATTTAAAAGTCTTCTAATATATTACAAATAAAAGAAAAAATCATAATATGTTATAGTCGAGGAAATTGTAATTAAAGATTGAACAAATCGATACTAAAATTGCTTTGTGATTTTTCAATGATATATTTTGCTCTTATGAAAAGCTTGTAAAGTTTTTCTTCGTATAACTGCAAGTATAGTTATTTCGTAGAAAAAGTTTAAATAGTTATGCTCACAATATGGTAACATTTCCTCCTCTCTTAATCATCCACTGGAGATAGTCCCATAACTTCTGCAAAGCATCTATTGATTTACAATGTGGAAGAAAATAATAAAAATGCTAAAATCCTTTATCTTAAATTCTACTCTATCTGCTGTGAATTAGAATCCGATGAGTGGCAGGTTGTTTGACTCTGAACTTTCCAAGCCTGTCAGGTATCTATCTTGTCTGATTCAACTGGTACTGAATACAATAAGATTGATTTACAAAACAAAAAGAAAAATAAACATATCTGCCTAGAACTTGTCAGATTCAAGAAAAAAAAAATAGCATCTTGTGCACAGTCCTTTTAGAGTTTCTGTGCTAAATTCCACTCTGGTCTTGCTAGTTCCAACACCAGCATAAAATATTTGTGTGTGTTTGTGTGTGTTGTTTCTTCTGTTAATCCAGGAATGATATTTATATAATTTTATCTACTTTTGCAATGGAGGAAGCCCAGAAGTGGAAGGAGGATGGTTTCTTCCCTGATTCTGTTTGATCCTCAAAAAGGCTTACACACTTGATGGACAACTTTGGTGGAAGATAAGGAAGATTCTGTGAGGGATATGCATTGTTTTTTGGTTTTTTATTTTATTATTGAAGGAATCCAATAGACAGGATCAGAAGAGTGTAAGACAGTTGATGTTTGACTTGAACTCTGTCAAGTTGCCTATGGCAGAGGAACTTAGACATTGGGAGTCAGTTCAATTCCATTTCATGCTAATCCATAGGCTGAAGCTTGATGTTTTATGACAGTGCATAGAAAGCTTATGGCAGCATATCAATTATTTGATGACTGCAACTGTCTTTTTAGTTAAAAGGTTGAAATAAGCAGCATAGCTCAAACTGATGATCCAAAGGCTTCTTTTTTTTTCTCTTATTTCAATGTAAAATTTGATTTAACTTCATTTTAAACTTATTTTGTATCTTTACTGTAATATCATTAAAATAATTATTGGTGCTATTTCTTTTTTCAAAATGAAGTTCATTTTAACTAAAGCACTTTAAAAAGCTTTTTCTCATTAACATTGGACAAAGATATTGGTGGCTATCACTCTCTTGGATTAATTAATTATTAAAATAACATGTCCAAGGTAAATAATTTGAAATGATCTACACAAGATTTGATCTTTTCTATTGTTTGACTTTTTTCAGCACAGTAAAGTTAAAGAATGAAAAGAGCTTTTAAAATCTGATTATATTTGATATCATTTGTCTAACAGCTATTCATTAAATTCACTCCCTGAAGACACCATTTTATATTTTGGAATAGTTTCTTATAAACTTTTGTTAATATTAGAATTGTATGTAATCAAGTCTTTAAAATGATTAAGAAGTTAGGATAAATTTATTAGTATCTGATACAAATTTTATTGTTTCTTTTAATTAGTCTGGCACAATCATGTCTCCACTATATCTATATGATCAGTGTATTTTATTTGTTAAATATGCATTAGAAACTGATACAATTGCAACAACTTTGACCCTTTATACTAACTAAAACTTCAACCAATTGTATTATTCTGAAACTATAAAATCCTGAAAGAGTTAATATTTTTAATGTGTCTAAACAATTTTAATTATTTAAAAAATGCAACATTTCTCTGCTGCTGTTGGTTTTGTTGTTTTCCTCTCTCACAAAAAGTAGAATACAATTAATGATATCAACTGTGTGTCTGCAGATATATTGTGTGACTGGCTAAGCTGCAGATTATCTTGAGGCTGATTTGTGCTTATTCGAGCAATTTGACTGTGTTCACTTGTAGTGATACAATCAAAGTCTTATGTTAAAGCTCATAACTTGCTAAGTGACCATGTCAATCAGTCTGTGAATTTAGGCAAGTAATTGACATCTTTTGTTCACCTGTTACACACACACACACACACACACACACACACTTATGCGGTGAGCATATAAACTGTCAATGTATGTGAATACAATTATATGCATAGCAAAGGCTCATTAGTATAGGTACGTGTGAGTCTGATTGATTGTTCATTTTGGGCTTAAAAGGACAGGGTTCCGGCTGAATATCTGATTGAGTGAGGATTAGCTTTAGAATAGACACTTAATCCTACTGGATTTTGATACTGTCTTGGGAAGTTTGATATGGAAATTTTTTTTTTTTTTTTTTCATTTATTGAAAGTGTATAAAGATAAAGGAAATTAACCGTTGGCTAAAATAGAACCAGGGAGAACAGACTATAGATGATATTTCCAAACTTGTCATCAAATAAGAACATTTGACACTTTTCTTTAAACTGGTGGCTCTTTGGGGTCAAATACTGTTTACTGATCATCTGGCTTGAATCCAATAAAAACAAATTAAACAGTGTAAAAGTTTTACATCCTGTATCTGCTTCAGTCATTCTACTTGTAAAATGCATTCTTCATTTATGGCCCAAAACTCTCATAAATTTTCATTTGTATGCATACAATATTTCTTTATTACTATAAATATTATTTTTTGTTGGTATTTTAGTTGCTATCCTCGTTTTTTTCTTTTTTGTATTTTCTTAATGTGTACCCACTAAAAATAATGTTTATAGTAATAAAGACATATTGTCAGATAAAAAAAATCCATTCAGTAAAATACACGATGTATAAAGCTTGATCTGCTGTCAAAAGCATGTTTCTTAAGGTTTTCTCTGATATATAAAAAGAATTATTTGAACAAAAAGAATCATATAATCATTGTAACCATACATATTTATTTATACATAATTTGTGCCAGTGAATATATAGGAGGTTGCCTGAATAAGTTCATAAGTCAATATAGTTATTAACTGAATTTTCATCTGAAATGTTCATTGTATAATGTTTGATTTATATGAATAATGATCATATTTATCATTAAATTAAATGAATTAATAAGGAAGGAGATTATGTTGAAAAATATTGTATAAAATAAATGCTTTTTTCATTAACCTTATTGCTGAACAGCAAGTGTATGACTAAAGGTATAGTTTATAAAGCTTGCATCAAACATGATGATGAGGTTAAATTCTGTTTTGGTTCCTGAAAATCATGTTTCTACCATCACTAAATGACATTAGGCAATATTAAATATAGTAACAGCACTGCCATCTCTAAATTTTTCTGGAAAGTAAAAAACGGCAATAGAAACCCAATGATTACCTGGGATTATATAGCAAAAGCCAAACCTTTCAGCAGGAAGGGCAATAAATGTAATCTATATCTTTTAGAAAAATTAGTCATTCTAAAACATAGATAACCCTAATTTGTTAACCTTTACCATGCTAATTTCTTTCTAGAATTGTTCCCCTGGGCACTGCAGATTTTTTTTTTTTTTTTTAAGGGTGCAAAAACATGAACACCTACTGTTTTAAAATTGTTATAACTTCCTTTGTATTGTGTTTATAGATTTTAATTTTTGTACACTAATAAAAGAATGAATGAGTTATATTTTGATGTAATGCCTTACATTTTGCATGCATGTTTTGACATTGAAAACAAAAAATTGAAATGCCAAATAAGATGCAAAATAAAAAAACAAATACATTAAAAATACATTAAAATTCAACATTAACTTTTATTACTCTTTGTGGGGTTCTGGTGGTACAATAAGAAGCAAAATCACTAAGAATGCTTGCATTTCATCAAAAAAGTGATGTGCTTACAGACGAGAAACCTAACGATTGCATCTAGCATGAAACAGACTGTCGCCTCTAAGTGTTAACTTCTATGTTCACTTATATATAAATTTGTGTCATAAAAAATTATACATAAAGAAAGAGTAAGCATTAAAAAAACAATACCTGTTAAGACAACTGAAATTTTTTAAACATCATATCACTGTGGCATCAGTATAATTAATATTACTGTATTCAGTGAGATTTTTGTCTAATATTTCTTCCTTGTTGCAGAGAGAATTACCAATTTAGTGTCAAATGTTAGCTTCAACTCATTGTCATAAGTTCTCAATATAGTTAACATCTGGCAATTGGTCCAGCCATTGCAGTAGCTCAGTTTTATTATTTGACATCTGGCAGTGTTTTAGGTTGTTACCATGCTGAAAAACTCACAACTGACCAATATAATTTTGTGTGAATGGTAACATAACCTTATCCAATATTTCTAGAAATTATTTATTATTCTTAATTGCCATAATTTGATACAACCTGATCAATACCATTTCCAGACATCACCCACCATGACACTCTTAATGGATTTTTAATGCAGGGTATATGGTGTACTCTTTATCTAAACCATTTCTAATTTACCTCATATGATCAAGTCCCAAATTGCTAAATTTTGATTTGTCACTTCATATTATTCCAAGCTCAAATTCTGATAGTTTTTTGGCAACTTGGGTACCTACTTAACTATTCTTTAAGGAAATCTGTGGCTTTTTGCAAGCCACATGTTTTTAGAACCCAAATTGCTACAAGCAATATTTTTTTTTTTTTAATAGCAGTCCCACCTTATTTTCAAACCATATTTTTGACTTACATCCTTTCTTACATTGATAGCATTCACTTCTTTTCCTATTGGTTCTGATTTCTTCCTTGTTTCTTCTCACATGTGTCCAGATCTATTTCCATTCAAATAAGCATTAGTTGTGTTGTATTGCCTTTTATAATAGCATTGTAACCAGCACTTTCTGAATATCACATTCCAAATACTATTGTCCCATGTGACCAATTTAGATTATGTTGCTGCACACTCATAACCCAAGTTTTTGGTGACAAACCACTTTTTTCTGATTGTAATTATGTCAATTCTAATAGGTAATTCTTGTAGGTAACTTATTTTATTTTATTATCAACAAATAAAGTATAAAAGCTAATTCTGAGCAGTGTTTTAAAAATAATTGACTGATGTTTTATGACAAATACTATCAAAATGAAATGTATTACTATATTTACATTTTTGTCAAGTTATTTAAAAGGACATAAAATAGGTTTTATTTTTTCTGATTATGGTAAAAAATGTATAAAAGAAAATAATTTAACTTCAGTATAATAATTAAGGGATGCTACTCAATATAATCTGAATAATTGTTTCAGTTTCTTTTTTATTGATAAATCACTTGGTTATGCACTGATTAACTGCATATGAACCTATTGACCTCCAGCACTTATCAATTTACTCATTATTAATAAACTCTATCAGCCAGTGATTTGTTAAATATTGTCTAAAATTATTAAATTTGTTGTTATTATTGTACAAGTTATTCATACTTCAAAAAGCAACAAGGATGAGGATTGAGTTTGAATAATTCATGGGGGAAATATATTAGCCATCATTATATACATTCTCTATAAACATTCATTCACTCTTTTGCAACTCCTGAATATTATTGAGAATACAAAGTAAGAACTTAATTTTTCATTTCTTTTTTTTTCTTTTTTTGTCTTCCAAATAATGTGCTTAAAATTGTTTTGTCTTGATTGAAAATATGTTTGGGAAATCCTTATTTTTCAGAATTTTAATAAACAAATATAATTTAATTGTTTCTATTTTCTTCAAGATCTGTTCTGATTTTTAAGTATACAGGAAATAAAATGATAAATTTTTAAGTTAACACAATTTTTTTTGAGCTTGGTGACAACTTTATTGTTCTCCTTATTGTTTAGACATAAGTTGCTCAGAACAAAATAGAATTTCTCTGCAATAATAAAATAGGTTGATTGGTTGTCATTAAGTTTCCTGCAATTATGAGCAAAAATACATTTTTTGACTTGTCTTTAGATTCACAAGTAGTTATCAGTCTTATATACTCTAATTACAAAATGAACCCTACATCTGTAGGTATTAAGGCATCAAAATCAAATTATGTTCTAAATAGCCATTCTTTCACCCACATTATCAACACAAACTGTTTAAAAGATATGAGATTCAGCACTTGTTGAGAAATTATTGGTGGCTACTCTTGAAACTCTTATTTATTGCATTTAAATTCTTGAGGATCACATTGAGATCAGTACAAAGTGTCTGTTCATTAGACAAGATACATGGATACATACACACAAAGTATTTATTGAGGACTGACCTTTTTGTCTGTAGAGTTGAGCTGCTATCATTACCTTATTGCATTTCAGGTGAAATATGTGCAAATTATGCTCTCTCTCTCTCTGCCTGAAATTCCTCTTATTTATAACCCATTAGAAACTTTGATAAACGGTTGCTAGACAAAAAAAAATTACAACACCAACAAAAAAAATGACCAGGATATTTTTATTAAAAAAAAATAATGAACAAAGCCAAAATGAAAATATAAAAGAGTTATTCAGAATAAGCCTTGGATAATTTCACTCTTCAACTTTAGATTGATTTATGAAAAATCCTTAAATCAACATTAATGAAAACAAAACATTTCTTCCCTTTTTTTTTTCTTCTATGTTAATTTATTTTTGTGTTAAACCACAAATCTTAATTGTTAGACACACAAGTTTAATTATAACTAACTTTTGAATATCCTCTTGAATAATGTATCATATAATTTATAATTTCATCTTCTTCCAGCCTGTTCTCATTTACATATTTATCATGTATTTATACAAAGATGGATATTAGGCCCACAAATCTTTCGACAGAAGCCTCTTTATCATTCAAAAGTATCTCTGCTATTTGATTGCGATAGCTTTAGAAAGAACTCTTCTGTAGCACTATGATCACAAACTCCAATATATATGTAGGTGTTTGCTTTTAAAGAAACATGAACTTATAATAAGTATATTCAAAAAGCGGATAGATAGAATGTAAAATACCCTATGTTGACCAGAAATTTTGTGTGCATGTTTTGACAGTTTTCAGATATATAGTATGCGCACTTCAAACAAAGTCTCTGAAACAATTTATAATATCAGAATCAATTCTTTATTTTACATGCTTTTCTTTTTAAATTTCTTATAACTTCAAAGATGTCATGATTCATATAGGTGTAAATATTCTGGTCTATTCCAATATCATTCATTATATTAATATCAAATTATCTGAAAAAGAAAAGCAATGAAATTATTACTCTAATTCTATACTGTAAAAAGAGATTCTCAACAATGCCTGTAAACATGTGACAGAATTGTTAAAATCCCATCTGCTAATTGATTGTAACAGGGTAGATTTATTTTATATTAACTTGAATATTTCTGGACAAGAATAGAAAGACAACTTTCAGATATTAAGTGACCAAAATGTTTAAGTAAAAAAAAAAAAAATTATATTTGACATTAAATTCATTGAACACATTTCCATTTTGTTCCACTATCCTTAGGAAAATTCATAATTCCATCCTCTAAGAATTTTTTTATCTTTCTCAGCCAATATCTGCACAAGGTGCCTTTTGTGTTCTTCCAGGGGTTTTTAAAGAATTTTGTAATGACTAGAAATAATGAAAATTCAAATGTACAATACTGAATGAATATGGCACATGAGTAAAAACTTCCCCATAACAATTTTTGCCTAATCAATAAAAAAAAAAAAAAAATGAGTCTTGTTTGGTTTTCTGAAAGGAGCCTTATGGGAGAAAACTCCCTTCTAATTCCAGCATATATGCAACAGTGTGTTCTTTTGATGAAGACTAACTTTTGGTTAACACTGGTTCATTTTGCTAGACACATGATTTTTTGCATTCAATCTTGTTATAAAGTATCCATTTTTCATTGTGCATCCCAATTTGTTTAAAAAACAAGGCATTTAAATTGTAACACACACACACACACACACACACACACACACACACTTGTTGCTGTTTTGTTTTTCACTTATGTGAAAGTCACCTAACAAAGCAACTAAACTGGTACAAATGATTTATTTTATCATTGATTATTCTCAATGCCTTGATTTAATCACTACTACCTGACTATATTGTTCAGTAAGAAATCTCTAGCATGCAATTTTGCAAGCCCCTTTTGACAAGTTTAATTGTACAGTCATCTTTTATGCGTCGTCGCCCCTCAGAATGTGGGCAGTCATGGCTCTTCACAATTTCCTGTCATATTGTAGCACTTAATAAATTTTGTCTTTCTGCTATCTCTCCTAATCCCTGTTCTGCCAACCACTTACACAAGCCCATGAGGTTGGTTATGTGCTGTTTTCCTCTGTCCCTTTTGATATCTGTCATGTGGGTGTCAAATTTGTTAAGCTCTCTTTCCTCATTATAACAATGCATAACCTACCTGTTGAAGTTGAGCAAGGTTAGGAGAGATAACAAAAAGACAAAATTAATTAAGGGCTACAAAGGACAGATTGTGAAAGCCATGATTGCCAATGTCCTCAAGGGACATGGCACATAGAAGATAGTTGTTATAACTAATAAAGCCTGTTTTTCCCCCCAGTGTGTTAAAAAAGTTTTATAAATACATTAATAAATCTTAATATTTGGGAAACTTTCATGCACTGGAAAACTGAATGCGCTCTCTACACAACAATTGTAGACGGTTGATGTAAAAAAAAAAATTTTAAGTATTGTGTAAACTGTACATGGCATTAATTTTACAATGGTTAAAATGGGTTGAAAAATATCTGTAAAGAAGTTGAACCATGTTATCTCTATAGCTCTCCACAGCACCCTGATGTTTATAGGTGCAGGATCTTATGTGGGAATAGATCTATCCACCATGTCCTCTAATTGCACCATCAAACTCATGTTAGATGAACAACCTCACCACACCATTCATTATAAATCTCCAAAATGCTTTTCAAAACAATTCTGGGCAACTGATGACACGGCATTATCGTGTTGGAATAAGTCATCATTGTTTGGGAAAATGGAGTTCATGAATTGGGTAAAAATGGTCAAAGAGTAGTTCAATATAACAATCACTGGTCAATGACATGATTTGATGGATCAGTGCACCCATGTCACATGAAAACATCTCAAACTATTACAGAACCACTATCAGCCAAAACAATTCCTTGTTAACAACTTGCTTTATAGAGTCTGTGCCACACTCAACTGTGACTATCAAACTGAAACTATGACTCATTAGACCACACAACACATTTGCTGGACTACTTGAGTTCAATTAGCAATATCACCAACCCAGGTGGGATGCTGTATCCAGTGTCATGCTGTTAACAAGGACACCTTGTGAATTTTCTGCTCCAATATCCCATGGAAGCTAAAGAATAAAGAACTGACCTACTGGATATGTATCTGTTACCGCCTGCATTGAATGTGGATATCATTTGATCCAAACAGCTCTGATCACAATTGTTAATATTTGGTCAGCCACTGTGATACTAATGCTTTCCATCAGGCATTCCTGATACAAACATTGTGCACAAAATTAAGAGATGTCAAAAATCTCTATAATCCCAGAAATTAAATATCTTAGCCATCTGGTGCCTACTTACCTGCCTTATTCAAACTCTGATAATTTACACAATCTGAGAACAACTAATATAGTTGTGGACATTCCCATGATATCAAGGTAGTGGCACCACCTACCATTATCTTCACATACTGCTATCCTATGACTTGGCACTTCTGGGTATTTGTTGTAATGAGTGTAAACCTGTTTTAAAGTAATTAAAAAAAACAGTAGTATAAAAGGTGATTTCTCTGCAATAAAAATGGATTATTCATTCCAAAATTGGAAACTGATTTCTAATTAGTTAATAATTTAACATATATTAATATGAAAGATATGATCTCAGATTTATATGTAAGTAGTAGAAAAATATTGATGCCTATATTTTTATTAATAATAATTATGCACTTCACCCTACTAAACTTTCTGCATTATTAGTATTCAGTGAGAGAATTACATTATTTTTCAGGCAAAAGAAAAGATTCTTTCATGAATCCTAAATTCATGATAAATAAAACCTAGAATTATATCATTTTGTCATTTTCAGATATTACTTCTATCATTTTTATTCTTGAAACTTCCAAGTTGATCATCCATAAAATTTAGTTGCAAATCAGTCCCTGTATATGGAAACATGGACACATTTTTTTTCTCTATTCCTTTTGAATGCTAGTCATACATTGAATAAATATTTCTATTTGATTTATCTCAACACTGAGTTCCAATATTTTTTATCAATGCAATATGTAAATGTTATTATAAATAATATTTATATTTGTCTTGGATGCCTTTACTGAAAAAAAAATTGAACTATGATAAACTATTTTTCTGTTGACTGTTTCTTTTTCTCTCCATCTCTTGAAAAATGAACAAAATATTATGAATTATCTCCTCTCGCTCTACTTTCCATTTATTATCATTGACTATTCATCTAATGATTAACCAATGACAATGACACAATTGTTGTTTTTAATTTTATTTTATATATTTAGATAGAACATCTAAAACATTTAAGTAAGGAATTTTCTATGGATTTCTCCTCAGTTTCATTCTAAATGAGCTTACAGATTCTATCGTTTTATCCAAAAGCCATATTAGGGTCAGAACACTTGCTGCATTGTAATTAATGCATTTAGTAATGAGATAATCTTCTTTAATAATTTCATCTTCTTAATAATTTCATTTAGTTATCTTGATCTTAATTGAAACATCATTCACAATAATTTCCCTTTTCACAAATTCAAATCCTTGTTTTTACAGTTATTTATTAAAGTTATCTTGATCAACATTCTCCAAATGTAATTCTTTTTATTTATCAACTCTCGCTAATCTCAGGTGCTTCTTAAAATGCTTATCTGTAAAATGGATAATCAAAAGTGTATAAATTTTGAAGCAAATTTATTTCATCTACATTTGCTTTTTGTGCGTGTTTTTATACGTCAAAAGTTGCTTACATTGTTGTATAGTTTTCCATAATATTCCACAAAAGAAAAGTATCAAAGAAGCTGAAATTAAATATGAATAATAATGAAAGAGTTTTGTTTTTACCAGTATTTCTCATACTTCAGTTATTTCTACTCACTTCTTTAGAACTCCCTTTAAAACAGGTCCATTTTTATTGTTACATTCTTTCTATTTAGACAATATACTTATTAGTAAGATACCTTGGATCATAAGTTACACAAGACAACGAGGCTGAAAGCCATATCATATTAATGAGTATTACTCTTTTTTTGCTGAAAAGTTGGATAATATCTCTTGAAAAGAAAAAGTACAAGTAAAATTTCTACTGTAATTCAAAAACACCCTTCATTTCAGACATGCGTAGTGTAAGAATTATCTAAAAGTTGAATGCATTAGTCTGGTAATGACTTGACAAATTATTTGTGTCTATTAATATATATAGAATCTGTCCATATTCTGATAATCTTACAAATCCATTTTATGATAATCAGTCTCATTTTTTAGATACAAAAAATAAAGAATTTGATCAATATTTTAATCAGTTGCCAATTTGAAGTAATTATGTAGTTAATTTATTTAGAAATAACATTCTTGTTAATGAATAATAGCTCTTAAGATAAATTTCTTGAAATATTTAACGTATTTATTATTGTACTAATTTCAAAGGTAAGGTTAATGATGATTTAATAAAACATTTTTAAAAATATGTCCAGTTTTGCATTGTTGCAATCAAACTATTATAGAGTGAGTTTTATTTTTTTCATCTCAAGCAAGGCAATAAAGCTACTAAGATGCAAGGGGTTACTTAGTGAATATAAGGAGAAAAACTATTAAGGAGAGAACGATAAAAGAGGAATTAAGAAGACAAAATAATAACATTGCATTTACATTTTTTCGATAAATATTTTTGCAATAAATGCTGTTATTATTAATAGGATTTTTCATTATTGTAACTACAGTTTTTTTGCTTTTTGATTGAATTTAGTAAGCACATTTTTCTAATGTTCACTATTTTCTCTTTTGAAATCATTGACAAATTTTTTTGATTGTAGATACCTGATTTTGGATTGTTGAATAGTATTTAAATCATTGGCATTCTTTCTACTGGATCTGCAAAAAGTTTTTAATTCTCTGTTTTTTTTGGGTTTTTTTTTAATTTAAATAAAGCAGAATAATCAAACATTATGATAATAATAATCAGTGTGTATTCATTTATATATTTCCTGTCCCATCTAGTAGGAAGGGAGATAAATCAAGTTATTAAATTTATAAGTGATTACTTCCCTCAGTCATTTTAATAATCTATGCAAATAAAATTTTTATCTGCATTTAAACAAAATTAGTTCCCAAGCAAAATGAACCATTTAATTAATCAGTTCCTTTACTATGTTTCTTAGATTGCAGTTTTATATGTTCAAGCCAAAGGTATCCGAGTGCCTCACTTCATGCTAGGCACTCAAATACCTTTGTCTATTAAATAATCATCTTGTTTCATCTTGGTCTTAAAATAGACTTTGTCATTCAGTTAACCATTTTCTTCCAAGAAATATTTTCATTTCATTGTTATATTAAAAACATAAAATTATTAAAATGAAAAGATATTGAGCAAAAAGTGATTTATATAATACCAGGAGTAATCAATGAATCATAGATACCATTAAACATCAAAAAATATAAAGAGAGCTGATTAATTAAATGATTCATTGGCCTCTATTTTAGTTTTGAATTCTTTATCTCTTAGATTTTTGCTTCATTGCATCTCACTATTAAAACTTTCTAACAATTGGTATCATTTTTGATGGCAAAGGTACACTAATTTGTACTAATAATACATAGATATTCCTTTGAATAATAAAGCACTCTTAACATATACTCTTTTGTGTATAAAAAAGCAAAAATTGCAGTGCTCTTTTTGATGGCTTCTTTGGCTTTCATGCAGTTTTTTTCTTATTTTTTCTGTCTCAAGTGCTAGTTGTGTTCTATAATTTCTAATAGATTCTCTTTCTCTCTGGTTCTCATAATTTGATGATCAGGTTGCACAACAGACAAGTAGTGGTAACACTACTTGTACTAAGTCACTAGTTAGTATCAAGTCAACTTACATGTGGTATGCAGTATTGATAACACTGTTGATGTTATATTTGTTTCTCCATGCTATTTCTTTTTCAATTTTTTACAATAATGTTCACCCTCTACAAGGTCCAAGAGCCATTCAAGGCAGATGGTTACAGAGTAACAGGCACAGTTCATGAGTATATGTGGGGAAGATAGCTGCTAATCCTAGACTTGAACAGATTAAGATTGTAGTTACCTGGGAAGCATCCTCTTGGGAGTCAGTTCCACAAAGTAGTGTTTCATGGGAAGAAGCTGTTCTAGCGGAACTTACATCTCACCAATGGAATACAAAGGAAATGATGGATATTCACTACAATGTACATGGCATGGTGGGTCTTAACCATAAGGTTCAAACTGATGAAACTAAGGAACATAGTTCATCTAAACACTTTCCATGGAAATATCAATAGAGTAGGGAGGGGCTTGCAATGTTTCAGCAGTGGAAAAGAGGTTGTAGGGTGGAAAATATTTCATCACCTACAAGAACGTGAGGACGCTTTTGTACTCTATTATGACTTGAAAGTTAAGACTGGGCAGCTCATGCCTATATATATATATATATATATATATATATATATATATATAGTCATCTACAGACACTGTTTCGCTGTATCACAGCTCTTCAGTGTGGCTAGACGTTCGGTTGCTTCTAGCTAGGATCGGAACCGGGCTGAATTGGCATCAGTCAGATTCTACCACTATATAGTTGGGGTATTCGACTGGATGCAAAAATTTGGGTTTACAGAGCTGTTGTCCTTGCCATCCTTTTGTATGGCTTAGTCGTGGACTCCATACCGATACCATATACGCCAGCTGGATGTTTTCAATAAAAGCAGTCTGTGTGCAATCTGTGGAGTTAACCTTCAAGATAGGACATCTAACTTAGACCTGTTTAACAGGTGTAATATTGGAGGAATCGAAACTTTTCTCATACAGTCTCAGTTACAACAAACTGGTCATGTCTTGAGAATGTCTGATGACAGGATACCCAAGATCCTATTGTACAGCCAGTTAGATAAGGGCTACAGGAATGTAGGACACCCATGGCAAAGATACAAAGATAAGCTGAAGAACAACTTGTCAGCTGTCAATATACCACATAACACCCTTGAGTGCTTAGCCATTAAGCGGATAGAATAGAGATCAACGCGTTTTAGTGAACTCAGCCGTTTTCAATCTGCTTTTCTGAATAATCTTCAAGAAGTGAGAGCCTGATCTAAAAGATCAGCCAATATAACAGTGATCTCGTCCCACAATCCTCACTCTTGCTCCATATGTGACCTCCTTTGTAAATCACCAGCAGGTCTTAAGTGCCACTTAAGATTATTGCACAAAATTTCATAACTGAAACAATTAAGCTGTCAGATCCTCATACATCGAAACCGATGGGGAGAGTCCATTATTTAATATATATATATATATATATATATATATATATATATACATACACACACACGCACAGACATGACAGAATTAAATAGACGCTCACAGAAACCGTTTATTTTATTAAACAAGAAATTTATACAAATGAAGTAATCATAAATGGTCATAAATTTAATAACTAATACTTGGTTGACATCCCTTTTGCTTTTTTTAATGCAAGGACCCTTCTAGGCATGCTAGCGATGAGGGATATCTTTCCATGTTTCACGCAATAATCCTAAAAGTTCGGGCTTAGAAGATGGCTTCCTGTTCTTTTTGCGGGGTTTTCGATCTAATATGCCCCAAAGGTGTTCAATAGGGTTAATATCCGGGGACTGACTTGGCCATGGAAGTTTATTGATCCCATTTTGTCTCAACCAATGTTGCGTTGCTTGAGCAGTGTGACATGGAGCTCCATCTTCCATAAATAGGGAGTCAACTTTGCTCATTCTACTACTTGAGAATATTGGAAGGAGCCCTTTCTTTAATATAGAAACATATTTGGTTGAACTAATGTTTCCTTCACACTCCACAAGCTCTGAGCAACCATCACTCCAAATTACACCCCATACCATTACTGAAAGGCCCCCGTGTTTCACCATTGGCTGCAGTCTTTTTAAATCAAACTCTTGACTACAGAGTCTCCATACCCATACTCTTCCACTGTCGGAAAATAATGAGAATCTTGACTCATCAGAGAAAATGACAGTGGTCCAAAAGGTCACAGGTCTCTCCACCATCTCATGAGCCCAATCCTTTCTGTGTTTGATATTGGCTGGATGGAGAAGTGGTTTCCTTCTCGCAGCTCTGCCATAGTAGCCCAGCTTGTGAAGGTACCTGACAGCTGTTCTGGGACTGACATCAACTTGTGTTGCTATGTCAGAGGCCTTGCAACGTGGATCCTGTTCAACATTTCTTTCGACAAGATGCATGGTTCTTTCAGAGGGCCCAGGGCGGCTTGGATGAGGTTTTGTGCACTTCTTGCCCTCTCTGATGAATTGCACAATCACTCTATTAACAGTAGAAAGGGGTATTGAAAGATTTTCAGATATTTTTCTTTGACTAAGACTACCCTCATGTTGGCCCACGATACGTCCTCGCTGAAATTCGGATAGGTCTGATGCTCCTTTGGTTCGTGGCATGTTCCAGTATTGTTATCTGCAATTTTAATCAAATAATCTAAGTTAATTTATCTTGGTTATTAAAAAAATCAGAAATAAAATTTATCTTGGTGTCTATTCAATTCTGTCATGTGTATATATATATATATATATATATATATATATATATATATATATATATATATATATATATATAATGGTAGCAGTAAACCATTTTCAGGCCTGATCCGGCTCGTGTAAAGGATATCAGGAAGAGTCAGGTATTTAATGAAGCAATACTGGTCAAAGACCATTTTTTTCCCCACATTTTTAGTGATGGATCACATGTACAAGTTTCACTTAGAGTTTGGGTTGAGCTTAAGTCAAAGACAATACCGTTCGTTACAATAGGCCAAAATTCAAAATCCACTCAGTGATGATGGAATGTCACTAGTAGTTTAATTTTTGAGGCAGTTTAGTTTTTAATGACTAGCCAGTTTCTTGCCAACTTTTTTTTTTTTTGTTAGAGCTAAGTCAGAGGAGCGATTAACTGCCACAGGCTATGGTCATCTAGTAATTTGGAGGGGCACCTATATATGTGATATAAATACATACAATGTGGTACATATTTATAAAACCAGCTCAACTTTCAACTTATCAAGGTTGAATTTAGCTGATTTGGAACTATTTTTTTGCTAAGAGAATATATTTTTGCAAGTCAGTTTTGAAAAATATTCTTTTGTAGACTTTTTAAAAAGGACCCAAAATAGCTGTTATGAAATTATAAGACTCGTAACAGAATATCAAAAAAGTTTTTATTGTTAATAATGGTAATGCCTCCCTGGTGATAAATAATCTGATAAAACTTATTTTGGCAAGATCTTTACCAGTCTACATGATTGAGCATTGTCTATTGAAAACCAATGCATGCTGTATCAACCGTTTCAATTTTTAGGTTGAATGGTGTTGATACTTCACCTCCCCCCCCCCACACACACACACACAAACCTGTACACCTTATGAGCAAGGATACCCCAGAGATTTTCAGTTGGATTGACTGGCCAAATTTCTTCTGTATAAAGAAATAAGTCAATGGATAAAAGATTTTGATATCTTGATATATTTCAATTTGATGTATTAATCCAAGAGCTGATGAAGGCTAGTGGTATTGGTTTTCAAAATGAGCAAAATTATATTGGTCTTATACAATGGGGCCTATTGGGAAGCTGATGTTACTTGTAACTATATGGTTAGAAATTTTTCATTTTTATAACAGATAATTAATCATAATTTTATGACTCATTAGGTGATATGTATTAGTCTTCATAGTTGTTTAATCTTGATTACTATTTTGATGTATTTGGTTGCAGAAAAATAAGTTTATTATTTTTGTCATAATTGTCATGTGTAGTTCATTTTCTTTAACACCAATTTTATTTGTTTATTAATTACCGTCTGGAAGCCAATTATTTGTATTTGTTTTATGTTGCAAAGTTCTTTGTAATATAGCATGTGTGATAATATGTTGATTAAATATATTATAACTATGGTACATTTATGTGGGCACTGACAATTATAAGCAGGTAACATTTTATATTTTTATATAAGCCTGTAGTGAAAGTATAACTACTAGAATGTCCTAAGGCATCAAAAATGGAGTTTTTAGAATTACTCTCAAAATCTTTAATTTTTTTTTTTATTGCATCTGTTTTTAGCTAACAAAACTATATTGTATACATATCTAGCAGACATCATGAATTTAGTTGTATTTTTAAAGCCTTCTTCTAAATATTAGTATTAGTTTATATGGAAATATTACCAAAGTGATTGTAAAGGGGAATTTTAATGATGCATGCTAGAATTTATAGAGGAAACTAGATTTGATATTTGCTGGTGAAAAGGGAAAATGTTATAATATACATATTTTTACATTGTATTTATATTTTCTTTTATGGGAAAATTGATGAAAACATTTTCAGCATTTAGCAAAGCTAAGATGCTATTATGATTTGTGTGTGTAAAATTTGTAGGGATTTTAATGTGATTGTTTTGAGCAAGGCACTTGCAAATGACTATAAATTTAAATTTACAACATTTTAAATGGCAAACGCAATGAGGTGAGAAAAATACATCAGCATTTTCTTGAATTTCAAAATCTAACATGTTCTTTAAAATAACCACTGATAATTGAACATAAAATTTTTATACTGTTATATTGTAAAACAGATATAAAATAGTGTTGAAACAAACTTTATCTGATCTGTGATCTTTAATAAAACTTTCTTAAATATACAAGAGGCTGCTGAAAATTTTCAGTCGAAAAGAAAATCTGAAATTAAAAAAAAAAAAAAATAGATGTCTCTTACCAGTCATCTTAGTTTTTTTTTTTTCTTATGACTCCTTACTTATTACACATCCAAAATATTCAACATGTGATGAAAACTCCTCTTGTTCTGCTTGAGATAGATTTTGCCTGTGTTTTTGTCTGGCAAAATTAAGCATATGAACATAGACAAAAATCTGTCAGCTAGTTATTTATCTTATTTTAGTAGGCTAACTGTCAAACAGGCTCAACACCTCTTCCTGTTTAAAGCCTGAAGCTGTACAACTTGTCTGTCAAACTATAGTTCTAATGTTTTTAACCCAAAATTACAAGAGTAGTTTTCCTTTGCAGGACTCGAGCAGATATATTTATATTGCTTCAGTAAAAAAAAAAAAAAAAGAAAGAAAACTAATAAATTTTACTTGGAAACACTACATTTGTTTGGATATAGGCTTTGTTATTCTCAATTGTAACTTTTTCTTTTTCCTCTCATAATAATAAAAAATATTGCATCCATCATTGTATTAATATTGAATAAACACAACTATGTCCATAGTTTTTATTATTCTGAACATTTCAATGACCTGTTTGAAGTTTTCATATTTTCATGGGAGTGTTCACTGCGTGTGAGAGATTGACTATTCCAACTAGATGAAGAAACTGGAAGAACAATGCGAAAACTAACCTCATATTGAGTGGATTGAGAAAATCACTTTCCCAATACACTTCTATCACTGATTTTTGCAAATTTGGCCAATTTTCCTATTATCAGAATAAAAAAGTCCTTAAAAGGTTTTAATGATAGTATCTACACAACATTGTATATATTCATATTATAAAGTTTTTCCAACCATAAAAAGAAAAGCCATTTTATTATTTTTTAATTAGTTTGTGCTATAAGTTTAACTAGATCTATAAAATGGAACCTCAAACCTTTCAGTTTTTTTGTCTTCTCCTTCCTCACTTGAGCCAAAACTCTAAGTGCTGTTTTGCTGGATGTAAACAAACACTTATCAGTGAAGTATTTGTGGAGAAATTTTGGCCTTCCTGATCTTCATAATTGACAGATAAGAAACATGTCTGTTTACTTGTGTTGAATGTTCACTTTAAAATCTTATTTTTCAGCCTTATACTCAAATATTGTGCAATATCTGGCTATCTTGATTTTTATGTTAATACATGTATGGCGAATAGGTCTGAGTTTCAGTTCTAGATGAGTCAAATAAGAAGTACTACTTTGTATCAGATTTCTTATGTTCACCAATTTATAAATGCTGTCCCAATGCTAGCTTTTCTGTTCATGAAGTTATGTTTTATAATAATATTAAATTTAATGGTGGTAGGACATACCATTGCATCCCCAAGCAATCTTTTATGCACCCCTCACCACACACACACACACACACACACACACACACACACACACACACACACACGCACATATTTGTCCCAGTGGGTCTTTTAGTTCACACATGTGAATGACCTTGTTTTAGTTCCTGAGCTCCCAACTTACTCTGTTGCTTTGATTTCTAGGTAGATGATGTGTGTTCACATGCTGTAGTATATTTGCATTTTCATCTTTCCTGGATTATTTGTCTTTTCATTGTGTGTTGGGAGGTAAATTTTCTTGGTTGGAATTATCTGCCTAATAGTCAAGGATCCAAACCATAGAGTAATTCCTGAGAAGGCTGTCCCATCAACATTTGTATAATATTACGTCTATTGTACTGCTATTTTGTGAATGGGAATTAGTTCAATATAACTACAACTATCATCTCTATCACAGGGACCAGTAAGACTCTTGCTGCATTCAGAACTGCCCGCAATCATTGCAATAGAGTTCTAGAAAATGCAAAGAGCAGTTATGCACAATCAATTCCAGCCAAAGCTGAGAAACAAAAGACTTGGTTTCCATGAATTCTGGAAAATCATAAACAAAATTCTCAATAGAAGCGTCAGTGCCTAGTGTCATAAATGACCCCGAGGTTATTTCATTCTTATCAGATAAGGTAAACCTCTTTACAATCAACTTTACCTCTCTGTGGGACAACAAGGGCCATTCTGTACCTGATTTCCCAGCTATCATAGAGCATAAACTTTTTAACATTTCTATCATGCCACTGGAATTTTGCAAACTCATCAAAAGTTGACTCTAAGAAGGCTATCAGTTCAGATAAAATATCAGTTGCTGTTAAGAACTTTTTCCCAGAGCTATCACCAATCTTGGCTAAATTGTTTAACACTACCTGAAGAAAACTGCTTCTCAAGTTTATGGAAGATGCCAGCTGTATGCCCTGTTTTCAAGAATGGTGGTGGGCACTCAGCCCCACTGCCATCAGCCTCCTTATTGCCATCAGCAAACTCTTTGAGTCTTTGATCACCTCAACAGGAACAACTTCCAGAGCAACAGGCAGTAGATTTTACCATTCTAAGTACACTACTGATGTCTTGTTATGGCACAGAATCAGTAAGGCACTATACAATAAATGTATCATGCGAAGATTGCTTTAGATATATTGAAGGCCATTGATAAGGTATGGCAAAGGGAATTGCTACATAAACTCTCCAGCTATGGAATCTCTGGAAGAGATTTCTCAATTATCAACTCATTCCTAACAGGTAGGTGCATGAAGATAATTGTTAACTCTGTCTTCTGAAGCCTGCAAGCTGGCATTCCCCAAGGCCCCTTTCTTGGTCTTACCCACTTTAATAATATTCTGAAGAACATACTCCTATCTCTGGTAAATATCTATGCAGATGATACAATAATATATGAGTACCCCCTCCAAAAATCTAGATAACCAGAGGCTGGCTGCTGATCTCTCCAACAATCTAGGTCTAAAAGCTCAATGGATAGGGGGAAACTAGAATGTAATATTCAATATCTCCAAAACCAAACTAGTAACATTCCATCATCATCACGTAGACTCTAAGTTTTTGCCTTGTGGCTGATGATTTATTTTCTACTTTACAACCTCCTACCCCACAGAGAAAACTTCACAAACCACTTACTACTCTATTGCTATTTCTATGGCAAATGATTTGATCGGCTATACTCCTTAGTCCCAGGAGTTCTAACCTTCACAGTTAAGACCAGCCATGTCATATACACTGTAACAAATCATCTCCTTTCCATTCCATTAGTAAGAAGGAAGTTCCATTTGGCTAGCTTCTTCCAAAGAACTGATAATATGTAGAACTCCCAAGAGAATGCTTCCCTAATCACTACAATCTTAAGCTCATCAAATCTAGAGTTAACCATTATCTTTACTACATATCCTTATAAACTCACATCCTCCTCTTGCGCTCATTCAACATCAATAGTAACCCTCTGCCTTGAGTGGCATTTGTACCTTGTATTGAGTGAACAATTAGTATATTTTGTTAAGTAAAATTTTATGAAAAATTATCTGATAATTTTAAGTTATATTTTTGTTAAATCATTAAAGAGACAAATAGGTTTCAAGACTACCTTAAAAGGAATTGAGCATCTCTTTGCAATTTCAGATAAGTTTGTGGTAAATCAAATCCCCAAAAATACCTTACATTTCTCTATGTATAAAAATATTATACTGAAGTGCTTAATTTGATAAAACAATATATTGGATGGTTTTGTTTTCTCCCACTCATAGAAATGGACATCTGTGTGACATCCTAGGTAAAGAGCTAATGTAGCTGTGACAGCGATGGGATATGGACAGGATTTAGCATCATTTCATCATGGATTAATATAATAGTTGGAGCCAGAAATATGAGGCACTGTCTCCAATGTAGCAACTGCCCTTGATGCTTTCTTCAGTCTACAGTAGCAAAGGTATGCTAGGAATATATAAATTCTGGGCAAATATTAGCAGCATGTAAAACATACATCAGTTACTGTACCTGACTTGGACTAAAGAACATCACCATTGGACCATGAAAGATTGCCACCATGTTGGCCCATCAGATGAATCAGGTTTCCAGCTCTTTCATGCAGACTATTGAGTTGGTATATAGCAGACACTACATAAGACTATGGATCCAATCTGTCAGCAGGGCATTGTACAAACTGGTGGTGACTCTGTTATGCGGAATGTACTCTGTTCAAGTTCACATTAACCACTATATCAACAGGTGCTGATAATCCCTATTGTGTGCAGGTTACACAAAAGTTTGCATTAGGTATTTATTTGGTTTTCATATTTTCCAGATTTAAGTCTCATTGAACTTGTTGCAAATCTCATTAAATTCCCAACAACCATATTTAATAATAGTTTCAGAAAGACCTGGAATGTATGTGGATAGATACACTTAGGCAACAATATCAGCACCTTATAGAGACCACACCACATAGCATAGCCACTGTAACTGAACTGCCATTAATTTTTTTTTGAACAGCTGTTTTCATCTATATCTATCTTTTTAAAATTATTTGTGCGTGTGTGTGTGTGTGTGTGCACATGTAGTGTAATGTTTACTGGCTCAGGATGAGAAATCAACAAATCAAGTTCAAATTACAGTTAAGTTTGTCACATTAACTTTCACACAAATACCCTTAGGAAAGATCTTAATCTATCTCTTCTTCTACCCAGCTATGGATTAGATAACCACACAGACTGATCTCTTTAATTTTGGTTGGCAAACAGCCTCTGGTAAGAACAACTCTTTCAATTCAAAACTTGAGGGCTATTTTTCATGGTACACTGTGTATCAGTTCTGTTATGAGTTCTCTTTTTAAAAGTGTGGCTGGTTCTGCACAGGCCTTCACCACTATAATCAAATTATATCTGTACGCAGTCTAGCTGTTCAGTTCTAAAAACTGAATTGTTAGGCCCTCATCTGTTGTAATTGAGAGGAATCCTGACATATACATACAAATTATTCCATTTCTTCTTTCCTTTTGCACCTGCTTAATCATACTAAAGAATCATGCTTTAATTATAATTATATACAATTAGGTTTCATAGATCTATTCAAGTATTTTTCCGCAGTTCTGAATTAAAAAGCAATTTGTTTGAAAATAAAAGAAAAAATAGAATATTCCATTTTAATTAAATTATCACAAATCATTTATCCAAATCTTGTAAGTAGATATGCTTGTGTTAAAACAATAAAGAACCATGTATCTAATAAGATTGTTTGTTGCTTGAGGATTATGGATGCGATGAAAGTACAATCTTTTAATGGATAAATTAATTTTCCTTTCCAGATTCTATAATTTCTTTTATAACTTCAAAACTTACATATAAAATTCACTTCCTGTTAGTGTTATGATTAATCTTGAAAGCTCAGAAAAAAATTGTAAAATTTTACATAATTTTTTTCCCCCAGACTTTATTAGATATCTAATCTTTTAATAGAATTCTGTTCATATATCACTAAATATTGAAAAATTTTCTTGGCCACTGAAATTTTAATGCAAACTTCTTAAAACCTTTAATTGCCTTCTGAATTGCCTTTAGGTTTATATCAGCATGCTTCTTTTTCTAAATCTGAAAAATAATTTTGACCCTTGGCAATGACAAGCTCTGAGAAGTGTTTATATATTATTGTAAAAATAAGACTATATACTAATGGGACTTGTCTTTTTAATTTTCTTTTTCATTTTATGTTAACTATATTAGCTTTTCAAACAAGTTGCATTGTCAGCAGAAAAATATACTTTCTACTTGAATCTATTCAAATAAAATCTACCTTGATTTATTTTTTATATTATGCTGTTCACAATAAAACTGCTTGTTTCAAGCATTGATATTTTAAAGTGGTATTTTTAAATAATACTTTTTTATTGATTATTTATGAAAACTTTAATTAGATTTTGTTAATTATGATGACATTTTTAGGCCAATATAAAAAAAACCTTTCAACTCATGATTTTTAAATTTATACTTGTATAAATTCAAGCTGAGTTATACAGCTGAAGCTAACAAGTTTCATAGCTTCTTTCAAAATTGCCAAACAACTAATGCACATAGATATCTAGGCAATTTTGAAAGAGTCTCTTCAAAAATTGAATATTATGAAGTTTGGTAAATAAAAGGTCTACTTCATGTTACAAAAGTTGAATCAGTTGAATATTTTAGCACCCAGCCTAATCACTTAAATTTTATCTTAGAAATTAACATTTTTATAAAGTATATGGACCACTTCTTAAGAGGCAAAAACTACTATCAGGATAAAGTAGAAGATGCCTTCAATTCTTTCAATGAAAAATATTTCTGCAAAGTAACTAACACCTTTTTGCTGACATAGAATAAATATATAAAGACTCATCAGGAATATTTACTTAATTTTTTCTATGATTCTCCAGTAATTAGATCCTACAAAAAAAAATTATTCTTAATAGATATGAAAGAAGTTTGAAAATCTTGAATACCAACAACCAATTTTGAAGTTGAGCTACTTTTGGTAATATGCTCATCAAACTTACTATTGCATACACATGTAATAGCATTTGTATTGAAGTGTGTGTGTGTATGTGTGCGTGCATGTATAACATTTTGGTCCAAAATTCAAGATTATACTTTTTATGCTTTAAAACATATTCTTTATGAAGTTGGGGAGATGAATTCTTTCCAAAAGTCTTTGTGACATCATATAAATAAAAGAGGGATCAAATAATATTTTTCTTTCCCTTTATATATTATATAAGACTATTGATAAAAGTAGGTAACAAGTAGCATAAGATGACTGAGTTTTTATATTATCATGATCAACTAGGTTAGAAATGACCATCAGTAGGGAAAAGTTGGGATGTCAGTCTATGAATTCAACTAATGGCACACATGGGCATTTTGCTTTGGGGCATTTGCATTGGCAGACCTGGCTAAAAGCTGTTTAGCTTCTAAACGTAAGCTGCTCACCTCTGGGATTATTTGCCCATGATTTATTGAAGGAGGATGTTATTTAATCTTACTGTACAAAAATCTACATTACTAGTCATTCAACATTGCTCAGAATGTGTTCAAGATAATGGTCTTCTTGACCTTAAAAATATTGTAGATTAAAGTGCTGGATCAATAATTGTGCAGCACAGATGAAGAGAAATAGAAAGTAAGCAAGAGTGGTAGAGCTTTTAAGGAAATCCAAAAGTGAAATGCTGTGATGATGACAGCCATCTACCATTTATCTTATTCCTGTCAAAAGTCTTTTTTTCTTTATGCAAGGTTTTGCTTCTCAAATTCATCCCACTCTTCAAAATTAATATGGCATTGATTTTCAGATATGTGGATTAGCTTATAGTGTGTGCGCACGCACAAACACACACACACACACACTTGCATCACTTATTTATTTTCTGTTTTGTAGCAGTCAAAAGAAATTCTCTATTGATATTCAATGAATGTAAAAGGAATACTTCTGTCACTCATTTTATTTTTGACTTTCCATCCCTATTTGATTTTATAAAGTAATTCATCTAAAGATTGAAAGATTGGCATAGGCATCTTTTTAGTCATTCAAGTAACTTAGTTTGTTTTTTGAAAATTGTAATATGAATTTGGTATTTTGCATATAAAATTGGCACAAATATAAATATCATTTAAAATAACTTTACCAACCAGTTGTGCTATTTATCTTATAACTCATCATTACCTGTATGCTTAATGCAAGGTTACTGAAAGTCTCTGACCTACTATTGTTCACTTTCCACTGACTACAGGTACACTCATTTTCCATTCATTCTTTAGGTGATCATAAGAGCCATATTATTTCAATAATGACTTTAAATGTATTTATTCTTTTTTTAAAATTAACAACTGTTCAAAAAGTTAAATAGATGTTAGCTTTATATCAAGAATGCTCAAAAGACTTTGACAAATCTTCTTCCTCAATTATGTCCTTTCTTAAATGAAAATTAATATATGCTATCTATAACATTCTTTAATTTGTTGTTAATAAAGATATCAGCAAATATTAACCATTAATATTATTTCTGACTTAAGCAAATATCAGTATATGTTCAAATTTAGCTTTGTGTCCAATGCTAAGAGTACAGGGATTGGACAAAATAATTGAAACACTTGTTAAATTCAAAGAAAATTTATTTCATATGGAGTTGGTCCTCTTTTAGCCTCACATACAGCTTTAATACGTCTAGGAATGGAATCATACAGCTTCCTGACTTCATCTAGAAGAATTTTCAGCCATTCTTCCATTAACACTTGCTCTAGCTCTTTAAGACACGACGGTGGAGGATAGCGGCTCATAACTTGTTGCTCCAAAATGCACCACAAATGTTTAATAATATTGATATCTGGAGATTGGGGAGGCCACTCCATATGTTCTAGCTCACTTTCATGCTCTTCATACCAATTCTTAACCAATCAAGCGGTATGTATTGGAGCATTATCGTCTTGGAACATGCAGTCACCATCAGTCCCCATCAGGGGATAAAGTCTGGGCCATTGGATGAACATGATCACCCAAAATGTTCAGGTAATCTTTGCTGTTGATTCTACCACGCAGTGCAACTATTAGACCGAGACATTTCCATGATATGGCGGCCCAAACTATCACTGATCCACCACCATGCTTCACTGTTGGAAGAAGGCAGTCAGGGTTGTAAGCTTCTTTGGGCTGCCTCCACACATAAACTCACCCTGAAGTTGGGAAAAGAGAAAAACTGAGCTCGTCTGAGAATATGACTTGCTTCCATTGGTCTGCAGACCAGGCATTGTGATCTCTGCACCACTTCAACCACTTCTGAATGTTACGAGTGGAGAGAAGAGGTTTCCTTATGGCAGCTCTTCCATGATATCCAGCCTTATGGCGCTCACGACGAACAGTTTTAGTAGAATAGTGGACTATTCTGATGATTATTCAACTCAGCAGTCACTTTGGCGACAGTAGTCTGATGATTTTTCACCACATTGCGTTTCAATGCATGTCGGTTCCTGTCAGTAAGTTTGCAAGTCCTGCCCGAATTGCTATTGTTGCTAGAGGTTTTATCCTGTTTCTTGAATTGTGTCATAGTCCTTGATATGGTAGCTCTTGAAAAACCAAACAGTTTAGCAACCTTAGTGATCGAGGCTCCAACAATTTGCCCATTTTCGAACTCAGAGAAGTTATGCATTTAGCTTAAATTTTACTAAATTCCAAAAATAAATAAGCCAAAGACAGTAACCTGCAATTACAAAGTTTTCGTTAAAGTTCTTAATATAATAGGTCTTTGAAATATAGGAGTGGAATTTGCACCTGTTCCAATTATTTTGTCCAACCCCTGTATAACAACAACAATAATAATAATGATAATTGCTGGATCTAACAGGTGGATTTGGATAAAAAATGGGTTTATAAAGAGAAAAATAGTCACTTATATTTGCAACATGGGGAGCAGACTATCACAAAGAATGCAATCAAGGCCAGGATAGACAAATCACTAGAAGAAAGCAAATGCAGAATGTGCAGGTTAGCCAGTGGGACCATTTAGCCACATACTTTGTGAATGTCCCAGATTGACACAAAAAGACTGTAAGGAATTTCATTGTTGGATTGGTGAAGGGAATCCATTGGGAATTATGCCATAAATTTGGCTTCGATGTCAAAGAGAAATAGCATGAATATCAACCAGAGACAGTGGTAGATGACAGTCACAACATATGGGATTTCTAAGTCCAGACAGATCATGCCATTGAAGCACAAAGATCCAACATTATTGTTATAGATAAGGAGAGTAACAAATGTCAAATTATTGATTTTACTGTTCCATATGATATTAGATTAGAAACTAAATAAAAGGTCAGGATCTGGCTAGAGAGTTGAAAATACTATGGAACATGACTGTTGATGTTAACTCCTGTAATAAACCTCGGAACTGAGACCAAGATTGTAAAATTCCAAAAAAATTGCTTTCATTTACTCTGTGAGGATTCTCCAAAAAGCTCTTGAGTTGTGAGGAGTCTTGTTGACACCATGCCTCAAGAACACAATGTGCTAATAATACCACTTGATGATGATCTACAGAGGAACACAATCACTTTTAGCCAATGAAAGAGAAAATGGAATAGTTAAATTATCTACTGCTTCCTTAAAAGTAAACAATCCAAGGCTATAAACAATGCATGCTTACAATGTGAAGAAATGCAAGTAATCTGTGAGAGAATCAACAGTGTGAAGTGAGAGCTGTCAACATTAGAACCACAAACTCTGTAAACAATGATATGAGAAGCAAAGAAAACATAGACTAAGAAACAAATCAGATGCAAAAACAGTCAATTGGCAGCAAAAGAGACCAAGTAAAAATGCTAAAGAAATCAATGCAAGAAAAAAAAATCCCTCACATCTCTTTGGGACAAAATTTAGAAAAAGTAAAAGTGGCAATCAAATACATCCATAGACTTGTACAATTAAAGATATAACACAGCTCAATGTCTTCATCTATGCTGTGCAAAAATCGTAGCTGAAAAGCTTAAAATAGAAAACGGACCTCAATCACCAGGAACAAGAAACTGGCTTGAGAAATAAGATTCGACAGACAGAATTCCAAATTACACAGGAATACAAGACTACAGAAAGACATGCCTAACAAGAATGATCAATAAACCAGGCAGTAGAACATATAGAAAGTAAGACAAAAAAGGAATACCCCCAGCAGTGGAAGAAATGCCCATAATAGTAAACGCAACCATACTAAACACTGGAATCAAGTTTGGATGAATAGAAAATTTGAGGAATGGCTAAGGCTGTCCAAACCATTGCATTGCTGGCATTTGTAAGGTGACTGAGAAAGGTGCTAGAGATTTGACAAGACTTGTTGTCACTTAAAAGATTAAGTGACAGCAAGTCTTCTCAATTCAGTGGTTGCCTAACAGCTGATGTTAACATACAATGCCTGAAATAATAATAATCAAAATTAGGGCACAACAGGCAACTTTGAAATTTTAACTTGGTCCAACTTAAAAATTGTCTTGAGTATTTTGAAATGATATGATGAAAAGCTTTTCTTTAACTTTTGCATACAATAATCTTCATGTACTATACTAATTTTAAAATGTTTTCCTTAACTTTGTTGAAAGAAAAGAAGCACATCAGTTTTTGCTGTCCATTATATTTGCTGATCATTTGTCTGTTGACTTGCTTTGGCTGCTCTTCGTCTGAGTAAATAATAAAACTTAATACAATTGATGTATTACTAGCAATTGTAACTATCATATTGAGTGGAACATTTTGTAATCTTTTCAATTCATAAAATTTGATCATATCGCATGTGCTGTAAACGGATTTTTAATAAATACTTTATATCTTATGGGGAGGAAAATTAACTTCTTTTTTTTAGTTGTAAAATTTTGCTTTTCTTTCAGTCTTTCCTTTATGTTAAACACTTTAAAAATGATGAAAAAGAATATAATTTGATGTTGAAATAATAAATGGCAGCAAAAAGATTTCTTTTCATTCAAACTGCTACAAGACAAAAAAGAACTTAATTAACAGTAAAGCATTAGAATTCAAAGTTGGTTTGAAAACAATTAGATGAAGTGAAAGAAATAAGAGCAGGCAGGCAAGATCAGATGTGGTTTTGTGGTCAAAAAATTCTACTTGAAAAAAAACGACAAATAGAAAAATAAAAAGGGAATGAATGTGGGTTTTGTTTTGATGAACAGAAAAAATGGTGTAGGGAGAGTTTTTTGTTCTTTGTTGGTAATGAAGATAAATCTATAGAATTCAAGCTCTGGATGTATTCAGAAAAGTTAGAGAAATGGTTTTGAATGGTTACATAGTGTTAGTATTGAATACAAATATGGGCTAAAACATGAAAAGGATGCATGTTAAAAAGGTGTAAAGACATTGATGGCAAAAGAGTTGATCTCCGTTGATTCTATTTTTAATTTTTCTACTTGACATAGAGAAGTACAATCAAAAGTGAAAGAGAAACAAAATCTAATGGAAATATATTATACAAAGAAACTTGATATTTTAAATCTTTTTATCAGAAAAAGATAACACAAGATACTTTAGCAAGAGGTTTGGAGGTGCAGTCAAGCTCAACGTGTACTATCTGTTCTAGTCATCATGAAATAAGGGTGGGGATTTTTTTTTATAAACTTTAATCTATGCGGCTAGTCAAAAATAAATCTTTACCAAATAAGTGTTGCCAACATCAACTCTTTGATGTAGTGATTATTTATCATATTTTCATTCCATAAATTTCACCAGTTCAAAATTAATCGCAGGTTTCCTCAACATTTTATTTATAAACTTTTTTCTCTTGAGCATCATGATGCTTCTTGATAATCACTCTTATACTTTTGTTTTAATTTTACAGTTGTATAGTTGTAGTAGCATCACCCATCATTTTAGCAACTACTATCATAGTAGACATAGATTTAAAGAAAAAAAATCTTCCTGTTCTCTCTATATTTCATATAGCCACATGGATAAAGATGTAATATATACATTTTACTGTGTTATCATTGATATTAAATCCAAAGGAGTCCATCAAGAATCGATTATGACCCACCTTAGTACAGCTAGGTGCTTTGCAGAGATTGGTATGGTTGCAATGGTTTGTGCTGAGCCACAGCAACAACTCTCTTCCTGCTCCTACAATCCCAGGGCACACGAGTGTGTAACATTTGGGGAGAGAAAGCAGGCCACAGCAGATGCCAGATAATACTATATAGTACTGAGTTATTAACTACCTTCATGTCCTTCCCTCTGGATTTTCCAGGCTGGTTTTAATTCAGTTTTGCTTCTAGACTGGTTGTCACCCAAGTTTATAGAGCCCAGTCTCTCTTGTTATTTACCCATGCTCATATGCTATATATTGAAAAGCATCTGTCCTAATATAGTGTCTTCATAAAAATAAATATCACTGTTTCACTTAGGTTTTATTATCATTATAGGATTTTTTCCCTAATATTAATAAGAAACATTAATATTCCTCATGGGTTTATCATCTCAAACATTGAGGATTTACTTATACATTCCTGTTCCATTATAAAAGATCTAAATTGGTTCTGTATTTTTAAGAAATATTAAATTGTACTTTTTGCCAAGAAAGTCAATATATTTGTCATACGAATAACTATGAATATTATAAAAAGTACTTACAAACTTTCTCTCAGTGATGGCTTTATATTTAAAGCCATTTTTAAGATGGAATTTAATGAAAAGCACCTTGAAAAATATACAATAATTGAACTCTCTTCAGATGCTCCTTTCTTGAAAAAAGACTTAAATTCTTATGATCTTTGTTGTCTTTCTTGTAATGATTCACAAATCTGCAAAGTATTTCAGATTATCCTCTCTTAAGTCTTTAAAAATATCTTCTTGAGTAGATTCAGTTTTTTTTTTTTATATTTCTGAAAGTACTGATTTCAGTTGAACTGAAAGATTATCAGACATTCAGATTTCTTTCAGCAATGACATGACCAATTTCATTTACAAATCCACCAAATTAAATTTTTAATTTCAACACTATAATAAAAGAGAAAAACTCTGCCTCAAACACTGCTTGACCAAGTGATCACTGTATTGTAAATTATATAAGAGAAGGACCAGCAAGTGACTTTTTTCAAAGATTTTTCTGTAGTTAGCATTAAAGTTTGACTGTTTTTTTGTTGTTTATTTTAAATAGATTTATCATTTAAAAGATTATTTATATCATTTAAAACTTTCTCCTGAAGACATGATAAAATCTATTACTGCAAACCATGTAATCTCATAAAACTTATTTGCAAGCCATTTTCAGATTTCAACTTAATTTTATCCATTTAAACCAGTCAGTTTATTAATTATCCTCCACTAGCAGTAGTTAATTTTGTAATCATTTCTGAAGGTTGTAAAGTTTCAAAATAAAACCCAGAGATGCATAAAGGAGAGAAAAGAATTGTGAATATGTATCCGTTTATGCCTTTTAGCTCATTAGCTGACTGCTAAAAGTGTCAAAGGGTATGGTGTTTTTTTTGGGGTTTTTTCCCTGCTTAGACTAAGTTCATTTTCTATCTTCTGTAATAAATCTCATCCATATCCCAAATCAATCCACGTCACTGATGCAGTTAAGGATTACCTAGACTTTTTATTTTTGCTATTGATATTCTTCAATGGCTATTTTTGAACTTCCTTCCTAACATTATGTGGAAAAATCTTTATGCTTTCCTAAGATCAGTATGTATTTTAATGCATTCATTTGTATGCATATATTTGAATCTCTCTCCATTTTTAATGTTGACATGAACTTCTGAAAAAACATGTATTTTTAGTTTCAGATGCATGTCTGGTAAGGTTTGAAAAACCTAACTAGCTTTTTTTAACCTTTTTACCAAAGTGTAACGTTGTATTTTGTAAAATGCACTTGTTTAAAACTCTAAGTGACAAAGTAATTTAAAAATCTTCAGAAACAAATGCATGAAATACTTGGTTTTACATGTATCTTCAATTGCTTTCTCAACTGGAATAGGAACAATTTTCCCTACAACAGGTGAAAATTACATTTTGAGCTCCTAAAATTTCCTCAGATTCACCCACTGAACTATTTTATACACCCCACTTTTAACAGATCTTGATGTTTACTAAGTTTAGTACAGCCCAAGCCCACAGGTGCTGGGTACTCTGAGTAAATCACACTCACTCCATTTAGAAATGTCTATGAAAAATACTTAAAAATCAAGCTTCACAGTGAAGCATCCTTACCAGAACCATGATCAATCCAATGCCCTTAATAGTAGTTCAAAAGTTGTCTACTATCAGTCAATGTTTCAAGATCTTTTTACCAAATTCAGAAAGTTGAAAATTGTAAATTTTGTAACATTCCAAGTAAGATATAATCTAACCTACTCAAAAATGTTGGTAACATGAAAATGAAGGCTATTAAGAATTTCTTATCAAGTAGCAAAAACTTTTTACTCCAGACCAGAGGGTTAGGGTTACCTTGTTAATTCTGCTATATTTGTCTTTTATATGCCATGTCCCTTCAGGACGTAGGTGATCATGGTTTCCACTTCTCCCTATCCCTTGTAGCTCTCAGTATGTTTCACCCTTTTGCTACTTCTCCCAAACTCTGTTCCATCATCCACTGGCTTAAGCTCACTAGGTATGCCACATGTTGCTTTCCTTTGTCTCTCTTTCTCTCTATTCACCCTGTGAGTATCAGATTCTCCAAGTACTCCTTTCTCATTACATGTCCCAGAAATTTCAGCTGCCTCTTCATGATGTTAAGTATAAGCTTCCTCCTTGGTTGTATCCTCTCCAAAACATCATCATTGCTCACATGTTCAGTCCATGGTATCCTTAGCATCCTTCTGTAGAACCATACCTCCATTGCCTCGAGTCTCCTCTTCATCTTTTGAGGACACTGTCCAACATTCACTGCCATAAATGAGGACAGATATCACATAGCAGCTCAGTACTCTTTTCTTTGTTACCAATGAAATCCTCCTGTCTCATACTACTCTGCCTAGCTTTTGGAATGTGTCTTTGGCCATCCCAATACATCTTTGGATCTCAGCGTCAGACTTAGCATCTTCTGTCAGAACACTTTCCAGATAATTAAATTTCTACACCTGCTTGATTTTAGTGACCCAACCTGTAAATTACATTTTAGGCTACTCTTTTTGCTGATGACCATGCGTTCTGTCTTCTTGTAGCTTATGCTTAGGTCCTCCTTGTCACTCTTCTTTGCTACCTACTGTAGGAGGTTTTGTAATTTCCTTTCCATGTCTGCTATCAGATCTGTGTCATTTGTGTATCTTATGTTAAGATTGTGACCACCAATTATGAATCCTTGTGGGATTTCCAGTTCTCTCAGAATTACCTCACTGTATAGATTGAATAAGTCCGGTGAGAAAAACATTCTTGCCTTACACCCCTTTCTTTTTTTAAATATCTGCTGAACTCATTTTCTATTCATATGCAGGCCGTTTGCTGCCAGTATAGGTTCTTGATCATTCTAATATCTTTCCCAAATATATCAAGGTTGCTGAGCAACTCCAACAGATCTTTGTGGCATACTTTGTTGAATGCCTTTGTGTCGTCTATAAAACACGGGTGTATGTTGTTCTGCATTTAAATTGCTCTTTCTGATAACATTTTGAGCATGAATGTCATGTTCCTTGTTTCAGTGTCTTTAATGAACACGCACTGTTCTTGTCCTATCTCTGGCCTGATTCTGCTGCGCATTCTATTCATCAGAATACAGATGATGAATTTTGTTATGTGGCTCATTACGCTGATTGTCAGTAGTTCTGTGCATTGCTGGTTGTTCTCTTTCATTGTAGAAGTGTTCTCCAAAATATTCATTCAAGTGCTGAAGGGTTTTTTCCTTCTCTAATATGAGCATTCCATCCTTTGATTTTATGCAGCCTGTTGACGTGTATGTCTTTTGTCCTGTTAGTTCCCTTATTTCTTTATGCATATCTCCTGTGTTGGTGGGACTCAATCTCTCTATTTCTGCACATTTTTTGTTTAGCCAATCTTCTTTAGCCTGCCTGCATTTGGTCCTTATTTCATTGTGTAGTATTCTGTTCCATGTCTTGGCATTGTTTTCTGTCTCCTTTGCATCATGTCAAGAATCTCATCAGTCATTCATTCATTTTTTTCTTCTTCATCCATTCTCCTTTGGGATGATATTGTTTGCTGACGTCACTAAAGCTTAGTGCAACCCATCTCATGTTTCCATTTCCATTATGTCCGTTGTATCTTCTTTTCACACTGGCCTTATATTTTTCTTTCAGGTACGGGTTGCTCATGAGTTTTTGTTGATTTGCAATTTGGGTGCTGCGTTAGGCTTCTTCAGTTTCCATAGTTTCACTCTTAGCTTACATATAATGGGGCAATGATTGCTTCTGCAGTCAACATTTGGGTAGGTTTTGCAGTGAACCATTGCTTTCTTGAATTTTTTGTTGATAGTTATGTAGTCAATTTGGTTTTTAGTTTCTCCTGGGCTCCTTCATGTCCATAATCATCTCTGATGTTCTTGGAACCATGTGTTGGCTATTACCTGGTCATTGGCCATGCACCATTGGATCCATTTTTCTGCATATTTGTTGCAGGTTCCTGGTCTGAATTTTCCAGCTGTATCAACTTTGGCATTCAGGTCTCTCATGTTAATTATGACTTTTTGCAATTAGCCTTGGCATTGTTTTGCATGGAGTAGAAAGATTTGATGTCTTCTTCCATACTTTGTGCTGTCACCTCATACACTAATATGATAGCTACATTGAAAGGCCTTCCTTTCAGCTTGACTACCAGAATTCTTTCAGATAATTGGTGGTATCCCAGAACGCATTTCTTGAATTCTTGATCTAGTATCAATCCTACTCCTTTATCATTTTTCTCTCTGCCTGCATGAATAATCCTGTGATTGTCAATGAATAAATCTCTATTCTTTGACCATTTAGTTTCACATAGACTTATGATGTTGATTTTTTAGCCTACTCATCTCACTTTACATTATCTAAATGGCCACAGTTGTGGAACATCTGAATGTTCCATGTCCCAAGAGTTATATTTTTTGTTTGATGCAAGCAGCTGCAAGATAACTGTCCAGTGATACTTGTCGTTCATGCTGCTCCTTTCTGGGTGAGGGATAGGTTCCGAGGAATTTTATCCTCTTTATACCGTTTGAGCTAGAGGTCACTTAACGATGATCAGGTGACATCTGTTTCACATGTTGGTCCTTACTGGGTGAGGATTTAATTCCCATAGACTTAACCCCCTTCACGCCATTAGGTTTCATATTGTGTGTTATTTTCCATGATATTACAAGGTAACCAAAAAAGTTCTGTCCATTTTTAAAGGAAAAAAGAAAACACTTCACAGTATGTGTAACTTAAATTTAGTCTTTGAAGTAATCGCCATCGGCATCCAGCACCTTCTGCCAACGTGTCTCCAGCTGTTCAATGCCCTTACGGTAGAACACGGGGGGGGGGGGGACGCATTGGTGAAGGATTTCCCACGAAGATGATTATCCAGTGATACCTGTCGTTCATGCCACTCCTTTCTGGAAGAGGTGGTAATCGGATGGCACAAGGTCAGGTGGATGGCACAAAGTCTCCCACCCAAGTTGCTGTATGGTATCCCTGACTACTCGAGCGGCCTGGCGTTGTCATGGAGGAAAAGCACACCTTTGCGATTCACCAGTGCTTGCTCCTTCTGGCACAATGACTGTTGCACACGTTTCAATTGCTGCGAGTATAGGTCTCCAGTGACCATTTGGCCCAGTTCATAATGAACTACTTGACAACCTGTCCACCAGACACAAAGCATAATCTTGCGTGGGTGCATAGGTGGTCTTGCGGTGTGAGGGACAGCATCCTGAGGAGACAACTAATGTCTTGAATGCTTGGGAGTTTCGTACAGAACCCACTTTTCATCATTGGTAAGCACTTGATTGAATAAGGATGCGGTACAGTGGTGAGAAAGCAGCGATACGCAGGCTGCCACTCGTTGTCCCTTGTGGGCCTCCAACAGCATTTGCGGAACCCACTTGCTCAGTTTGTATGTCTTACCTAGGCAGTGCAGGTGAAGTCTAACTGTTTCATCGGAAACATTGAACTGTCTTGCAAGTTCACCACACGTTAGACTACTGTCCTCTTCAATGGCCGCCTTCAGGACTCAGTCATTCAAGACCTGTGGTCGTCCACTGCAAGGCTCATCGTGGAGAGACAAATCTCCCGACTTGAATTTTCGAAACCAACGCCTTGCAGTACGTTCATCCACAGCACTATCCCCAAACGCTTGACATATGCGGCGACTTGCTGCAGCTGCTGATAAGCCCACTTTGAAGTCGTAAAGCAAACAGCCCCGAACAAGATCTCTAGACACTTCCATCTTTCTCACAGCTGTTCGGCTTATAACTGATGGCCAGGCACGGTGCATGTGTTTTTTATAACGTCTGATGTTCCTACTTCTGGCTGTCCGAATTTGAAAACAATTGCTACACGCATTTTGTATATATTTCAACTTCATTCAATGACTAATCAAAAAACGGACAGAACATTTTGGTTACCTTGTACTTGGGATTAATAGTGGAGTGGTTTCCCGTTGCCTTCTCTACGATGGTTTATGTAGACACCACCTCTAATTAGCTGGCCGAGAGAACTTGGAGAGAGGTAGCCAGTTTAGTCACGACAGACTGACTGTGAAATACTTAACTAATATAGTATATAAATATATATTTATATATATAGACACCTGTGTGCGCATGTGCACGTGCGCGCACACACACACACACACACACAAGAGTCTCTCTCTCTCACCCCCACCCAATCTGTTCGCAAGTAAAAGATTAGTGGGTCAGAGTTAGTAAGGTGAGGGAGTAGAATAAAATAATTAAGTTTTAACTTAGTATAAGTTCCATTACCCACTATTAAAACAATACACAATTAAAATTGTATAAAATGATTTTGGTAGTTTACTATATAAATTGATCAGTTCATTGGAATTGTAACATTTAGAATCAGAATCCCATTTGAAAGCTCATTGCAAATTTAGGTAAGATTTTGAAATTAAACAAATCAACCTCTAGTTGTTGACAATCTTACCCTTCACAAAATTAGCCATTTGATGACTAAAGCAACTGATTTTTGCTTGCTGTTTTTCTTGAAAAGGAAGGACTCTCAACGATAGTATTTGCATGAGTAAAGTATATAATACCTTTTTAGCTTCTATCTGTGTTTTTAGATGTTGAGGATTACCACTTGAATGTCCATTGATTATAAGGGTCATTGAGTAGTGTAAGAAATAGACAGCAACTTGCTGACTTTACTTTTGTAGTTGACTGGCTGTCTCGTAGCACTTGCCTTGCTTGTATTGGTAGGGGTGTTCACAAGCATCAAAACAACAACAACAACAACACTAACAAGCCTAAAGATGAGTGATCAATGATGACATCTGCAGCAACCATCTGCAAATGCTTATCTGCTACTGGCAAACTTAAACAACATGTTCACTTCTAAGTTTGTCTTAGTTTATTTTTTACTTTTGGTTTTTATTTTTGTCATCTTTTTATTCTACTTTTATTTCTCCCATTCTTGCTCTGCTTATTCAGGCAAATAATTATCTATTCTACATGAATGTCACTGATATATATATATATATATATATATATATATATATGTGTGTGTGTGTGTTCTTCATGTGTCTTTATTCATTTATTCCCCCCACCCCACTACCAACAGATATTTTTTATAATGTCCAATATTAGAAACTGTTCAATAATGGTGCAATCAACATTTTGATAATTTTTATTTTTTATCTCTCAACCTTTCTGATATTTTAAAACATAAGTTACTGTAATTTGTTTTTCTGTTTCATGTCTACTACAGATTTTTGCCAATTCTTGCAAATGCTAATAATGTTAAAATTATTGAATTTCATTTGAATATATACAAATATGTGACTGTATATGAGGGAATGAGAGAGAGAGAGGATAGATGTATGGATGATATGTGTATGGAAAATCATACTACGATATATGTGTCTATTTGAATATGGTGATAATAATATTTATTCTAATATAATTGGTAATTCTTATTTTGAACTGTGACATTTTTAGTAAACTTTAACTGCAGCAATCACAAATATAAAACACTAGCAAAATTAATTGAGAAATTGGTTTGAGCAGTTCAAACTTGTTGACAAGTTTTGTCTTTTGTTCAAAATAAAATATTCATATATACAAAAATTTATTTTTAATGTCTTCAAATGATGAAAATATAACTTGGGTGAGAAAAAGATTGAGGATAAAATGCCAGTAAAATACTGAATTTCTTGTGTTTAATGTCTCACTTTTGCTAAAAATCAATTTCTTTATTGAGATTTATTCTGTTTTGTAATTCTTTCAAACAGTTATTAAATGCTAACATTAAGTCATTGATCCAACTTTTTTAAAAATTGCATTTGTTATATTATTCACTTAAAAATGTTATTTTTTTAATTTTTAAATAAAGTAAAAGAATACAAAGTCATTTATAATGTGTATTGTTCAAATAACTTTAAAAGAAAGTTGGATTTAAAATGTTTATACAATTGAATCTATTAATAAAAATATAAAATATCTTTATAAATCACCTGCTTCCTCATCGCCAGATTCTGATAAAACTTATAGTAAACATGGTCATGTGACCTGACAATCTTCCAAACAAATACAGATTATTATTTACACTATTGACATGTGGACTATTGTCGTCATCTTTGTTGTTATTATTACAATGTTTCAGCTGTTGTGCCCTCCAGTCTTCATCAGATATATGTAAATTCGGGTAACCTATAAGGAATCCCAAATGGAATCTTTTATGTAATCTACAGAGATAAATTGTTCTCATTCAGTGTAAATGATAACTCCTCATCCTAGAAATTCAAACAGAAATATAGATTATATTATAATTTTTAATAAATTAGTCTTTCTAACACCTTCAACTGTCTGTATTTTGTATCATTTGCTCGGCTAGAAAACAAGCATTAATGAAAATAAAGACTGCCTTTGCAGAAAAATAAAATGTACTCTTGATTATTTAAAAATGGTTCAAAATATCACCGTATGAATAGTTTTACTTTCTTTCAAAGATAAGAAATTTTAATTATGGCTGAAGTGTGTGTGTGTGTGTGTGTGTGATTGCTATTATACCTCTTCAAATATATTTAAGTTCTTTTCCTACAAGAGATAAATTGTTTTATTTAAAAAGAACAAAAATAACTAAGTTGATCTGAAGATATCAACATGATATTTGGAATACAATGAACAAGAAACTCATCAGAAAACCAACACAGCAACACATCTGCAAATATGATTATAGAATTTGTATAAATAATTTTTTTTATTACAACAGATTAAGATATCACTTGGATACTTCAGATCATCCTTAAGACTACCAAATTTTGCGATGAAACGAGTGATAAATGTATAGAATTTACAGCAGGCATAACAATGTGTCTGATTGATATGTGTAAGCTGGAATGTTTCCATTGACCCATTGGCTACACATTTTTCATTAAGGTGCAAATTCAGTATGACATACAAACTGTTTTTAAGATACAATTTATTTGTTTATATTAACAAAAGAAGCAAGTGTCGTAAATGATTGATGAATTTTCAGTATCTTTAGCCTACTTTGTTGACTCCAGATTTGTTTTAACTCTTCATAATCTTGTATATATGTCTTGGAGGAGATTATTAAGTAGCATCATTTTATATTTGGGTCATTTGATTTTATGACACTGTTTAAATTCATTTTTGTTATGAGCTTTACACAAAATGGAGGGCAATTATTAACTTCATCTCTATAAAAGTACATGTGATTGTTTTTCAGATCACATTTTATGATAAATGGTCTGCAGTGAATGTTGGAAAGGGAAAACCATTGCCATTGTAGATCCTCCTAATCAGGTTTAATTAAGCTGAAAAAATGAAACAAGGCTCTCACCAGAAAAGCCATGGAACAAATCCAAAATGACTTTAAGGTTATTTATAATTTATCGTTAGTAATAACACAAGAATCCAATTGATTATTTTCATATTTTGTTGACAGTTTACAGTTTGGTGGTAGGGAAAGTTTTGTCATTTGACTACAAAGCAGATTAACCAATTTATGTCCTATAAAAGCATAGTGATTGATTTGGGATATTGTGCGCTTCAACTTTTGTAAGCATTTTATGTAGAAAATATTGACTTTAATGAAGAAAAAATTCTTACCTTTATTCTTTGTTTGGCTTTTCAAGTATTTAAATTTTTTGTTGATTTGAAAATTGAAATTGCATATAAAATATGGTTATGTTCTTAATTATAGCTTAATGACTAACTTCATTATTATTTGCATGCAAACTATTGTCCCTCATATTTCTTGTTATCATATTTTGACTGTTATGCCCTCTGGCCCTTATCAGGTGATTGTTAATCAGGGTAATCTTTAGGGAATCCCGAAAAGATCTCTTTATTTAATAGGCTGTTCCCATTCCACTGTCCATGGCCAGGTATATCGCAGGTTAGTGTTCTTATTTAGTATTGCTCAGTTATTGCTTGCACCAGGGATTAAACTCACAATTACTATGTCACATACCATAAACACTTTAATTCATGAGGCTATTATCTCATGGGACAATTCTGAGTGGAGAACTTGGAGTTTTAAACCTAACCTGGCTGCTGATGAGTACTGTTGCTACTTTTTATAGTGAGGATTCACTTTTTAATGCTGCTACTTTTAAAGACTTTATCATTTCTCCTCCTTTATTTATTAATACCTCTCGTATCATGTTTAGTTCTATGTTAGGCCTACTAAAGAAGTTCTCATAACCTAGCATATACACTGATCCTTTCAGACATCTAATTCACCAATGTTCCTCTCTGTTCAGTGTTTTTAATTCCTTTGACAGGTGTTTAGAACAACCCTTTTTCCCCTCTATACATGAACTGCCATTCCTGATTTCATTGTCTCACATCTAATTATAGCTTTCAATGTTCCTCCAGCCTTATCTTTAGAGAGCTGCTAGCTTCACCTTTATGATGCTGATGTTATATTTGCAGAGCAATTGCTATTCTGAAGAGTACATTTGATGCTGATCATTTCCTGTTGGTATGTGTTTGGGTTATCACTTATGATTTTTGCCTGATGCTGTAGGTATTGAATGATCTTTCTTTACACTGTATGTATGGTGGGAATTGAAGTTGAAGTATTGTCCAGTGAAGGTTGGCTTGTGATATACGAATATCTTGAACCCATTCTCTGTGCAAGTTATTATTACATACACGAAGGCTAGCTGATTATTATTTTCTTCTCCCATTGGGAATTGGATCAAAAGCCTTATTGAGTTCATGTGATCCAGCAGTATTTGTACAGCTTCTTAGTGTGGCCAGAATATGAAAGTGTCATCAATGTATCTCAGCCATGCTGTTGACTTCAGTGACACCATGCCTAAAGCCATTTCCTTGAAATATTCCATGTATATGTTTGCCATTACTGTTAAGTGGTGACCCCATAGCCATGCCTTCCTCCTGTTGGTATATATCAGATTCTAGTTGGAATTATGTTGTCTGTACATAGAACATCAATATTTCCATCAGGTTATCTGTTGAAATGTGAGTACATTCTCCAAGAGAGAGGTCATTTCAATTGATTTGAGCCACCAACAGAGGAATTCTGGTAAATAGATTTACACATCCAAGCTTATCCAATGGCTATGGATGGGAGCTCCTCAGATTGATTCCACAAAGTGATCGGAGTTCCTAACATATGAATATGATAAGGACTTTCCTGCTAGTGGGTTGATTATATCAACTAGGAATCTGCTGTTGGCATGCTGAGCCCCTGCAGCTAACTATAAGTTCCAATGAAATACCAACTTGTGAATAATACTAATAGTCTTAATTCATATAAGATGAACCATGCCTTTACAGTAAAAGAGAAAGCCAAATTGGAAAAATTACATTCAATAATTAAAGTGTGTGTGCGTTTTTTTGTTTTGTGTTTTTTAAATGGAAATCCTACCAAAAAATATGCATGATTTTAAGAACTTCATTAGAACTCGTTTTTACAGCTACATTTTATGAATTCTATCTACATATTATTCACTGTAATGGTAACATTTTGTGGACTTCTAATGAGAATTCATGTTGTAGCTTTTATTTACTTTTATTTATGAACTTTATTTTGATCTATATAAAGTTGATTTGTGACATACTTCATGGAATCATTCAATGAAATTATTGCTGGTTGTAAGTTTTAATACATTAACAGTATCTTTCTGCTATATTTCATTTTTAACCATCTCTCAACCTTTATATCTTATCTAAATTTGTTAGCTTATGTATCTGTGTGTTCACACCCATGTCTTATTAATGCTAGATTTAGCAATGAAAAACTAAACTTGACTGATAACAAAACTAACACATATACCAAAATGAAGTATAATTAAGGAAAAATGATTTTTTTCTGAATGGTTATATTTTGTACTAGACATTAACTGCAAATGTACATTAGACTTTCTGAATAAAACTTTTCAAAAAAAGAATGTTGGATTAACTTTGAACAAAAATTCTTTCTTTAGATTATTTTGTAGGAGTTGATTCAGATAATTGTTTCATTAAGTAATAAAAATTGAGTTACATTGATATTTTTGTTAATGACTTAAAAGTACCACTGTTGACTTATTTTAGTATCAAACTAGTCACTAAATTTACTGGCAGCTTACAATTTGTGATCATTCATGAATTTGAAAAAAATATTTTTTGTTTATATATTTGTCAGATATAAATTAGAGAGAGGATCTATTATCCAACTAATAAAATAATTTTTGTAAATTTTATGCTTCATTGGTAAATTCACGTTAATTAGTATGGTTCTGTATTACCATATTTGCTGAATAATTGATATGATCATACATACAATAGTTGATCAATTTCAATTCATTCAATCCCACACAGTGTTTGTCAACCCATTATAGAAATTGGTCCTATCAATTTTAACAAGCCTAATTTGAAGTAAATAATTTGGTCATATCCATTTACTATATATTCTGCTTAAATTTGGTTTGAATGTACTTTTCATGTTAATGTGTCTGATATATTATAATTTCACACATGTTCACCCAAATGCTGTGAATCAAGTGACAGCAAGCCGCTATCACTTTCTTCAGTCCCCTTGCAGACCCCAACACTACCATGATTGGGGCAGTCTACATTATCTCATGATTTTTCAATTCCTTCAGTTTCTTCTATAAAATTTTTTGAACCATTGCAAGTGTTCTCAAGTGTAATAAGTACAAATCTGGCCTTCATGTTTCATATAGCTTCTTCGCTTCTCAAGTGTAATTCCTGGTATCTTTCTGTTTTGTTTTCATTTCATTGATCTTCACCTTGTGCTCCACTGGAACAGTCACATCTACAATCTGGCTCTTTCTTTGTTCATACGATCAGGTTCAGTTTTCTTATTTGGAAAGGGATCATTCTGGATCTCACGATCACAGAATATTTTAAATTTTCTCAGAAAGCCACTCTGTGCTCATTCTATTTATTTACATGGTCAAACTAAAATTGTTTGTACTGTTCACAGTGTATCACAATTCCTACTCTGTCATGCCTATTTTCCTTTCTTTTCATTTGGGCCAGTTTATTGCATTCATATATAATGTGATTTACAGGCTCATCTCTCTTTCACCATGAATATTGACTGTTTTAGAGGAAAGGATTTTGTCCGTTTTTTTTTTTACCTTCATGTAATTACTTCAGATACATTTGTTCTTGGCTGCAATGATAGATTTCATTTCTTTCTTTCTTTTTCTCTTCTACATAAACATGACCACAATTTTTTTCTGTGTTAATTTCTTTAAAATTCTCTGTGCAGTTTGTTGTATTCCTTACTGTTCTCTTCATTTGTCCTTTTTATCAGTTGATTTACTGCTATGAACAATTATTAGGATTCATTTTTGGCACTGTTGCACATATTTTGCATGTCTCCTTATAGCGGACTGCAGTTTTCACTACAGTTAACTGTTCTTCCTTCTTTACATAGAGTATGTTGTATTATTTCTGGGATTTTAAGTTTTGTGAATCCTCATTAATTTTCTGAATTATCAATCCATTAATTTAAGTTTCTCTTTTAACCAGGCTCAGAAGGTGTCTCCAAATACTTCACTTTTGATAACTGCCCATGTATTTACCTTTTACTATTAAATTTCTACAGTTCCAGTCTTCAAAACACCTTTATCCTGAGATATTCTTTTCCTTTTTGTTTCTTTTGTTTTTGTTCTATCAAATCACTTTGAAATATTTCAATGGACATTTGTGCTTGATGTTTCATTTTGTTACCTGGGAATTCAGTTTCAGCTTTTGTCATCAGTTTATCTATCCCTAACACTGTACAATATCTTTGTAGCAAATTCCATTCTTGTTTTCAACAAAAATTTTTTTTAATTAATATTTTTTAGTTATGTTTTAAATAATTTCAAATCATCTGTGTCTGTCGGAAAGTTGACATTTTTTTTATTGTATTTATAAATTCTTTCTGAAGATCATTGTTTTGACAATTACCTTCACCAGAGATTCTCCATTGGTGATCAAAATACTTACCAATTCTTTATAGAGTTACCTGTATAGTACATGATTTGGTCATTTGTTTCTCTTTCTTTTCTTCTTTGTAAAAAAATTGGTGTTCTTTCAGTTTTTCAGTTTCTGTTTATTTAAAAGTGTTTATCAGTCTGTCTTTATTTAAGGACATGTTTCGAGGCCTATTTTCACTAGAGCAATTTGCTAATGTTTAACTCTTATAATCATTTGTAAGAAGGCAGCCTACCAATTCCAATTTCCCTTGGCTATTCTTGCCAGGAAAATTGTAGGTAACCAAACTTTTTTCCTATCATTTCCACTTGTGTGTAGCTGCCAATATCTAGTTGACTAATTAATGAAAATTAAAATGTTTCTCATAAGCTACATACAACTAGAGTTAAATGTATAACAAATGGTTGATGGCAAAGTTTGAGACCCAACCAAAATGGATCCATCTGAAATAGATTTGTTTTTTGAATCTTATGAATCTTTTTAAAGATGATCACTTATTCAGAGAAGCATTTTTCATTACTATAATTAAATATCATATCTTGCACACGTGTAAACATTCTACTCTGTTATTTGTTGAAGATTATATAATAGACATTCACAGTGTGAGCAAAAATAACTAACCTGAACAAGTTACTGTATTTATTTGGTATCAGTTGGAAGACATACTGAATTCTTGATGTTGCCATTTAAAATGATGACAAACTACATAACAAATTCCATAGATATGCATTATATATGCACAGAATGGCAACTAGTACCAGCAGGTTTCAGGAGGTCCCTATTTTTGTCAGTTTATCTGTTAAGCATTTCTTTATCACATCTGCTGTACTTAACCTGTTCTCAAGTTAGACCCCAATCCCCAATACTTAGTGTTTTGTACTGTATTCACTATTATTTCTGGTATCAGCTTGTGTGTGTGTGTGTGTGTGTATATATATATATATATATATATATATATATATATATATATATATATATATATATATATACACACACACACACACAGAGGAACAAATTTAAAATATAAAACAAAATAGAATTGATGGTGATCAATTTAGAAAAAAATATCACAAGTTTCTAATAACCTGTTTTGAATGATTCATATTTTAGGCATTCATAAAACATTTAGAAATTTATTTATTAACTTTATTTAGTAAATTGACCCATGAGTACCATTTTGGCAAGCTGATTCAAGAGGCAGTTGTTCAGCATCTTGATGGATTACACCTTTCTCTGTTCTCACATCCATGTGCAACCAGATGACTGATGCCAACTGGATTGAGTCCCACACTTCAAAACCCTTGTTCTCATTGGCACTTTAAAATTTGCTTTTTAGTCTTTAGATCTGTTTTGATCTACATCTGGTTCTTTATGGTGATCTTTGAAGTGCACTTTTCTTTTTTAACCTCTCCTTTCTCTCTTTCCAAAATGGATCATGTCAACCAGTACAGGTGGATTAGATACTAAATTTATGACTAAAATCAACAATAATTATAGACCCACACACATATCTCACTCAGTGATCTTGTGAATTGTTGGAAGTCCACTCTTCTCATGGCCTTTTTTTGAGTAAATGATATCTGAAAGTAAAAAAGAAGAGGTTTCTTTGTTTCATTCAGCAATTAATTTTTTTATTTTTTTTAAACTAATGTTCACCCATTACTTGACCCAAGAGACATTCAAGGTAGAGGGTTACTGAATGAAGTGTATGATATGAATATAAGAGGGGGAAGTCAGAAGTGAAGATTATGAGTATATGGAGGATAAATAACAATTCACCCTAGACTTGATTGTAGTGTTTGGAGGAGGATCCTTCAAAGTAGCAAGGGAAATAAGGATAATAAAATGGTTTATCTGAGAAATGTAATTCATTTAAATAATTCCTCTGTATATAAAAAGAAATCATCATATATGATTTTTCTAATGAAAATCATAGAATAAAATGGTATTAGCAGATTATTATTTTGTCATGCTGGTGTTTTCAACCCCCTGTAAAACTTGTAAAACTGACATATATTGTGAAGCATCAGAATATAAAATTATTGTGCTATAAAAATCCCTGATTATGTTTAAGTACTTTATTTGATTTTATTTTATTTCATGTACAATTGAATAAAATCAAAATCTGACCTGATATTTGTGATTATTTTCTTATATTTGTTGGTCATTTGATGAATATTCAAATTTTTATTACAGCTCATAAACAATGACATTAAGCACTAAATATCACTTATTTTGCCAAACTGGGTAACTAATGTTGCATCTAATGATTTTTTTTCTTTTTCTTTCAGATTTAACAACTTAAGTCTTTGACAATTTCAACCCTGGAAAGATTAACAATCAAACATGGTAAAGTTTCAAGAGTGCAATTGGGAAAATTGTTTGTAAATTCAAACTGGGTCAGTGGCAGATGTGAAAACCCCATTGCGTGCTCATTTACGCCATTCAGCTGAAAACATTGCTGCAGTGCACGAGAATGTGGCCGAAAATCCAAACACCTCTATTTGTCATAACTTTAACATGTTTTATTGTTAATCTTTCCATGGTTGAAATTGCCAAAGACTTAAGTTGTTAAATCTGAAAGAAAAAGAAAAAATCATTAGACACTTAAACTTAATTCACATTTATAATTGTTATTGTAAGTTATTGGAACACCCTTTAGAAGAGAGAATAAATTACATTGTCTTGTCCACTGAATTGTAAGACAGTTACCACACAGAAAGAAATGATGCCCAGTGCTAAGTGTTTACTATAAATGTCTGTGTGTAAGAAATCATATACACACATGTATATGATAAGCATATTGACTTTATTGTGTAACCCTTCCTCTAAACAATAATAATAATAATAATGTATAGTATATAATGTATAGTGATGTTATTTTTAATTATTTTTAGGTCCCATCAATGACATTTTATTTGTTATAACACTTTATTCTTGAGGCTTTTTTCACTTGATAAGGTCTTAATTCTTTATCTTATATCCTTTTGGCTGATGTCTTGTTACATATATCAAAAGCATTTTGCTCTGTCAAATTGGCAAAATTATAATCTTTGCTTTTCTGACATGTAACAGACATTGTGAGAACTCTTTATATCCAATTCCTTAACCTCATCATGTCAAATATGAGACATCATTTTGGATAACCATAGGAATTGTGATTTTTGTGTCTTTGACACTAATTTCATGTTCAAAGCAACTTTTTACAGAGAAGACAGTAAAGCAAAATCCTTTTTTTCTTTTTTTCCTTCAGGATTCTTTCATAAAACTTGAATAAACTGCTCCTGTAGACAACTGGTTGCTATGATCTATTCTGCTGAGAAAGTTACATTCAATTTGACTATCATGATTCTACATGCAAACATTATTTGACAGAAACATTATTATAACCCTTCCTTGATGCTTATCCCAAATTTAACCATTTATAGTATTGCTTTTTCTTGTTATTTTTTTATGCTTTTTATATTTTAGCTTTAGAATTCACATTTTTAAATTAATGTGTTATCACTATTTACATTGTTCAGACTATTGTCCACATCTTTGTCACCATATTTATCACAAAGTTTCAGCCGTTATACATTCTGGCTTTCTTCTGGTGGTTGAAATGTCGAATTAGACATGGCACATGGAACTAGAACAGTTTACCCTAGTGAGTGAAATAAAGGGTTCAGTTTGACATTCCAACCACTTGAGGAAGGCCAGATTGTACAACGACCGAAACGTTGTGATAAATATGGCGACAAAGATGAGGACAATAGTCTGAACAATGTAAATAATGTACATAATACCTCATCTCAGAAATATAGACGGATAATGTATTATCTTTTTGTTTTTAAATTTTGTTTTGAATTCTTTTAATTTCTGACTTTAAATGAATGCAAATATATCTTTTTTTTTATTTGCTGGACAATAAAAAAAATGTTTCAGCCCTTTGTACTTTTCAGTTCATAAAATTGTGCATTAATTTTCTCTTTCAGATTGAACATAAATCCCTCACACTTGGGGAAGTTTTGGATGGAGATCGAATGGCTGTCTCTTTGTATGAACTTAATTTCAAAAGTAAGTTCACAATGAAACATTATTAGAAAAAGATAAGGAAAATCATCCAAATTGTTTCTCCTTATTCATAACTTGGCCAATCTTTTTCAGATTGAGATATTAGTTTAACTTTTGATATTTTTTTTTTAATAGCTACCTGAATGAAAAAAAAATTCTTTTTTCTTTCTTCTTAGTGTAATTTATTTTATTTTTATTGTTTTGTTTTTTTTAAAACTTTCCTATCTTTTTTTTTTCTTTTTTTTTTAAATATAAAAAAAAATCCATTTACTTTCAAAATAAGAGCAATTTAAATGCTATCTACTGAATGGATTCCTTATGGAGCAAGGTTCTGAAAAATTAATTTGTATTGGCACATTTTTATCTATAGCAATCACACAAAAGACATTTTACGCAAGGATTTGGCAACTATTATGATTAGGAAAGGAAAATGCTTTGTAATGCATACAATACCATTTAAATTTAATTTATTTTTGTTTATTATCTTTATGATTTTGTCCCTTTCCTACTTCATGACTCACTGTTTTCAGTCTAGCTCTTTTCTTAAGGAGTAATAAACTAACCAGAAAATATAAATATCTTATTTGGTGATTCTGGTACAACTTGACAAATCTTTTCTCTATTTCAGTCCGAGATCAACATTTCCTAATTAAGAGCTCCAGAACTTTTTTATTCGTTTGTCATTTCATCAAGGAATAGAACAATTTTCTGATCTATTTTTGCATTGAAGCTTGTTATATAATTATGAATAATACCCAAACATACATTAGTGTATCTACATATATATACTTGTTTGTGATTATGGTTTTCTGTGTATCTGTAAATATGCATACATACCTGTCTATTAACAAAAAAAAAAAAAATAGTAATCTTTAAGGTAATACTATTTCCCAGTAAGTTTATATTTCTGTTGTGTTTTTATATATTTCTGTAGAGCTATTGCCAGTTGTTTCTGTGGTAATCAAATGTTTTAAAAATATTGCTAAAATGAAACTTTTTTTATATCATCTCAAAGATTGATGAGAAAAACTATAACTAGATCAATGAAGAATTCAATCAAGAATTGATGAAAATGCAATCCAATTGGCATAATAATGACACAAATGTAACCCCTTAACTTATTCATGAATTGATAAAAGGAGCAATCAAAATCCTTGTTTGCTACAAAGCATCACTTGTTTATTTTTGTTCATCCTTAATTACTCATGGTGCTGTCCCAGTGTCCCCAAATTTTTCTATTATATATTTAAACTGCATGACTAAGATACTATGATGCCTAACATAGTATCTTAGGAAATAATTTTGATTGGTGTGCTTTTAAATGATTATTTCTATCTCTGAAACATTTTGTGAAATGCATGATGTACTAATTGCAGTTATTTTTGTTTCATAGCAGCATTGATATGTCACTGTCACACAACGTTTCTTTCACAAATACTCTACAAGGTTCTTTTGCTTATTCATTTACAAATCGTTCATTATTACTGCTCAATATAATTTGACTTCTAAAAATAATTTACCATTCCGTTTCCATTGAATGAATTTATGACCTGACCTGACCTCTTTTGAGGCCTCTTAGTTGGGGTAACAATTGCAAGTAAAAGTTAGTACGAGTATATTTCAAAAGGATGAATTTACATTTCTATTCTTAAGAAAATGGAAAGGTTAGAAGAAAGCAAGAATGTTCCTTTCTCTCTGAAACTCCTTTTTAAAAAAAAACTTTAAGAAAAATAACTAATTAAATTCGTACTTTGACAAATTTTGAATAGATGTATGTCATAGAGATTTCACTTCTAATAGCAGTTATTTTCTAAATTACTACAAGATTTTGGTTTTAAAAAAAACAAACTTTCAAGACAGTTTAAGGTTTTTAATTGTGGATAATATTTTTTTGTCAATTACTTTTGTAATCATCACCATGGTTGTCCTTCAGATCTGAAGAAGACTGCCTTGCAAATCATTAGTAGAATCAGAGATGACTCTGCAAACAAAGCCTGTAATAGGTGCATAAATGCTGTAGATGTATCATTGGTATCATTCACTACTGCCAAGATAGGAAAAAATATCCTTAACATTTTTAATGGACAGTTTAAGTTATCAGCAAAATGCTCTTAGATTCACCTTATAATGCCCAAGTTATGACAAATACTTCTTTCTAAATCTTTCAGTCTTTCAAACAAAAGAAAATTAGTTTTCTTACCAAGACAGAACAAAAAGCATCTTGTTTAATTTATTATCTGATAAAATAAATATTTAGGTAGACATTTTTCATTTTCTGTGAGGTGATATTAATCTTTAATCATTAATTCAATTTTTAGTTATGATTAAAAATAAAATTTAAATATTTAATAAACAAATCCAAGTTTTCTACACACCATTCAGGTTTGTATTTACTCACACATTTTTAACTTACTTTCCCAATAGATTTTTACTGAAAATTAGTTGTTTTCCAAACAAAGTGACTCAAAACAGCTAATTTTTCTTTCAAACCTACACAATTGATTTGTATTTGACATGTATCTTGGGCTGTAGTTATATAATGATCCAGATCATTAACTAGAGAAAATGATAGGAACTCTTATACCCTGAAAGTAAAATCAGAGAAATAACCAGCTGAAAACTGAGATGAAAAAAAAACAAATGATAGAAAAACTGAATTTTATATATATATATATATATATATATATATATATATATATATATATTATATTATATTTGTTTGTTTTTTTTTTGGTTTTTTTTTTCAGGCCGGTAGATGAAAATAAATAAATATACTGTTTAATACATAAACAGAGCATATACTCAAAAATAAATATCCACTAAAAATAATGTTTAAGTAATAATCTAACAGATTAATAATTAAAAAAATCCATCCATTTCTTTACAAATTGCTTTGTTTACATTAGACATATCTGCTCAGTTTCATATCCTGTTTCGAGAGTCAGAAAAATCTGCATTTAAAGGCACTATTCAACATTGCGTGGTCATCGACACACTCTGTAGCCGAGAGGTCAAAGCACGTCAGATTTAATGATGGTTTCCTCCAGCAGAATGCAGGTTCGAATCTTGCCAGGGAGTTCATATTTTTCTCTATGATTTCTCAAATATTTAGGCTGGTAGACAAAAATAAATATAATGTTTAATAAATAGTGTTTACACAAATACAAGCATCCACTAAAAATAATGTTTAAGTAATTATGTGTGTGTTTGTGTATTGAATGTTTTCCAATGATTATGAAATTATGTATGTGTAAATTTATAAGGTATATCACTTTCTAGGCACCTCATATTTATAATTGTTTAGATCATAATATTGCTTAAGCAATCATTTAACAGGTAAAATTGCTATATATTTGCAATTCTTATAAAAGCAAAAAAAATGCTTAATTCAAGATAAATTTACTTGGATTGTTTGCTTTTTCAAAAAAATTATTTTGTTGGAAACTCAATTTTTGTTCAATTTGATATGAAAATTAATTGTCACTTAACTCAAGAATGAGACTATTGAATGACATTATCTCACTTGCTTAACAAAATTTTAATTGTGTAATAATTAGTATTAACTTTCAGATTGAAACTTAAAATGTTTTTGATTTATTTTTTAAAAAAAATATATATATAATTGTAATTTTATTTCATCAACATGCAATGCAGATGCTTTTTATTAATAGATTTTTTGCATGAATTTTTTATCAGTTGATGTTAAGAAGTGTGAAAATAGATTTATGTTGACAACTTATCTATTTCAGCTATTGTCTCTCTGAATCAATCCTCAATAAAATGTTCTTTAGTGAGTCTGAACTCAAAGTATGACAAGCTTTCAAAGTTGATTGTTAGACAACTTCCACATTGAATGAAATGTCAAAAATATCAATCCAAAGGCAAAAGCAGTGGCCAAGACATTTTACTTGTAAAAATGTTATTCTTGCAATATTGAGATAATCAAATATTAACCAATATTTTTGATCTTAAATAAGGAGATTTGAAAGTGATTTATGTGATTGAATATAAAACAAGTTATTGTATAGTTTCATGGTTACATTATTGGGATTGAAATATAAATTTTTATTTTCATTTATTCTATTTTATTTACTTTGTTAACATATTTTCTTCTCTTTCTGTTTGTAATTCTTTGCACACCAAAGATATTAGTTATTATATCATCTCATTGATGTTTTACTTGAGGAGTCAGTCAAGATGTATACATGAACAAATAGAAACGTGTTTGTTCATACATACAAACAAGATATGCACGAGACAAAAGTTTGACGACTGTAGCAGATGAGATTAACTATTTTATTGTTTGGTTTAAGAATCTAAGCAACAGCTGCCATTCTTGGTGCTAGAAATGAAGGTGGTAGCAGAGTGGAGGAGTTATAAATAAATTTAAACAAAAAGGGTTGAAAAAGACCTTCAAAAAACTTGATCAGCTTATTATGTGAAAGTCTCTTTTTAAATCCATTCACTCTGTTGCAAATGTAGATTGAAGTGTTAGAAATAATAGGATTCTTACAGTTTAGTTAAAATCTTAAAAAAAATAATTTTCTTTTCTTTCAAAAAAAAAAGAAAAAGCACAAACACAAAATGCAGAGGATTGGAGATATAGAATTTAGGACATGGAAGCAAGCTGTGTTTTTAAAACTCTTTATTTGTTATTTTTTTATTTTGATACTTTATCCTCAGAAGTATCTTTAGTTTATTTCTGCTCTGTTGGGCAAACAAAAAACAAAACCTGCTATATTCAAATATAATTGATGCTCATTCTTTTTTTTTCTTTTTTTTTCCTCATGGATATTTACTTGTGCTTTGTATACATCAAACTCAGAAGCAGAAGTATATCATGTGTATGTTTTTAATATATTCTCTTCTTGATATATTATTTTGTTGACATTTGTGAAAAGTCTGCTGCTTTGTTTTGTGTTATAACATGATGATCGATTCAATTCAAAAGTTTTCTAGTAAGTAAAAAGGATTACTCATCATCATCTTTGCTTCTTGCCTGGGAATAGATTCCAAGAAACCTCCTTTCTTTTTCTTCTTCATAATCTCATAAAGTTATTCTAATGTTACATACCTACTAACTCTTGTATTTCTCAGCTTGAATTTTTTCAAAATTTCTTTGCTTAAGCCAAAAGCAGTGGCATAAAGACAAAACAAAAAGGAAATCAGCCAACAAGTTGAAACAGTATTCAGAATGAGCTGCCAAAATCTGCTTTCCCTGGTACAGTCAAATTCTAGAAATTCAAGACAAGTATTCACTATTTCACACATGACTAAGTTGCTGATCACAAATATGTTGAATTCACTGATAAAGTCAACTTTGACCAAAACAGTCAATCCTGAAAAGTTTCAAATAAATGTTAGTCCCATTGCACACATCATATCACCCATCTTTTAACCAGTAGTTTTTGTTAAAAGAGCAAGTCTAATCTTCAAGCAGCCATTATGACTATCACTTAGCACATATTTATCTGATCACAAATTATCTAACATCTGAGAAATATATCAAGCTATACTTTCAAACAGAAAAAAATTGATAAATTTACCCCTCTTATTCATGTTATAGAAGAATAAAGTGTTTTAAAAATTTTTGAGAATTAAAATGAAATTAACAGCTCTCAATTTCTGATATAGTTTTACAACAGTTATATTAAATTTGTAGTTGTTTAAGCTCATCACGTTAAATAATGTATAATTATTTTTTTATATAGAATATATTTTCATGTATACAATTTTTGCATAAGTGTGATATATTTTATAATCTTCAAACAATGATTAAATCATACAAACTGTTTATAAAGATTTTGATTTAATATGACATGTCCATTGACAAAAGCTTTTTAAAATACTTTCTTTTAATGTGTTTACAAAAATTATTGGTTTGTTTCATATTAGACAATGTGGGAAATCCTACAATAATCCTAGATAAAATATTATTGTATTATCATTCTCTATTTTAATTCACTCATGGTATATTTTAAGAAAGGAAGTTTATAATATTGCTGGTTTTGAAAATCTTCTCTCATGTAGATGAATATGAAAATGTTCTTTGTTCCATGCAAGATTCTATCATCATTAATCAATTGGGAATAGTTAATGAGATATTTATTGAGAAATTTCTTTAGTTTTCTTTATTTGATAGCAAATCAGATAGTGATACAAGACAAATGGAAAGCAGAGAAAGCAATGATTATCCTGGAGCAACAGAAAAGATTTTACTGATATGATAGCCTGGTCTAAAACGACAAATGGGGGCATTGGATCTTACAGGGATTTTAGTGTATACAAATACCTATTTGTATAGTAGGATATTTTTCTTTTATTAGCAAGATATACTGAAATGAAGATTGTTTTTTGTCATCATTTATAAACATATTGTTACTTGAATTCCAAGTCCTTGGAAGTAGATAATAAATATCATCTTCAAGACCTGAATTGTCCAAGCATGATGATAACAAGAAATAGATAATGATACATTACATATATATGGTATTTCAATTACTCAATTTCTCATTGTTGATCAGAACTTCCAAAGAAATAACCATTTGAAAGAATAGCAGTGAAAACATTGTTTCAACTCAACATCATTCCATTGAAAAGAAAGGAAATAATCGGAACATCTATATTAACAACCATGTCAAAATGGCAGTGTAAACATTCCGTTCTAAACCGACATGATCATTCTATTGAAAATGTCTTTCATGTTCCTGTTGTCGGTATATGATTAATGTAAAATATGATCACCTTTTAATAATTATTATTTCTTTCTTGAAATGTTCTATGATTTGCTTGACTGTAGAATTATTTGTAAATTTTCTTTGCATTCCAGTAATTTTGGGACAATTTTGATTCCTGTATTTCATGTTTTAAACATTTTTGTTTTAAAATCAAGGGGGAGTATATAGTGTATACTACAATGTCTGATTATAATAGAAATATAAATTCCAACAGAAAACAACATCTGGTTCCCATAAGTCACTTTACTTTGTAGATGTAAAGACAGAGAGAGATTATATTAATGGGTGGTTGGGTGGTACATTCTTTTTCTAGAATGTTGTGTGCATTTTCCTTCTGCAAATATTTTTGGGTTTAAAATCTCAAATAGAATAAATACACATTTCAAATATAAATGGTTCCAATAAAGAACTTACCAGAAAGCAAAGACTAATCTCGGCTACAGAATGAGAAAAAGAGGTAGAATTTAATATAATAGCACAAAAAGTGGAGATCAGACTGATCTGATAAGAACTCTGTGTATGTGCACACACACGCGCATATATTCACAAGAACACACACACACACACACACACACACACACACACACATATATATAATTTCTTTTATATAGAAATTACAAAAAAACAACTGATAATAATAAAAAATGAAGACTGATAGAAATAATCTCAGCTAATCCTACTCTAGATCAGCTTTAGAAGAAAACAGCAGCCTGTTTCTTTGCCATAATTCCTCAAGTACTTAAACCTTCTGGTTGGTAGCTTTGTAAAGTTAGCATGGCATTAACCCAGCACCCCCCCTCCAACACGCACACACACACACACACACACACACACACACAAACTTTGCTTTTCTCTTTCTCACTGCATTGTTATCAGTAGGGTCTCCCCTGCAATATTCAGTGGTAGCCCTCTCAAGTGGACAGGATATCTGTTTGTGTGTGCGTGTCTGTGGAAGGGGTCAGATACGCACTAGGTTGCCTGATTCCTCGCCTGATTCACTTGAAGGGAAATTAGCCTGTTTTTGTTTTTGTTTTGTGTTTTTTTCCTGTAATGCTCTGATGTCATTCTAAAGAGTTTATCCTGCTGTTGAAGTGTAAATGTTTAACCGACTAATTAGTTTGTGGTAGGCAATGGAAAAGGATGGTATACGTTTCAAGGGAGATGTTGTCAAATAGCAAGCAGGCTGACCATGTATGGTGTGGGTCAGGTCACATGCTGATGGAAGGGTGTGAGGAAGGCAACTTTACATCCCACTTTTTCACCCATTCATTAAGCACAGTTCTCCTGACCTCTTGTATAGCCACTGTCCACTTTGTCCTTAATATTAATCTCCTGCTTGATATTGAGAGACTTTATTTTTTGTCTTAAACTGATTTCTGCATCATAGGGGCCATATCGGTGAGCCTTATTACAATAAATGAACTTGATCTGAAGGAAAATTGTTCTTAAATCATAATGATCCCTTTGCTTAATACTCTACTTGTAAAATCGGCTATAATTTATGCTAAGTATATTTCTCTTCCACTATATATATATGTATATATATATATATATATGCGAGAAAGAACTGCCTGTCCCCATTAGAGAAATTCTGATTGATAACATAATCATTTTAAGCAAATTTAATTGTAAAAGATGTAATGTTGGAATGACAATAAATGAAAAAAAATGTGTAAGCAATTGTAGTAAAATATCTTTCTTAGGTTATTCCATTTCAAAAGAAGGTATATCACCAGACCAAGCCTTAATAGAAAAAATACTAAAAGTAGCTACACCTACAAATAAAAAAGAACTGGAGTTTTTTTTGGGATTGGTGAATTTTTACAGGCGATATGTACCAAAATACACGGACTTGACTAAACCATTTGCAAATTTAAGAAAAAAAGAATGTTGAATTTATTTGGTCAGAGGAACAACAAAAAGCTTTTGATAGATTAAAAGAAATTATGGCAAAGAAACCAGGAGTGAAAATGTTTGATCCAAAAAAGGACATGACGTTAACCACAGATGCGAGCGAACATTCAATATCGAGAATATTATCACAAGAAGGACATCCGATAATGTATTTATCAAGAAGACTAACGAACACCGAATTTAATTATTCAAATATAGAGAAAGAAGCATTGGCTATCGTGTGGACAACTACTAAAGCCCGACAATTTTTAATTGGAAATAAATTTCTGTTAAGAAGTGATCATAGACCATTAGTTTATATTTAACTCAAGGAAAGAATTACCCAAAGCCACAACATCGAGGATACTAAGATGGGCAATAAGATTGATGGCATTTGATTTTGATATAGAATATGTCAAAGGAAATTCAATTCCACACATAGATGCACTATCAAGATTGAGATTTTACAAGGAGTCAAAAGATAAAACAGAAGAAGAATTTGAAGATACATTTTTACATTGGGTTGAGACTGATGTTTTGTCTTTAGATTGAATGGCTGTGGAAACTAGACATGATCCAGTACTAAGTAGGATAATATCGAGAATAAGAAAAAACTCATGGGGAAATTGTTCTAGGGCGGAAAGACCCTACAAAGAAATAAGACAGAAATCAATGATAGAACATGGAGTGATTTGTAATGGGGATCTGGTAGTTCCCCCAGAAACAATGAAAACTGGTAATAAAAAGTGTACATGACGATATACACTGTGGAATAGCGGCTACACAAAAAAGGATAAAATTAGAAGCATGGTGGCCGGGATATTCAAGAGATGTCAAAGAATATATAAAAAGGTGCAAAAAATGTAAAGAATTAAGAAACTTTACACAGACTACTTTACATTCGTGGCCTAGAGAAGTGGAGCCGTGGAGTCGGGTGCATATGGATCATGCGTATATTAATGGAGTGGGACTCTTATTAATTCTAGTAGACTCTTTTTCAGGCTAGCCTGAAATAATCCAGGTGCCAGACAAGAAAAGTTCTACGATAAAACAGATTCTAAGGGTCATATTTTCTAGAAATGGCATACCAAAAACCCTGGTATCTGACAATGCACCAGAATTTTGTGATGAAGATCTTAATTTATGGTTAGAAAAAATAGGATGTAAACTGTATAAGACACCCCCATATCACCCTCAGTCAAATGGGTTAGCGAAAAGAATGGTGCAGACCATAAAAACGGGACTAAAAGCATGCTCTCAGCAAAAAGAAAAAGTAGAAGTTTTTCTACCGAGGCTGCTTTTAAGCTATCGCACAATACTACACGCTGGAAGACTAGAAAGCCCATCAGCTTTAATGGGAAGACAAATTAGAGCTCCGCTAACGATGTCGTACTCCACATGTGAAAAAATGTGGTACCAAAAGAACAAAGAAGCAAATCCGGAAAGGGCAGAATTTATCATGCAAAAAGGCCACAATACAGCTATAATAAATAGGGAAAATGGCAACAGTGTATTAGCCCATGCTGATCAAATAAGGACCCAGGGTGAATATGAAGAGCAAAATGATGAAGAAATGTCTACGATTCCGTCTGTTAATGATTTATTAGAACAACCGTTACAAAATGAAACATCAGAAGATGAAATTGAAAGTTCGGACGAAGATCAAATAATGCAAGAAAATGCCTATGATTACAGTTTAGTGCGGGACAGATCTAGGTCTCCCAGAGAAAGAAATGCGGAGAGAGAGAAGTAGGGCAAAGTAATGAAACAATAATGAGAAGAAGTACAAGAACTACTAGAGGTATAAAACCTGTACGTTTCAGGGAGATGTAGTGATACTGGCAAATTAATATGCCTAATTTGCATAAGTGCAAGAGTAAGCCTATATAACTCGTCACTGAGAATAACGTGGGGTAGTACAAGCTTAGTAACTGACTATTGCTAAACCTTGACATCACAACATATGTAATATATATTCTGCTTTTATATGGCTTTCAATATTGTCAGATCTTTAGCTATGAACATTTTAAAAATTAAAAAATATATATTTACTCATAATAGTTCTTTTGTAAAGCTTTACATGAAATATTTCTAATAAACTTAAGAGAACGATCAATATTCCAGCTTTATATTCTGGTTACTTATCAAGAGATACTTTGATGATCTCTTGTTGCTTTCCTCTTTCACACAATATTGAGATGAAGGTATAAAAAAATCTTGCTACCCAGAAAGTTAATCACTGACTTTAGAATAAAGAATTATTTACATTCTTTGGATTTGGTATTAAATAAAATCCAAGGAATAATCAGTATTTGATGTAAAGGGTTTCCTTGCCTTATCCCTGCTGCATTGAGTGATGAAGCACATGCTCAAATATCTGTTATATGATCCATTAATAATCCCACCTGAGCTGATTATACAATTCCTTGATGTGTTATTTAACCTTTCCTACCCTTGACTAAATATCTTTTAATAAACAGATTCTTCTCTCAGATTCTTTTACATATTGCTCAATTCTTAGAGATACAAACACAGAAATAGGTCTTTCTTTCTTTCTTTCTTTCTTTTTTTTCTTTTTTTTTTTAATGCTTTAGGCTTCTGAATTCTGGGAAAATAATGAAAATATGTTTCTAAGTAACAATTAGCTGTAGTCACATTTTATTCCTTTTCAAAGAAGTTGTCTATCGGCTGATCTGCCTTTGTCCTTGTCTGGAAATGTGTTTTTTTCTTTTCTCATTAGCTAGAATGCTCCTTTCTCCCTTCAGGCTTGTGCTGACCCTTCTATATCAGATATTTGACATCATATTACCTTTTATACACCAATTTGTGACATCAGTCAGTAATTCAGGTATTATATTTGTAACAAGCATTACCAAGAAATGTCACACATTACCATTATTTTTTTGCCTTGGACAAAAAGTGTATCGTTATCTAATGGGATCTAGTTGATATAATATATATATCAACCTTACCATCAGTTTTGAAAGGAAAGTTTTTCACTTGATGTTTTGTCCTTGCCATTATTCATAAAGTGTGTCTTTTTATAAATATATATTGTATATTTCAGATTTAAATCTCAATCCATCAAGTGTAGGTCATTTGGACATTTTGACTGAAATTCTCATGAAGTCTCATCCATATTTTTCAAACTCTTTACTATTAATAGACATACAGTAGTTGAATTGCCAAAAATTACTTCATAGGAATATGAATGATTTTCCTATATTTTAATCAGATGCATATGTACACTTTTTATTATTGCTGATTATTACTACTCCTACTATTATTGTTGGACTAAGTCTTACCGCTCCAGAAAAACAGAATAACTTTTTTTTTTCTTTTACAATGATGTTCACCCTGTACAAGACCCAAGGGCCAGCCAAGAAAGAAAGTTACAGAGTAAGAGGCATAGCTTATCTGAATATGTGAGAGAAGATAACTGTTAACCCTCGACTTAGGTTATGATTGTAATGATCGGGGAAACATCCTTTTGTGAATCAGTTCTACAAGACAGTGTTTCATGGGAAGAAGCTGCTTGAGTGGAACTTACATCTTACAATAAGAATACAAAGAGAATGGGGCTGGTTCACTACAATGTGCATGGTATGGTAGGTCTTAGCTGTGAAAGTTAGGACTGGTGGAACTAAGAAGTGTAGTTCATCTGAACACTTTCCATGGAAATAGCAATAGAGCAGTAAGTGGCTCACAATGTCTCATTTGTGAGAAAGGGGTTGAAGTGTGGAAAATAATTCATCACCCACAAGGATGCAAAGATACTTTTGGACCCTAGAGTGGAAAATGAAGACTGGGCAACTCCTGCTCATATATGGCTGTAGTACACCATTTTCATCCTGATCTGGTCTTGTAGAGCATAACAGGAGAAGTCAGGTACTTGCTGGAGCGATACAGGGAACCGGCCATCAAAAAATGATAAGTTTCCTGTACCACTTTGGTGATGGATCGTATGTATGAGTTCCACTTGAAATTTAGGTCGAGTTTAAATCTCAATAGGTGCCCAAGGCATCATACCTCTCTGAGGAAACATGTTCATTGTGATTGATGAAAGTTATGGGTCATTTCGGCAATGGTAGAATGTCACTACTTTGGTTTACTCTTTGAATTTTCTAGAACTCTCTTGCAGTGATTGTGGGCAGTTCTGAATGCAGCAAATGTCCTACTACACTGCTTCCTGTGATAGATATTGTAGTAGTGGTTACAGTGAGCTAAGGCTGCAGTACATTTGGTGGCAAACCAGGGTTGACTGTTCAGTTTCTGCTGGAACATTTTTGGGGGGTATAAAATGCGATACCAGTCAGGATCCATTCTGATATGAGGGGAGCAGTTTTGAGGCAGTATTCTTGAAGAAGTTTGAGGGAGGAGCTTCCACCGTGTAAGATCTGAAGCTGTCCCAGTTATCCTTCATGTACCAAAAAAATCATTCCATATCATCTAATCTACCTTCATCAGTTTTGTTCAAGTGGACTAACCAATCTTTTGTGATGAATATTGAAGTTACCACAGATATGAAAGCTAGCTGTGAGAAATTCAGTGAGGATATTTATCAATTGCCTTGGATATTTGTTTGAAAAGGGAGTTTCAGTTTTTTTTTGTTTTTTTTTTTTAATCTGTTACAGAAATGTCATGTTTTACAAGTTGATAGAATCTTTTATATACTGGAAGAATCATTGTATTTGAGATATCAAACCTTTTTAAATTTATTTGCAAAGTATTGAGTAGTTACATTTATTGAAATGTTATTTACTGATTTAAATTTTGAGGCATATTGCAAGTAATGTTTGAAAATTTAGCAGACAATGTTGTAACTTTGATTGTATCCTTATATGATAATAGCTGGTTGTTCGTATTCATGTATGCCTGTTTACTAGGGTGTCTAGCCCTTCCCTATTGTAGATGCCTGATCAGGCATATTTGTGTTTGTTCTGGTTTATACTGCAACTATGCTGAGTGAACTTTAGTTACAGTTTCTGGGAGACAGCACATAAACAAGTTTGAACAAGTCGAGTACACTCAAACCCTCTGTCATGATGACTTGTGAATTTGTGCTAAGACAACAAAAAGAAGATGAACAAGTCTGTCTACCCAATTTTACTCACAAGCCTTGGGTCAACCTATAGTATGGTTTCTAGGCTCTTTGCAATGGTGCCACGCACTGGGATGCCCCTCCCTCCCCAGGCCAAAAACATCAAAAATTCACCTCCCTGACAAAGTGAGCATGATGAGATTCAAACTCAAGTCTCATGGTCAAAATATATAGTGGTTTAAAATGATATTAGGTAGGCTCTTTTCATTCATTTTGTATTTCATTACCTAAAAGGAAGAAATATCAAAGTTGCAATTAAAGTTGGTAAAATATTAAATGTGTAAATTAGTGTTGCTAATGAGATGATTCCATATTGTTCTTTACTAAATGACATCTCTAAGATTAATTATACCTAGTCAACTTTCAGTGTTTTTCATTTTTATAAATTTATTCAATACTAAAGGGGAAAATAGAATATAAATCTGCAGCAATGCAAACAGATTTTTTGTTTATAATACAATGTCACTTTAAATGTATGTTATCCATGAATAGGGCAGTAAAAGTTTTATAAACAATTTTTTTTTAAATTGTTTATAAGACTTTTACTGTCCCATGTGTATTAATTGTGAAATTAAACTGGTATACAAAACAAGCTGATTAAATTAATGGTTGAAAAAATTGACTTCTTATTGGCAATTTCCAATAACTTTTATAAATCAGGTGTCTCAACTTGGGCTAATGTTTGGTAAGGTTAGTCTGTTTATCTATTGCTACTAAGTAGTGATTTTGATTCTCACTAGGTGTCCCCATACAAAATTTGGCATTAAATAACCCAAGGATTGTCATGGTATAAAATCATCCGACATACCTATTATGAATAATCTGTAGGTACAGGAATTTAAATGAAATGAGAGCTATATTAAAAAGCATTTCCCAAAAGCATTAAGCAGACTAAAGGTTTTATTCAACATGTCTGTCCCTAATGATATATGCAATGAAATGTGTTGTAAAATTCATGAAAGTTAACTTTCTCAGCCTCTCTTCAAAATGGAAGTGGTGATCTTTCTTCACTTCAAGCAAAATCTTCTTGTATTATCATACCAAAATTCAACATGCAATTGTTACTTTGTTGAAAAGTGGGGAGAAAGTTTACCACAAATTGTGTTCAGGCATGTACATGTTTTCAAAACAAGTCCTTTATATATGTATAAATCCTTTTATATTTTTAAAATGTTCACTGGGATAATTTTTTTTCCTTTAATAAAGCCCTGCTCTAATTTTGGCATTTCTTTTCTGTCCCTGAATTTGAAGGATGTTTTTCCCAAATAGCTTGCAGATATCTATTAACTACTCAGTGGATGTTCATATTCTGCTGTGTCAATACAATCCTAAATTCCAAAGTACAAAATCCATGTTCTAATTTAAATATTTAGAGTTATTCTTAGCACTAGTTACATAATGTACCTTGTTGATGGATTGGAAAAAGCCAATGGCATGAACTCTGAGTAAATATTTGTTAGCTACTGTATACACATTGCAAATCACAAGTTACAAATCAGAGGTGAATTAACAATCCAAATAGATGTTCCACTTCTGTTACCAATATCTGACATGTTTTAAGTGCTGGATTCTTTTCTTTGTAATCATTATAATGATGAAGATTCTTCTTGTAATGCTAATTATTATATGAGGGGATGCTGAAAAGTTTTCAGCTCAACCCACTTCCCCAAATCTGTTGCATGACCAAACATTGCAATTGTTGAGAAAGGATCCCATCTTGACCAGGCTGAAAACTTCTCAGTCTTTTCTCATATGACCATGAATGGAGGACACAGATTGAAAAAAAAAAAAAAAATTATAAAAATGTTCAGAACAAGCTATTATTTCTTCCATTCACACATTAACTTTGTTTTTTTGTTGTTTTTTTTTTTGTTGCTAGTCAAAAAGGTGTTCTACAAGTTAATATTTCTCTGATATTTTATAAGTCAGAATAAAGACACTTTATAAAATCATCATGATAGTTTATTAACAATAACTTTTCTATCTTATTCCTATTTTGTCTTTTCTATTGTGTATTCAAGCATAAGGTTTGAGGTTTTGAAACACGTTATAATTAGCATTTGTTCAAGAAAGGAGCTGATAGCTGTCAGATTTTGCTCAATCTTTTTGGTGATGCATCAGCATAGCATAATTGACAGTAAACTATTCTCACAGATCTGAATAGTGAAGCCTCACAGGGTGCTCCATATAAGTGGCCTTGTGTAAGGCTAAGCCAGTATCTCTGCTTGATCTTGCTGAAGAATTTAATGTTACATTGATGTATAAAATACTGTAAATCATAAATAAAATAAAAAATTAGAATTAAATTTTTTGCAGTGCCAATCTCAGTTACATTCCAAATATATAAAAAGATTTACGCACACAACAAATATTGTTCTATTCTAGAGATAAATATCAAATTTGGTTCTTGTACGAGGTGTAATAAAAATGAAGACAAGATTCAATGGGGAAAAATAATTACTCAGCCTGTATGTAATTATTGTAATCAAGCTGTTTGTCTTCAATCGTAAATATTACAATGACATTTAGAGAATTTCCATGTTGAATAAATCTATCAAAACCTATTCTACAGGGATGTTTAAGACCTTCCCTATTCAGGAAATGCCATGTAATTGATAAGGCCAAGCATGTTATCTGTGCATGCTCTCTCTCTCTCTCTCTCATAGACCATGTACAAGTTCTATCCCATTGATATGTTACACACCGACCAGCAAGAGCTTCTAAGCCACTGAAAGAAGAGATATGTATTCTGAGTAAATATAAGATTAAATGAGAGGATTCAGTATTGTGGATCATTCAAGGCATACAATCTGATTAGCGGGTATTACTTTGGAGATATTAAGATTGAACAACAGGGAATAGATTACCTAGATGCATGCACAATGTAAGGTTACTCATTGAATGCCAAATTCCAGGTGTGTGTATGTATGAGGAGGAATGAATAGAGTCGGGAACAAATTTGTGATTGCAACGCCTTCATTGCTTTTCAGCTGAATGCATATCTCTGCTAAATTCAGTGCTGATTAAAAGATGTTGGCAAAGGGATTTTTCTGTGTGCTATCAGCTACATGTACAACATTGTTGTGGACATAATTAAAATACACTTGGAATATTGTGACTAAGTAAACCTCTGTATTTATCAGTTCTTTGCCACTTTTTATCTTCAATCCTCTGATTTCTTCTTACTGCATATACTTGTATATGAGCCGACTTCATGTATAGTGCAACCCCTAAATATTTTTGCATAAATATTAACCCACTCCAAACAAAAAAAAAAAAATACCTGTTTATAGTGTGAACCCCTATTTTTGCATAAAAAAAATATCACAAAATCTTGCACTATTCGCAAATATGGTATCTAACAATTTGCAGTGACTATCAAGGTAGAAAAGAGCAAATTTTTTATAAACTTCTGTGAGTTGACAAAATTTGCATAAGTTACTAAAATTGTACAGGAAAAAAAATATTCTTTTAGAAATTTTATTTACATATATATATAATACACCACATATGTCTTTACATTTTTGTTTTTGTGTGTGTGTGTGTGTGTGTGTGAGAGACAATTGAGGGGCAGTGTGCAAAATAACAATGACCAACAAGGTGTCGTACTAACTTGGTCCCATTGATGCGTAGTGATATCGCTATTGAAGAGTGTTTGTATATATAATACACCTCATATATCTTCAAGAAAGCTTTGTTCATTTTTAGAAATTTGTTTTAAACTTTAAAAAAAAAAATTTGGAAATATATATTTCCCCCAACTGTTTTTTTTTTTAAGTTTAAAACACACACACACACACACACACACACACACACACACACACACATATATATATAATTTGTGTGTGTAACAATTGAGAGGCAGTGTGCAAAATAATGATGACCCACTTGATTTCATGCTAACTTGGTCCCACTGACATGTACTCATATCACTATTGAAGAGGGTCGGTATATATAATATGCCACATATATCTTCAAGAATGCTTTATTTATTTTTAGAAATTCATTTTAAACTTTAAAAATTATAATTAAAAAATAAGAGAAGAGGGAACAATTCTTGTAATAATTCATTAGCCATCAAAAGAATTTTTTTTTTTGTTCACACTACATTGTTCATTTATATTTATAATTGCAATTAAAAGTTTAGAGAATTAAATAATTAGATAGTTTTAATGCAGTTTTTATGTTATGATTCAGTGCATATCTTGTACAATTTGGTAGTAGCTTGAGAAAAAAAAACATGAATTAAAAAAATTATCTGATGTGTTGCTCTTAGGACAAGAAATAAGCAGACTGAATTTACAGATTGAATCTACAGATTATCAAGGATTACTCAGACCTTCCAAAGTTTACACAAAAAATATTGTGCTTTGGGAACTTTTACAGTAAACATAATTTTGGTTGTAAATATGTAACATTTATGAGGATAATATACAGATATATTAGGTCTTTGTACTGCATAAAGTATAAATAAAATTTTTGCATAAATCTAATTTTTGGTGTTTATTCCTTCATTAAATAACTGTATATTAATAATAATAGTTTATTTGACAATTTTAACATTGCATAAGTATTTCTTAATGGAATTTTTACCAAATTCCAATTCAGTATCATTTACTCAAATTGATAAATGATTACCAATGAGCTTTCAGCATTAATTAAGAGATATCATTAGATAGAAATATTAGTGAACACTGTTCAACTGTTAACATTAACAACAAACTATTTTGAATTACAAAATTGTACTTGGATTAAATGAAAATTACTTACAATACATATGTATAATACATTCCTTCTTGGCATCAATTTTGATGGCATGAGTACACTAGTATTATTATAGTATCTGATTGTTAACAAATTAATCAGGTCATTGTTCAAATACTATGAAAGATTTTGTTTCCGTTTCTTATTGCATGTGGCTTTTATTCAACTTTTGTTTCTCTGTAAATTGGTCAAAACTACAATCACATTTTAAAAAGGTCTTGTTTACAATTGTGATTGATGCTTTGAAATTCTTCAATAGAGTAAAAAGTAGTCTTGAATCTGTACTGCTAAAAATCAAGCTAACAGCAAAATATTAAAGATTTTAGAAAAAAAACTGTTGTACTTTTCTAAAGTTTTTAGCAGTTTATATGAGTTACCATATATATCTTTAGATTTTCTATTAATGCTGAAGGAAAAATGTATAAAATGGTGCGAAAAAGTTCTTAACCTCATCAAGAAGCCCTTTCCTGCAAAAATAAATTTTTAAAGTGAATCAAGCCAAGAACTTTTCAGCACTCTGTGTGTGTGTATATATATATATATATATATATATATATATTAGTACAAGTAGAAGTTTTCTCACTTAGCTAATTGATGTTACCATCAGCATCCACACGCCAGAGTTTCATAGAAGGGCACTTTGGGAATCACTTCGTCCACTCATCAGGGAGTATCAGCAATTGATTGATTATACTTTTTGATTATGATTTTTTATATGCACTTTTCATTGGTGCAAGATATTTTTTCATAGTCTATGTGTGCATGTGTATGTCCCATTTGCATATATATATATGTCATTCATTTTTAACTTGCATATCAAAATTCTAATAAAAAGTAAAAATCATTATTTTGATCACTTTAAAATTAGTCTCTGTTTCTCTCTCCTTCCTCACACTCAAAGAAAATATATCTTAAATATATTTTAGATTTATGATGTTAGTCCTTTTTAATACAGTAGCATATATGTTTGCTAGTGGATTACTTTGTCTGCCTTTTCTTCTTTTTTTTTTTCTTTTTTTTGTATACTCTATGTGGACACACATGTGCTTGCAGTTAAATAAGAAATCATGACTATAAAAAGTCTTTATAAATATGTTTGTATATTAACCAAAAATAAAATGAAAAAATTATTTAGATCTTTGACCATCACAAACGTTTGATAGGTTATATAATTTGTCTGTCCCTATTCTATGCATCTTTATCCAAGATAATCAAGTTATTGCAGAAATGTTTTCTGGCTTCCATTGATGTTGAAGTTCTCCCTCTTCTACTGGGTTCTAAATAAAGCATAATAACCAGTTTTCAGAATTATCATTTACTGTGAACTCTCTGATGTGCTAAAGATTTTCTAAAATTACTTGGTAGATTAATTCATAACAATTGTAACAATTTTCTGTAATGAAAAGAATTCCATAGTCAGAGAAACTGATGGATGTTGGCAAGATTATTGAACATTTGCTTTACTTTTTGAAAAGATTTCATTTGACCAAAAAAAAAAAAAAAACTTAATAAAAACATTCTTTTAGCAATGTTGGGAGAACATTAATTCCACAAGCAGCAACAATAACAATGATGATGATGATGATGATGATTAAAGTGTGTGTTTTCTAACTTTCATGTTTTTATTTATTTGAATTTCTTTTCTGAAATTTCTGAAAGCCCACTGTCTCCATCTCACTATATTTATGGTGGCACTTTCCACAGAAATCCTTGCTGCATTATTAGAATCTTCTATGGCAAGAGAAAAAGCCAGACAGCTACAGTCACCTCTGACTGCTGTCAAAAATATTTGATATCTTTTTTATTCAAGTACATATGCCATGTGAAAGTTCAGAGTATCTTCATTAAAACAAACCCCTTTACATATGGAAAAGAGGCAAAGAAATAAACCAATCTTACAGAAATCAGACAAATGCAAATAAACAAAATTATTTGTTTATCATTTTAGGAATTATATCTTTAGTTTATGGAATGTAATATTAGAATTTGAAATTGAAATTTTCCCTTTTGATCAAATATTTCATATTCTAAAGTTCTTGTTTCATTCCACTTTTAATTTTTTCTAATTCATACTTTTTCATCTTTTTAGAAATGTAATAGTTATATTCAAATATAGTGATATATGCAATTATTTGTTTCTTTGTAGGAGTTCTTTAGATTTTAGTAGCAGTAAATTTAAATGTGACTTTCTTCACCAATACAAATTAATATTACAAAAAGAAAAATGTATAGAATTATTGCATAAAGCTTTTAATGATGACAAAATCATCTTGGATAATGTTGCTTTAAAAGTGGTCACTAATGTTAAGCAATATTTATTTGGCTTCAAATTTTAATGGGAACAAATTATCTGCCCCTGTCTTTTAAAACCTTATTAATTTGTTGGAACACCACATTTTTAATTATTATCAATTAAGATTAAAGTGAAGACATATTCAACCATGTCATAACTAGAATAGGTGACCAGTTAGAATCGAAGAGGTGACAGCTATTAAAATCATAATAGAGCAAAAATAAGGACAATTTTATGATGATTATTTTCATTACTGTTTAAGGCAAATTAAATCTTTGAAATCTGGAAATTAAAACTTAAAGAAAAGGAACATTTTATAACGTTCATATATACTGAAACAATTCTCCATCACTAAATGGATGGACAGATAAAAGAAAAAAATAACTTCCATATAAAATGAAAAAAATGTTGTTATCCACATTTTGTCTATACTTTTAAGGATAGCTTATAAGAATAATTTGATATTTGTAGATATATCTATAAGTGTGTGTGTAATTTTATATGCACATATGAACTCATTTTGAATTTAGTTTAACAATAGGAAGAGTCTTCAGTATATAGTGGATGTGAAAAATTAGTTTCCCTATTAAAAAAGAAAAAACTTTTTTTTCACCTTGCTGGAGTGTAAAAGATCACTTACATAGAAGGCCTTCTGTCTCACTGAGAAAACATTAATTCTCAATAGTTGCATTTCTATTCACCCACATGATTATTCTATAACTTTGTGCCTAATACTTCCGAGACTCCTATTTGAAAAAGAATCTAATAATTTTTTTCATGCTCATTATTAGGAAAATTAATTTCTGCTTTATACTCATGAGTTTAGAAATCAGATATATCATGGCATCACTGATAAAATTACCAAAATGAACATTCTTCCTGGTTGGCTTGGCTAATTTAACTTGTAACAATAAACTTGTTACTTAGTTGGAAGAGTTCAACTCTGCAAATTAAAATTAAAAAACAATTGAAGCTGCACTTCACAGATGAATGATAATTCTATAAATGCTTAAAACAATGTTAATACTAAATCTGCAAATCACTAAAATTATTGCCACAGTTTACTTCAAATTAAAACTTTTGTATCATAACTGCCAGTCCTGAACCTTGCCTATACAGAAAATACCTGCCAACATAAATAACACAAGACTATTTTTTTTTTCTTTTTTTTTTTTGTGTATTGCATGGGTAGTCGAAATTCTACAGAAACAAAACTAGTGGCTTAGTAGAAAAGCTTCTTATTTAAATAAATATTTAAAGATTTTTTCCCAAAATGTGCAATTTTTTTTGTGGGTTTCTGCCTCCAACCTTGTGGTATTCTCTTGTCTGGTCTGTAGCAAAATGAGACAAGAGCAAACAATCTGATGGCCTACTGATATGCAAGTACATTTCTATGTTTGATAACTATTCTTGCAAGGTAAATATCTAATGTTTAGCTAATCTATTCATTTTCACTTGGTTAATTCTAAGTTTAATCAGATCTTCCTATTTTCCTTCTCTAAAGAAGAACAGCCTGTTAATCTGTTCTAAATTCTTTGCTCTTTCTGGGCTAACAGATATTTCAGTCTTTTGTATCCAATTGTTCATGTACGAAAGAACACAGGATACCACTCATGAAATATTGATACTGCAATTGTAATAATCTTTGATTTCATCCCAAACAAGGTAATTCAGCTGGTCGACATTCTTATTCTTGATAAAACAATGTCTGACTGTTGATGCACAGCCAAGCAAATCTCTCTTCCTTTTAGCCCTTTAGCATATGTTATGCTTTTTAGCTTTACTCTCACAGCATAGATCCTCTTCCATTCTTCTGAATGGCTGCAGTCAAAGAGAACTTCCTTTGCTCTTCTTGCACATGAAGATGATAAAAAGGCTGTTTTGTTGTAATAAATTTTTGCTACCTATATTATCACTGCCCTTATCTTAGTGCAACTTATTTTTGGATCACAAGGGTGCCAAATAAGCTCTGCTTGTAAATGGAGGACATCACAAAAGATTAGTTGCTCTTTTCCTTTTTTTTTTTTTTTTGTTAGCTTTATTCAATTGATAAATTTTGTTAAAGGTTTGATCACTTCAGTTGTTAATATAGCATCAAAAAACAATTTTTATTAATAGAAAGCCAAGTCATACCCCTCAGTGTCATTGTGTGTTCCTCGATCTAAATCCTATGCATAATTTTAACCTTGCTTATATCTTTCTAGGTAGGCCTGTTCAAATATAGTAGAAGCACTTTCCCCTCTTCAAAGTAGTTATTCTCCAGATTATGGCATTAACATTTTAGCTAGTTCTACAAAATTTGATCTTGCAACTGCAAAATAATCATTTAGTAAAATAAGATGTTTCTAATTTCTTTACACATTTTCAACATCACATTTTTGTGCTTTTTGATGACTAAAACTCTAGTCTATATTCAATGAATTATTTCAGAATATTCTGTAATGCAACTAGAAAATAATATTGGTTTGGGATTAAATCTTGAACCAAAGTTAATTTAATTATTTTCAAGTTTTTATTTATTTTTAAAAATAGCCTAAAATATTAAGAAGCTTATTTATAAAAATATTTTTCACAATTTGGTGACATTTTTTATTTATTTTTTCTTCATGGAGTCTTTGATTTAACATAATTATTGGTTGTTTTTTAGTTTGTGTTTTGGATAGTAAGTCTTTCTGTTAGATGAAGCAATGGACATTTTTTTTCTTTCATTTCCATCATCAGAAACTGATAACTCAGTGGTTTTTACATATAAATATGCAATTACTCTCAAGTCGAATATATCTGGATTTGTGTTGATGCTTTCCTTTAATGTGAACAGATAAAAAAAGTAAACGACGACCAACTTTTCCATTTCTTTTTCTTCGATCCTTGTTAGTCATGCAAAATAATTGATTGCCAATAAAAAGAAGACTAGTATCATGTGCCAAAATTACAAGACCAATTTATCATCAATTTCATTTTGTGAGTCTCTTGTCAAAAATATGATCATCACAGGTCCAATAGCAGCAGCAACATTATATTGTATTGAGATTTGTTGTCTTTGACCATAGCAATTTTGAATTGCTTTCTTAATAGATTTGCTTCTTGTATCACTGTTTTTAGTTGATTTTTCATACAGCTTCACAGAGTCTTTCTTTTGGATGTTCAATAAAATAAGACATTTAAAAAATGAAGTTGTAAGCAAATAATTGCATCAGAAATTTGTTTACATTTATTTTATTCTCTCAAACCAGAAGAGGAACCTATTCACTGGAACTCCTACAATTTGATGTTTTTCCCTATTACGAAAATAAATTATTTTAGACCGGTTCACTCCTGCCTATTCCACTGCTATAGTTCACAGGAATCACTTCTTCTGGCTATATCATTGTGATAATTCAGATCATAACAGATGCCTCTTTGTATCCACTTATAAGTGTAAGAATGTTGTCAACAAAGCAAAATCACTGTTCACTGATAGAATGAGATACAGTATAGCATCTCGGAAATTTGGTTCTCATCATAACTGGAGGCTCTATAAGAGTGTATTAATCAAAGATAAATCCATCCCTTCTTCACTCAGTTTGAATCTACTGCTAATAAAGCAGAATGCTTTACTTAGAAATTCTCTTCCAACTCCACTTTCCACTCCTCAGGAGTATCTTTGCCTGATTTTCCAGTTAGAATGCAATCTCGTCTGAGTGATATGCATATAAGTCTATCCATGGTTTCTGCTATCATCTCCAAACTAGATCCCCACAAGTTATATGGACTTGATGGTATCCCTGCAATTGTCTTATGAAAATAAGGCTTCTTAACTGGCTCCTGTTTTTGCCAAACTTTAAAACAAATGTTGTACTGCTTCTTGATTTTCAGAAATATTCCTTCTTTGGAGTTTATAATTTACTGATGTCAAATTTCACCAGACAAATAGCTTTTATAGATATTTACCAGTGCTCCCACCACAAAAGATGCGACACAAGGTCAGTTTAAGGTGGGTTTTTCAACAATACTGTGAAAAAATTCCCAAACCCCCTCAGCACTTCCCCTTTTGGGGACGTTGGGCTATAAACTGATCCCCCTCCTGAGGAAGAGGTAAAGCCTGGAGGGATGGCCTCCTGGAGCTTGGATTAAAATAGAAATCCCAGGCAAAGGCAAATGGATTTTATATCTCCCCAGTGGAAAAACCATAAGTTTATATAAAATTCAATGGGCAGAAGCCATTTCAACCGTGGGTGGAACAGGTCAACTTATGAAAGCACAAGTTTACATTAGCTGAAGGCTATCAGTTCAATACTTGTGCTGGGTAGTAAATGTACCTTTGAGCTATTTTACAACTTAATAGTTAGAAATCCTCTTCTGTAGTTCCTATTTTTAAGAACTTTAGTGAACCTTCTGATCCCTCAAATTATTATTCGATTACTTCTTTTTGGCAAAGTGCTAGATTTCTTCACAAGCTGAAGAGCTAGGGTTGAATATTTAACTTAATCCAGTTGTTCTTAACAAATCATATAAGGAAAGTCATATTGAACAGCCTCACTTCTAAATCCTTTCACGTTAATGTAATTGTTCCATAGGACTCTATCCTTGAACCTATATTGTTTCTTATCTTCAATGACCTTCCCAATGTCATCTATTCCCCTACTCAGTATTTAGGCTGATGACACAATTAGTCACCCCTGTCTTAATAGAAAGTTTTCACTTCTCGCCTGTGGAACTCTCTTCTGATTTCTTGTATACCTGCCACCTTCAAAAGTGTAATTACGATGTCAATTGTTATCTTTCTGTTTTCTTAATTTCTGTTCTTTTATTGTTCCATCTCCTCACTAACATCTCGTTCTTTTTCATTCTCAGTAGCCCCTTGCATTTTAGAAGCATTATTGCTTTGCTTGGGGTGAAATAATTTAAAAAAAGATTTCATTGTATGTGAATTTCCGATTTTTAAAAAAATTCTTTAAACATTCTTTCTATTCTTAGTTAATATCACAAAAATGTAAAAAAAAAGATAAAAAAAAAATGAAGACATAAACAGAAAAGATTAGAGAAAGATAAATTAAGATTTTTATTTGAAGAAAAAATAATATTAAACAACTCTGAAAGGCCTGCCTTACCTTTTTAGTTAGATAATAAAAGTTTAAACTGCTTGAAGTAACTTTTTAACAGTACTTAATGGTTAAGTAGTAGGAATATAAAATGAAAGATGACTTGGCCATTTCAAGGAGCAAAAATATTAACACCTGAAGATGGCCATTTTTTTTTATTTTTTTTTGTGGTGGGGTATTTCAATTAAGTCAATGCACAGTTAAGTATGTAGGAATATTAGTTTTCTAATATATATTTAAAGAAATTCTGGTTTAGCTTTATGAAATTGAAGGCAGTAAAAATAACAGAAAAGGTGCTGAATATAGAATTAATGAATATGTGATGATTAATGGGTTGAAAAAATCTCTTTCTGAACAATTACAGACAAGACTTAGAGAAAATTAAGAGTTAACAAAAATAAAACTGGAGTAGTAATCATTGTTATTGATTCATACTAAAGAAGTTGAAAATGAAGCTTCCTATTCTCAAATTTTAATATTAAATTTCAAAAATAAGCTTGTGTAGATGTTATGATTACAAATTATTTTAAGGTAAATTATAAAAATTAAAAATTTGGTTGAAAAAAAATATTCTGTTTACTTGCAAGTCTTGCCTGTGAATTCAAAAATAGACATGTAAGATGAAAAGATCTACTGGTGAAAAGTTTCAGTACTTTTAACACATTAATAATCTCAAACATTCATCTTTCTTTGACTTTAGTGAGATTTTCATTCCATCTTCATTATTAAAATGTTTTCATAATACTACACTTCAATCACTTTAAATACACAAGCAAACCTGCAAGATTTTTCTTAGGATAATTAAAATGGAAAACCATAAAAAGATAAAAAAATAAGAATTTCAAGAGCATTATCTTTAAATCCATTGATTTTTCTTAAGAATATAAATTGACTGTATCTGTAGATGTTATGTCAGTTTGAATCATTACCTCAGATAAACAGGACAAATTGATTGGATACTTTCATTTTGCCCTCTGATCTTTCTTTGTTTCATTTCACTTTTTTAATCTTATTTTCATTTCTGTTGTTCTTAGTGCTAAGTATTTGTTTATTTTTTTTATGCAATTTACTTAAGTGTACATGCATGTCACTTTACCACAAGACTTGTATGCCAACAATATATTACTTATACAAAGTTATTTGCTCTCTCTCTCTCTCTCTTTTCACTCCTTTAATTCTTTAAACTACCTGAACCATACATGTGCACACACACACACACACACACACACACACACACACACACACACACACACACACACACAGTTTCTTTTCTGAATGTTTTCTTTTAAACAAACCTTTTAGAATTTGTAATTATCTATTTATAGTGATGCTGTGTGTGTGGGGGTGTGTTCAGATGTTACTTGGTAATTTTTAGCTTCATTGTTTCATTGGCAAACCTCATGATAAAAATATCTGTAAGTGTAATTGTATTCAATTTGTTTTGTAATCTTTCAAATATCACAATTCTGGATAACAAAAAGAATTTTTCATTCTGATGTGGAAAGAAATTTTCTTTCAGGTAAATAGGAGTGAGTTTCGTTAATGAAGCATCTCAAATGAAAATTGTGTTTATCATTATTATTATTATTATTATTTCTTTACTGTATAATTGGGTTGTTTCCACAAATTTGACCAATACTAAATACCTTTCAAAGAGAAGGCTTAAAAATAACATTGAGAACTTGTTTAAAATTTAAATAGAAAATTTGTTACTTACTACCAACTGGCTGTGCTCCCTTGCTCTAGAGATCCACTTGTTACTTTTAATGCTTGAATAGTAATTTTGTGGGAACTTGTTTCTTCAAAACTGTATAGAATGGGGTTAAAATGAATGAATTCCATCCCCTTCTGAAATATTGTTTAAATAAACCACAAATTTAACATGATCATTTGACTATATTGTGCCTTGTTTTTGCTATAAGCTATGTTGTCTGTCAAAACTGCCATATCATTTAGACTTGGTTGACCTATTCAGTACTAAATAAATACAAGTTTTTCACCTTATCAAAAATTGTTTCACTTACTTTTCTGTCGGTAATGTTTACTCCTTAAATAGTAGCAAATGCTCACTTCCATTATAACTAAATCCTGCTTTAAAAATAAGGAATATTCTTTTCAACAAAACTATCTAAAGAATTAAGGAGTTTTGTAATTATTTGTTCTACTCAAATACTTTAGAATTTACAAACACCAGAGCTTCACATTTTTAGATGAGTATATAGTCCCAAAATTCGTCTTTCTGTGATATTAGAATACTGTTGCATATTCTTTGATTTTGTAGGTGCAAGATTCCTTTCTAGAAATCTGTTTTTCTTAATATTTGTAAATTTATTAATTTATCAAAGATAGAAGTCTAGACTTTGAAGTTTTTTTTTTTTTTTTGCTTCATTATAAAACCAAACCAGAAAATGAAAATTTCAAAAATTTACATAACAAATGTACATTATACATCATTGAAGTATTTTTATTCTCTCCTTTTAAACAATTTTCACTCTGACTACAAATATTTACTTTTTGTTTTTTTACTTTGAACTAATACCATTGGTAAAGGCATGGATCCTTTTCACCCTGCATTCTCTTGTCAGATATCTTGACAAAAATATTTCCTCACAGACCTTCACAACAGTTGGTAAGGTAAGAACTGGGAATACCTGATGGAAGGCATTAAGGCTCACCATGGCCAACTATGGGTCCTTAATGATTGTGAACAGAAGTGTCTGGCTAAAGTTGTATACATTCAATGCAGGAGATACCAGATACATATCCAACCTTCTTCAGTTTCCATGGGATATTAGAATAGAAGATCCACCCATATGCTACTGTTAACACAACAATGCACTGTATACAACACCTCACCTGGGTTCATGTCATCACTAATTGGACTCTGGAGGACTGGTAATGTATGGTATGATCTGATGAGTTAACAATTCCATTTGTTTTGGGCTGAGGGTAGCTTCAGGTGTGGTATAGAACCAATGAAGTCATAGACCTCATTTATTAACAAGGTACCATGCATGCTGGTGGTGGTTCCATAATGGTGTTTGGTATGTTCATGTGGCACAAGGTGGTTTTATTAGTCCAGTTAAACATCTCATTTAATGGTACAGCTATGTTGCACTGTTTCATGACTATTTGTCTACTAATATACACAAAAATAGAATATCTACAGCATTGAGTAAAACCAGAGCATCCATCTTGCTGAGAAATGGTTATGTTTTTAACTGTAAATGAGTCACTCAAAGATGTTTCTTTGTAAAAGAGAGATTTGATAATAAACTAAGGAATTGGATTGGATCTGCTTCAAATATGTCAGATGTTTGCATTAAAGATAATCATAAATGATGAAACTGTCAACATCATATCAGAAAATGATACAGTTTAGAGAAATTGGTGCCTAATGGACTATTGACCCGTAATGAATAGGGAATATTGAAAAATGGTCAAAAGCTGCAATGCGGCCAGCTATTGAGTGCCATCACATGGATAGTTTTCTCCAAGTGAAAGTAATTTTTTTTTCCTATATTGTTTTTATTTTCTTTGCCAGTGAAAAAAACTACAAACATTTTAGTCACCTTATTAACCATGTGAATCTCATCCATTGTCAACTGATTTTGTTTTATTTCATTATTCATTTTTTTCTTTTCATTTATTAAAAAAACTGCTTTTTATTCAAAAATGAGTGTGTTAATGCTTCTCACTGACTCAGCATCAAGCATTAAAATGTAAACATTTCAATTTCTCTGCCACAGCTCTGAATACTAAGCTGCCACCAGAGACATGTCATATCTTACAATGGATTTATATTGCCATCTGGATCTCTTATAGTTAAGTCAGGATTTCAGATAGCTTATAGTATGGGATTAGAGTTCAGTTAATATCTTCATTGAACAAGGCATTATAATATTCCTCTTAAAGTTCTTGAGGATTTAAGCAAAGCTCAATTACTTTGCTTATCTATTAAATTGATGAATTTCCAATGTAGCCAGAAAGCTGAGCTAAGTTGTTGAAATTCAACACTTATCACTTAATACAACATATGAGTGGAAATGCTGCTTGGTGGGTGGTTTTCTCTTACTGAAAGTGTAAATGTATCTTTGTATATGTCTACAAATCAATGTGTTGATAACAAAAGAAAGGAAATCACTTGATTGTACACAAACCATTTTTGCATCTCTACCTGTGTTATTTGATGCACTTGTATTTTCAAAGAAATATCATGTGACCAGATTTCTTACCCTCAGCTCCATTTACACATTATCAATGCAGTTAGTTTTCTTTATATTTGAAAATGTGTGTTTTATACATGATATCAAAAATTATAGGCACTCTAATATCTCTTGCTGGATATAGATGTCTACACTAAATTTAATATTGCATCTGTCAAATATTGTTCAATTTGTTTTTGAAGTTAAATCATTCCTAATTGAATGTTACAGATTTTGTTATTTAGATCTGACCAGAAAGTAATCATTTATACTGGGTGCAGCAGAAATAACAAATATAAACGAAATCACAAAAAAAAACAAATTGGAAATGAAGAAGAAAAGTTATTTTTTTAAATTTGATATTTAAAACTGAATATGCAAATTAGTTATCTTCATTACATAAGAACTGTTGAGTTGGACAAGATATAAGATATGCATAATAAAATTGTTATCATAGTTTTATGTGATATTTGACTACACACACACACACACACACACAATTTGGTTTGTATTAGATGAGAAAAAATGTATAAACTGAATTTTTAAAATCTTTGTTTCAAACTTTGTTTTATTCAATGATATATCATAAAAAAGATCTTTCTCATAAAGAAAAAAGGAAAACGTAGCCAACTCATTTCATTCTCTGAGAGACTTTATCAAGGCTATTGTAAGGATTTTATTTTGTGACAAATATTTATATACGAGAGCAAAAATGTTATTGGTTTTTCAAAATTTTTGATATGAGGATGCTCAGGTTGGCAGAAAAGTCAGACAAGTTCATGGACATATTGATACAGTTCAATGCCTAAAAAATTAAAGTGAGTAGGTGGTATTTTTTTAAAACTTTATGTATATATATATATGTATATGTAAGTTAGTATTTAAATTATTCTGGATTGGGATTGATTTATGTGTTATGTTTTGAATAACATGAGGTTATGGAATTTTTGTATTTTTATAGTCACACATCTTGGCTTGGGAAAGTAGTAATTCTTTCATGAAAGGAGATATTAGGAAGAATCCTGAGCATGGATTTATATTTCAATAGCAACATTCTCAAGAATTTTCCTTCTAAATAAGTTATTTTCTTTTTTAATAAGTGTGTCATTCAGTAGGTTAAAGTTGTAGTTAAATTTATTTCTATGTATAACTAATGCATTTGATACAAAAACAAAAATAATGTTGATGTGAACTAGTCAAGCTCATATAGAGGGTGAGAAACAGTCCTGAGAAGGACAGTGTCATTGTCGTTAGAGAGCAGTGTCCTGAAAAAGACAGTTTGTTGCATATCGTTGGTAAGGATGGCAAGAGCTGGATGTCTGCTGGAGCAATGGCTGATGACAAGCTGGAGATGGTAATGGCTGGCTAGCTGGAGCTGCTGCTGATGGCCAGGAGCGGTTGGTAGGCGGTCAGCTGCTACTGAAATAGTTACTACACTTTGATTCTAGTCATCTGGGCCATGGAATGTATCTTTTGGTTGCTTTTTAGGTCTCTATACATCCTGAACCAGTCTTACAATAATGCTGGTTAAGCTTTTTCTTCAAATTGTTTTAAAAAATGTGGTAGTGCCACAGGATACAACAAGGCCCTCTCCCTAAATAATTAATTGTATCAATTAATAACGTATGTAGGTTTTGAGATGCCTAGGAAAAATGACTTTCCTTCCTGATTTTGTCTGTCTCATGACAGGTGAGTCTGGTTGTTGGTCTGGAACCGGATTTGTTTGGTGGCGTCTTTTCCAGAAATGCTGGCTTGGTCCTGTTGATGGTGATAGTATCTATAGTCAGTAAAATTTTTGTCTGTGGATCGTTGTCGATAAATGACAATTTTGTGAAGTCAGTGAGTGTAGTTTTTGCAGTGTTGAATGGATGCATAGCATCGCTCTCCAAAGTGATGTTTTTGTTGTTGTTTGGGAGATTTGTTAAAGGGTGAAGTATTTCTGAACAATTCGGCACAAATCTTCAGTAGAATTTGATCATTCTGGTGAAACATCATAGTTGTCTGATTGAAGTTGGTGTAGAAAAGTTCTGGTAGGGGCAAGATATCATCGACAACAATGTCATGTCCAACGAAGTTGATGCTTGATGAGACAATCTTTGAAACATTTCAGGGGAGATGCTGTTTATTGACATCATTGCTAGCTATCAGGATATCATCAATATATGCATAAAACTTTGTTGATTAAGTGTTGAATTGTCTGAGCAACATTCTTCAGGCTGAATGACATTTTTACAAATTCACATAGACCAAATGGTGAGGTAACCGCTGTTTTGGGAACGTCATCTGTAGCCACAGGGATTTGGTGATATGCCTTGGTTAGGTCGATCTTAGAGAATATGCCGGGACTCTATAGTCCTGATGCAAAGTTATGGATATGAAGGACTGGGTAGCAATCAGGGATGGTTAAGGAATTGAGTTTTTTGTAATTGATGCATACTTGGAAATCCATGCTTTCGGGTTTTGGGACCAGGTGTAGTGGTGAGGCATATGGGCTGTCTGATGGACAGATGATGTCTTTGTTAAACATATTCTGAAAATCTTTCTTTGCTTAGTTATATTTGTGTGGTGACAATCATCATGGGTGAGAACTTGTGAACTGTCCAGTTGTTCTGATGTGGTGCTGGGTTTGATGCTTTTCTGAATCAGTGTTCTTAAATGGCTGCATTTTGTATCCTGATCCAATATGACTACGAACTCACGATTGTGGCAAATGCAACACTGATTCCTATCATGTTTTAACATGTGCCAGTACCAACAATGCTTGTATTGTCTAACAGGCTTCCCATATTCATGTGCATCAATAGATTAAAATCTGCCAATAAATATGATCCAAGTATTGTTGTCCTGACATTGGCTTGAGTAAATAACCATGTAAAATCATGTCACATGCCAATGTTTTAAGGTGAGGGTCTGTTGTTTTTGTCCCACACATAGAACAAGTGGCATTGTATTTTTCCACAGGCTCAGTTCACTGCTGCTACCATCTGGTCTTTCAGTTTCCCCTGAGCCATCTGAAATTTGCAATGCTTTTTGCAGTTCCTTGCTTTGTCTTGGAAGGTTTGATGAAACCAACAGATATCTGGGTTGTTGTGTGTCTCCTGATTGTGGCTGTATCTGTGCACCCTGCTGCTGTGAGCTGGAGATCTGTTACTTTATCTCCCCAGGGTAAGTTGCATCTCTTGCATTTGCTTTTGCAGGTCTGTTAATGCCTTTTCAATGTGCTGCATGCCTGCATTGACAGGTTTGCAAGCTTTGTTCAGTGAGTTAACTCCCTTATTGCATGTGGCAAAAATTCTGTCACTGATGACAGCCACTTTGTCCAGGGAGGTGACTTCAACCATTGGTGCAAATATCTGCCACAGTCATTAGTAGTCTGTCCATCCACAGAAGACAGGGGATGGGTTCTGACATGGTATGTTGACCTAAGCAACTTCTCATAAAAACTAGGACAGGATAAAAATTTTGTGGAGCAACTCTTCATCAGAGCATCCAGTCCTCTTGATGATTGTACTTTTCAAATGCATGTATGACTCTGGTTCCAGGACATTTTCAAGTATATCCATTACCTTATTGACTATGTTTGATGGCAGGGCTTGCACCAAGTTGGTGAATCTGGATCTCTGGGAGGTCATTCTCCAGGCAGTGAATATTGTTTTGAGCTGCAGAAACCAATTTCTGGATTTGACTTCCTTATATGGGGGTAGCTGGTGCAGGGGTGTTGATGTATTGACTAACATCTCTGTTGTATCTTTGTTTGAAATCATAGTGGCTACAGTATTCTTTTTTGTTTTACATCAAGTAATCACTTGCTGCTGTGTCATTCACATCATAGGTCAGTACTTTGTTGTGGGTATATTGGCCTGCAAACAGATACTGAATGACAGAAGACAACAATCGTGATAGTGTGAGAGTGAGAAATAGCGTTGTCCTGATGACAGTTTCATGGTCACTAGAGAGCATTGTCCTGAAGGACAGTTTATTGCATATCATTGACAAGGATGGCAGGAGCTGATGGCAAGCTGAAGATGATGATGATGATGATGACTGGCTAGCTAGAACTGCTGCTAATGGCCGGGAGATGTGGGCATGCAGTTCACTACTACTGGAGCAGATACTACACTTTGATCCTAGTCACTTGGGCCTTGAAACATAGGTATTAACCCATGCCTCCACACAGAGACTGGATGTAACACAAGGTCAGTTCTTTAACATGGGGTACCCTAGCACATACACTCAGGTCACTGGTCCAAATATTGGTGAATTTTTACCCAGCACCCACTTGCACAGGAACAAGCATAAAACTTGTCCTAGCTGGTCATCCCAGATGCTACAATATGATCATAGTCTTGGTATTTACCAGAGACCTCCCACTGGGTTAGGTTGGGACACAAGGTCAATTATCCAACATGGGGAACCCGAGGATGAACACTTGGGTTACTGGACAAAATTTACCCAGCCACTACTTATGAAGGATCAGGCACAAAACTTGTCTTAGCAGGACATAGCTGGTCAAGGCCTCAGTAGAGATATTACAATTTGATCATAGTCTTGGTATTAGCTTGAGATACACCTCAGTCTTACAACAATGCTGGTTAATCATTTTCTTTCAGTTTTAAAAAAATTTGAGATTGCCAATAGAATACGACACTAGTATATTTTTGTAGTAAAATTTATTTTTCCAATATAGTTTGAATTATCTGATGATTGTCTCAATTTTTCTGTGAAACCTTTCATTTTTCAGTAAAATTTAAGTAAAAGAAATATCCCTAATCTGCAGTGGTAGTTAGGGGTTATTTACAATGTTTTAAAGTTATAAAGCAAAACTGGGCTGTTATTTTTGTGTCTGTGTTTCTGATAGTGGATGTTCAATTAACAATGTAAATGTAATGCTAAACTGTATATTTATATCTTGTCTGTTTTATGCAAATATGGTTGTATTATTATATATTTTGAATAAACATAACCTTCATTTTTAGAGGAAATTTTTAATTTTTGTACAACTTAAATTTTGAATTAATTCTTGAATAGTGTTATTTAAAAATATAAAAAAAAAAGAATATTACCAAAATGTTCAACTGAACTGAAATCATCACATCTGGAATAGATTTAAGCATTAGGAAAAAAATAAAGGAATATAACATTTTATTTCAGGAAACCATGAATGCTGCTTAAAAGCCAGAACCAATTTTGGATTGAACAATTTAATAGTAATCAAAACAAATTATGATAGAAATCTTTTTCCCTGTTTGTAGAATGTTGATAAGAAAGGAACTAATGAAATATTTAAATAGCAAAATGTTTGACATTAACAAATTGTATTTTACTGTTTTCAAAAATAATTTCCTAAAGAAATGAATATTGTATTCATTCAAAACCTGGTCATAAACACTCTCTACTGTGTAAATGGTGTGCCCAAGAAGATTTTCAGATCCTTAGTAAATATATATGCAGATGACACTCCACAATGTATGCACGCACTTCCAAATATCTGGATGACCCGTGCCTGACAGCTGATCTCTCCTCTGACCTAACTGTCACAGACCAATAGAGAAAATACTGGCTGATATCATTCTCCAAATATCTGGATAACCCGTGCCTGGCAGCTGATCTCTCCTCTAACCTAATTCTGACAGACCAATGGAGAAAATACTGACTGATATCAATCTCCAAATATCTGGATGACCAGTGCCTGGCAGGTGATCTCTGCTTTGATCTGTCACAGACCAATGGAGAAAATACTGTCTGATATCATTCAATACATTCAAAACTAAATTAGTAGTATTTCATCATCACCAAGTAGACCCTAAACCTGCATCAGTCCTGATGATTTGTCATACTCTCCTTGCCTCGAACGCCTATTGGGTTTAAAACTCACTCCCAACCTCAAGTAGAATGCGTATATTCATGCTATTACAAAAGATACTGGAAGACTGGTCAATTCCTTTTATCATTCGAGAAAATACCTAACTCCTTTTGACATGCTCTATCTTTCAGATTCAGATCAGACGAACAATAAAGAATTGCTGTCATATCTGGGCTGCAGGTGCTGCCCAATCCTCACTGTCCGGCTTTTGAGAGAGTTAAAAAGCACTTGTGGGTGATGAATTATTCTCCACCCTGCAACCCTTATCCCACAGCTAAAACATTCCTAGCCTATCACTAATCTATTACTATGGAAGATTTTCTAACAAGTTACATTCCTTAGTTACACTAGCTCAGACCTTCACAGCGAAGACCCACCATACCATGTTCACATTAGCAAAGCACCCTCATTCTATCTCATCTTCCTTTGATAAGGAGCAGGTTTCAATCAGACAGCTTCTTCCCCAGAACTGTTACTTTGTGGAACAGATTCCCAAGAGGATATTTCCCTGACAACTAAGATCTAAGTCCAGTGTCAGCCAATATTTATCTTGCATGTCCTTATAATTTGCATTTCTTAATTATTCCTTTCCCCTCCATTACATCAATCTCACTCAGTAACCCTCTTCCTTGAGTGGCTCGTGGGTCATATATTTTATGAACTATCAGTAAATAAAAGAAAATCACTTCACTCACTCTCACTTGAGCTTTTTTTTAATTTTTTTTTTTTTCTCAAAAATGAAAACTTTCTCAAAGATATGAATATCATATTCAGGGAGAGCAGGTCAATCAACCTGTAAAAAAATTAACTCTGACAAAAATTCACAGGTTTCTTGAAACAAATCTTAAAATAAATTGTAAATAATATTTATATTTGGATTATTTTTATTTTTTTAGCACCTAGAAAAATGATTTAAACACAATTATTAAATAAATTATAGAAACTTAATTTCTTCCATTCATGTCTTTTTTTACCATGAACAAAAAAATGTCTCCTTCATTTATTATCACATTTACTTGTTTGTTTTTAATAAACTCAATAAAGATAAATAACTCCATTAAGCAAAACAAATGAACTTATTTTATTCTTTTTATGAAAAATATTTACTTAAAAAATAAACATTTCAGAAATGAAACTTAAAATTTTCAAAATAAACTAATAGTATATAATTCAGTATTACTTCCCTTTACTCCCAAGCAGTGATCCAAAGCCATTGTCATGTTATGGAAGAAAACGGTCTTATTCAAATAATTAAGCAGTTCCATTATAAAAGCTATCAACAAATAATTGCTTATCTATAAAGATAAAAAAAGACATTGGAAATGAATAACTAATATTTTTTTAAATTTGATTTTGGAAGCAGAATATACAATTTAGTTCTTTCTATTATGTGAGAACTGTGAAGTTGGCTAAGATAAAAGAGGTACGCTCCTGCTATATAACGGCAACTCCTGAACAAAAGTAGCAGTCATTTGAAAAAAAAACATTATGTAATATGGGGAAACCCCTCAGAAAACCAATTATATATATATGAACATACAGCATTGGTGTGCTCAAATTAAGAAAAAATTTTAATACTACCGTTTCCTTGTCTGATTCAACTCTGACCATTAACCTTTTATGTGCGTTTATATTACATAAAATAAAGATAGATTTTTAAAACTTAACTTTTCTCAGTTTGAGTACACCAATACTCTATATGCATGTGTATTCTCATTAACATGAAAAAGAATGAGTAAATAAGAAGATAAATTGAGTATAACTTTGAAGGCAATAACAGTTGTACTCATTGTACTAATAATTATTATCTTCATATTTTAATACACCTCGGACTTGTTTAAGTGATGAAAGACCAGAATATCCTCAGACTGGTGCAACCAGTGTAAAAAAATTTCTCCATTACACAAAGTGCACATTTGGTTGGTGACCTCTTGAAGTTATTATCATCATTGTTGTTGTTGTTGCAAGGCATTTACAGTTGTTATCAACTGTTGGCATTTTGAACTCTGGGAATTTTCTCAGCCTATCTCGATTACATTTTTCATGTTGGTGACTTTAAAAGAAGATCAGGACCTCATTAGGAACTGAGCAACTGAGATGGAAAATTAATTCAGAAAGGAGATATACCAAGTGATAAGGGATTGAGGAAGAGGTGGAGATAAAAAATAAAGGGGGGGGGAGAAAATAGAATAGACCAGACAAGAAGAGCAAGCAGTCATCTCCCCACCCCCAAGAGAGAACATTACAAGAAGGATTGGCTGGTTCCTTGTTTTTTGTAAATCTAAAAGCTCAAGTTGAGAAATTTGTTTTGTATTAATTTTCTCCATCAACATTAATGTAATCGAGCGAGGGAGGAGGTATAATAGTGGAAATGAACCATCGACTAATTGAACATGGATATCACCTCATTGAGAATTCTTCCATCTGTATGAAGGTACTTAAGTGTAGGGAAGAGTGGTACTGAGAGCTTAACTGAGCATAAAGTAGGGAAAGGCAAAAAAGAAAGGAAGGAAGGTTAAAGTAAAATGGAACACATAGAGAAAGATTAGAAAGAAGAAAAAGAAAGAAGAAATATAAAAGGAGAAATAAATAAGGAAGTCAAAAGTGAAAAAGACATGGATGAAGTAAAAGGCATGACGGAAAAGAGAAGAGGAACAAATAAACAAAGATGTGCAAACAAAAACTGAAAGAAAGAAAGTGAAGAGAAAGAGTGGAAGTGAATGTGACAAGGAAGAAAAACAAAATCGGAGAATAAATCATGATACAGAAGAAATATAGTATAAAAAAAGGTAAAGGATTAAGACAGAAAGAGGTGGATGAAAACTAAGACTATAAACAGAAGAAAAAAAAATATCTATTTAAAATTCTTCATTCCATGAAAAGCTGTTATCCCATGTTGTATAAAAGCTTGTCTTAATTTCTTCCCAAAACAAGAAAGTAAAAAGAATGTGAAAAACAAGTTGTGATCTTTCAGATACTTATCCAAAAGTTATTTACGGAGGTTTTTTTAATTTTTTTTTTTCTTCTTTCTGTTCTTACTGGAGGCTTTTTGCCTATCTGACTTGCCATACTTGTATTGAATAAATGTTTTGATTTGAATCGTATCAAGCCACGTTGCACACTATGAAATTCTCTTCTCACATCCCAGTGTCTCTTATCCACTAATGTGGTTTTACTTTTACTGTCCAAACAGAGAGCTACATTGATTGGATGATTTTTCTTTGCCCTCACCCTTCAAATCCACTTATTTGTACTTGGAGAAAAACTCAACCAACAACCACTTCTTTAAAAATTAATCATTAATATGCATGTGTGCTTATATATATATATATATATATATATATATATATATATATATATATATATATATATATACACACACACACTGTATATGTCTACACATGTATATATACTAGTAAACTAGTTGCTCTTCAAGTGGTTCCAATACACTTTGTGTCAAGTGTCTTTCTTTGTTATTAAAATTTGAAAATATTGATTAGAATCAACTAGAAAACACTTCAGAAAAATAATGAAAGAATGAATAAATAACTAGTGCACCAAATCTTTCTAGTTTCCATTTAAATGAAGAACAATATATTGTGTAATTGAGTGCACTTGCATCTATTGGAAATTATTATGTAAACAGACCTTAAACTATTCTTCTAATTTTGACTCTCTCTCTCTCTTCACATATGACTTTCTCAATGTGAATATTTAACTTTGCTACTTTCTCTTTCCATCTTTGACAACAGAATTTGAAAATGCTTTGTGTTTAACAGGATCTTCTCTCCACTTTCAACTTGGCAGTCAGATATGCAGATACTGAAAAGCCTCACCTGTCCTCTGCTGTCAGCATACAGATTCACTAAAATTCAGTCATGAAAAAGGGGCTAATACTTCTACAGGGTTTTAGATGGGATAAATTTTAGGCCTCAAAATGATCCACTCAACTTGAGATTTTCTACTGCAATGCTTTTACAGATAGAATCTCTCAGATACCAAAATTTAACTGAGATATGTGCAAACAGTTGGAATAATCATTTTGGACAATTAGGCAAACGTATTGAACTTTAAATTTACGTGTAAGTAATTTGTATGCACATATTTACATGTATTTCTTTTCACACACACACACACACACTTAGATGCATATTTGTATGTTCTGCTAGTCATTAAAAAACTTTCTTAAAAGTTAAGAAAAACAGAGTTTAATGCAATATATAAAATAGTTAAAAAATCATGACCCCCCTCCCAAATAAAATTTTTTAAATGTCATTAAAAATCACAATAATTTAGAATTTATACTTGTTTTATAAGTTTTATCCCCCAAACTTTAGTTTAAAACCAAAAAAAAAAATTGCTTCTCCTCCATGCATTTTTCTGCCCTCTGAAATAAAAATGATGTTCTGGGTATCAATGTATGAAAAGCAGTGTAACAGTCTAAGAACCCATACATATGATTATTCTTATTTTAGTAAAGATAGAATCAAATGAATAAAAAGACAAGGAAAAACTATTTTTAGCCAACATGTTTTGTTTCTGAGGGACTTTATCAAAGCAGAAGACGAAATGTGTCATCTAAGAATAGTTTTTCTTCTTGTTTTTTAATTAATGTTTGTTCCTTTAAAGATACACTCTTTGAAAATAATTTACTCATAGAATCAAATGCAAGATTAGTTAATAATATTACTTTATTTTGTTACAATATGTTTAGATAAGTTATCACATTAACAACGCTTATATAAGAGGATTAGTCCTGGGTATGACAATAAACTACATTCAGCAGCAAGGCCTCTGACCGGGAGATTGTTGGTCTTGAGGAGTGTGGCACCACCTTTTAATTGCTGTTGTTCCCAGGTTCACCTTGACCCAGGGTGGTAGTACCTGTTAGGGTCCCAGCTATGGACAAATAGTGACACCACCCCCCCACCAAACAAAAGCAAAACACTATGAAAGTATAAAAATACATTTTTATAGTAAAACACCAGCAATACATATTTATAGGAGAATTAGCAACAATACATTTTATAGCAATATGACCAACAATACATTTTATCTGTAGTTGAAGGCATACAATTGCATTCAAAATATATTTAGTTGAAGACATAAAATTGTGTTCAAAATATTTAGATTTCAGCATTAAATAACCCATGGTGATGTTGATATACTGCTAAATAAAATCAATCAATCAACCAACATGAAAGAATTTTTTCATGACATTAATCAATATAATATTCTATAATTTCTTAAAGAAATCAAACTATTCTAAAATATAACTTCAACAAACTCTAGTAATTATGTCCACACAAACATGTATATGCACAAAAGCTGAGTATCATCTACCATGGATTCAGTTGTGAAAGCAGAATAACATTATATTTTTATTACTTCCAAGCTCCAAAGAAAATTAAATTTTGGCATTAAATGACCCATAAGGAGTTGATATGCCATTAAACAATCAGTATAAGAGAGTGCTGAAAATTTCTGAGTTCATCCCACTTCCACAAATCTTAACTTTATTTTGTCTCTGTAGCTAGAAAAAGTGTTCTTTTATATTGTAAAGTGATTCTTTGCAGGATACTTGGACTTATCTTTGAATTTATTTCAAATTTATTGCCTGAATCATCAGAAAATATGGAATTTTCATGTGTTAAACTCTGAGCTGTCATAAAGTTCCTGTTCCTGCAGAAGAAAACTCCAAAGGAAATTCATGAGTGTATGATACAAATATTGGATGAAAGTGCTCATTATAATCCACCGTGAAAAAGTGGTGTACCAATATCGAACATGAGATCCAAAATACAGCAGAGAGGCCTTCAATGGTTTCAACTCCTGAAATGGATCCTTGACGACCTCATTTTGACCAATCAACAAATCTCCACAAAAAACATTGCTGAAACACTAGAGATATTCAGGGAATACATTGCTGTTGGGTATGCAGAAACGATTAGTCAAGTGGGTGCCAAAATGTTTGAATCCTGGTTAGAAACCATATCAAATGGATACCACAAAGTTGATTTTTCAGCATTTTCAGGGATTTAGTATTAATATTTCGGAATGACTTGTCACTGTTGATGAAACATTAAAATCTAAGCACAGTTCCCTATGGCTAAAAAAAATTAATTACCCAGAAGTCAGCACGAAAGGTCACAACCATAGTTTTGTAAAATAGGAATGATATTTTGATAATTATCTTCAGAAGGACTTAACAGTTAATATAGAAATACTGGCTGTAATCATTAAAGGAAGTATTGAAGAAAAAAAATGAAGTTGTAGAGAGATGTTCTCTTTTCACAAACTAGTGCACCTACTAATACAAATGTATAGACAATGAATATTTTGAATAATTTCAAATTTGAGTACATAGAACAGCCACCCTATTCAACAGATCTTTCTTTATCTGACAATTTCTGGTTTCCAAACCTTAAAGAGTTTGAATGGGAGGACCTTTTTGAATATATATTGCAGATTATAGCAACAGAACAGTATTTCAGTGACCAAACATAAAATTTTCTTTTTCTTAGGGAAACTTGAGAAATGATGTTGAATTGCAAGATGAATGAAGTTGAATAACATGTTTCATGGTTCTATGTCAATCCATTCTTAGTCAAGCTGAAAACCTTTCAATACCTCTTCATATCATATTGATGTAGATTATGTGAAATTGCTATAAAACAGTGCTTGAACTTTTTTCAAATTTGCACTGGCTTCTTTAATTTGCGCTTACATATTTTTTAGCTACCTTATAAAGATTATTGCACCAGTTTAAAATTTGTAAATGTAATTCATTACAAATGTAATTTTGACCAAAGAAAGAACAAAACTATCTTTTCTTTCTTTTTTTTTTTTTAAACTGAACAATTTCTTAGAGCTGAGATTTTCACAAAATTCTGTTTTTTATTTGAAGTGCTATGATTAGAATGATTATCTGATTTACTTTTCTACTGTTTATCATAGTCATATACCAATATCGTAAATTTTACAAATTGTAGACTTGCTGTATCTAAAATGTTTGTTATAAAAAAACATTTTTGACCTAACTGATGTAATACAACCACAGGTCTCTCAGTCACCAGTCTGATGCTCTTGCCTGCAATTGTATACAGTAATAAAATATTTTCTTGGCAGGATTTATAGCTTAGCATTAAGAGAAGAATAGGTTTAAAAAAAAAAGGATCTGTTATCCTTTGATATGTCTCTTAGCTTCCTATCTGCCGATGTAGACAGAGAACAGACAATCTTGACATGTTACACAATTGCATTTCATTTGAAGGAGTTACATTGGAAGAATGAAAGTGGGGGGGGGGGCAGTTTGAATCAATTTCCCAGGGCCTTTTATTTCACTTACATTTCCATTATTTTTCGTTTTTGATTTTTTTTTCTTTTAGAAGGCTTATCAAAGTTCATCATATCAAAGAAAAGCTTATAATGTCTACTTTCTCATAAATCTACATTTTGCCATTTTTATCTTTTTTTTAAAACTTTTTTTGCGTGTTTGAATTTCTGCTTTTATCAATTAAAAATATAATAAATTGATTCTGAATTCTGGTCAGGCCAATCATCATAATGCATGAAGACATTTGTCCTAACATCTTCACCTAATCATACATATTTTATTTTCTATGATTTTAATCTTCTTTGCCACTAGAGAGTTGAATATTTTGTTAGCTCACACATTTTAATATTTTGTAATTTCTGTCTTTCTAAAATTAGGGAACAGAATAGATGTTTGTTGTATAGGAAATTTAGGTTTTTATCAGTCCTACATTGCTGATTCATTTCATGAAACAACATATAAAGGAAACTTTAAAGGAGCAATGTAGTTAAACATGAGGTGCTGGTCTTTCAAGCTATCATTTTTAACATTTTAAGACCAAAAAATAAAATATATGAGGAGTGCAGAACATGCTATAACAGATTCCTTGTAATTATAGGACTTATATTTATATGGAAATATGACATTTCCTAGAACACTGGAGAGCATTAAAAATAATATTCCTTTGTTTTGATTTATCACAGTTTATTTCTTTATGTTCAGATAAAGGGATTTACCTACTCCACTCATGATGAATGTACAACAAGATCAAGTTTAAACTAAGGCCTACATGTGAATATTTGCAGAAATTGTCCAGCTTTTTAACTTCACTTTTTTGGGACCTAACACATCAAGGATTAACCTTGACCATATTACTTTATGTATAATGAGGAAGTTCTTTTTGGGTGTACAGACCTCCTGAAACTGGACATACATTTTTTTTGTGCTTTGGGATCATAAATATTCATAATGAGAAGCACAAAAATTCTGTCTTCAGATAATGTATTTTTGAAATTTTTTACTTATTGTGGGGCTATTCTTGTTAATTTAGATATTTTCTCAGAAATACCCAATAATAAATTTATTTAAAAAATGGCATTCATTTAAAGTGATGCATTTATAAAATGTACATATTTCTATGGCATTGACAAAATAGTAATAGATTTTAATCACTTGAGCTAATAATCAAATTCCAAATCAATTTAGAAATCTAGTATTTTTCTATCATTAAACAGATTTAAAAATTTAAGAAGATCTATAAAATTATAACACAATATGGCCCATTCAAGTATTAGCAATATTTAAACAGTTTAATTTACCTTTGATTACAACAATAACATATTTTATTGTTTAATAGTTTTACAAAGTGCAATGTGAATATGATTCCTACTCATTGTATCTAGTCTCCTAAGTGTTTGTGATACAAGACATTCTTTGTTATATTGTCATTAGTTGTTTACTTTCTTAAGCCATGTCAGCAGAAAAAATGTTGATATGCAGAAGAGATGATAGGAAGAAAATGTCTGATCAGAATTTTTTTCTTCCAATTAGAAAATAATCTATTTCATTTATTAAAAAAATAAAAAGTAAAGTAAAATCCCTCTGACTTTTCCAGTAAAAGGCAAAAACCACATATTTGAAAAGATGACTAAAAAATATATATTTTTGTCTGTAGGTATTAAAAATTTAAGTGTAACTTATTCACTGCTCACATTATCTAATGTCAAAAACTCAACAAATTAGATTCTGAGATCTAATGTTTTTTTTTCTTTTTTAATTTCAATTTTTTTCCTTGATGTCATATTTTCAAGATGGAATTATCTACAAATATATTTGATTTAATTAAAATAAGCAAGTTAGTATTGTTTTAAGAAAAATGTTAGTTGAAGAAAATGAAGATCCATATTGATAAGTAAAATTATATTCAAATTCTATAGTAGTTTTTTTCCTCAATTTAATTCTGATTGATTTTGTTAGCAAAAACATGATGTACTTATTGTTTCTTTTACTCTCATTAAAGGAGCCAGAAGATTAGAGATTATATTGTAGATTAATTTAGAAAATGTTTTATATTGAATGTATCAAAAAATACTCTTTTCTATCTCCTCCATGTACAGTAATAATTCTCCACACTATTTTTATTCACTTAGATTTTTTCTATAAGCAATAACAAAAGATTTACAAGAAAATTATATACAGTGCTTGTTATAAGTATTTAAATAAAATGACATTTTCCTTTTAATTGCTTAGAAACAGGAACATTACACAAGAATCAAATTTTATTGCACTCAACAAGGAAATGAGTTGCTTTTCCTGCTTCTAGTATATTTCTGGAAAAGTTCTTTTATGCACACTGTATCAGATTTTATTGTACAAGTCAATTCTTTTTCAATAAAATTTCTATTAACCAAGTGACATTTGCAAACTGTTTAGGATATGTTTATAACAGCAATATATTGTGCAAGTTTCTGTTTTTAATATCTAACCTTATTAAAAAAAATATTCATAATTTTTTTGTGGGTGTCTGGTTTTATTATGCAAAGTAGAGCATAATTTTTTTATTTTTATAAATCTAAAAGATATAAGCTATAGAATGACAATAATCTGATTAACACAGTATCCAATATACGTAGATAAATCATTCTTTTTTCCTTTTCATATGGGCTCCCTAACATTCTATAAACTTCATCAGCTTCTCATCTATTGATTTTAACTTTTCTACTGTTTCAAATTCAGATTGTTTTATTGCTTACCAGGGATAATTTTGCTTAAATATTATTTTCCATTTTCATTCACAACTCTTATTGTTGGGCCACAAGTTTTCTACTGGATTAATGCCTAGAGAGGCTGGGAGTCATTGCATTAATATGTTGTCTTTGAAATCTTTTTTGGCAAGATAGGCAAAATCTTTACCAAATAAGAAAGAGAAGTCTTGCACACATTTACACCTTAAAGCTTCTTGATTTTGATGTATATCAATGAAAAACAAAAACAAGATAGGCAAACCTTTGCCTAATGAGAAGGAGCATAGTCTTGCACACATTTACGCCTTAACTTAAAGCTTCTTGTATATCAATCAAAAACAAAAACATCTTGTCAAAAATGTTACGATAATTCCCTGCATATATTTTGACACCATCATCTGCTTTGAAGGAACTTATGATTGTACGATCTACAATACGAGTCTAAAACTGCACACCACTCTGTTGTCTTTTAAGCCTTGTTGGTTGACTGTTACCATGAAGGATCAACCCCTAAGCTAAACATCAGGTTCATTTAATAGATTTGTTTGGAACAAAAAGTTTTTAGCATTTTTCAATAGGTGACATTTGAACATGTGATTTCTTTTCCCACATGACTGAAATTTACGACATATACACACACATGCACACAAACACACACAACACATTCTGAAAGGTAATATTTCAACATGTTTTTCTATAGGATTCTAGTATTTGCATGTGGTGTAATAGTGACACTAAATGAGAAATCATGGTGCTGAATTAAAATCCAGTTGGGTTTATTACGTCCACTTACTCACAAATACCCTCGAACAAGGTCTGAATCCATCTCCTCCATCCAACTATGGGTTAAATTGTAGGACTTGGATCTGGAAAAAATCATTGTTAAATTCAATGTTCTTAATTTCTCTTTGTTTACATTTGCAATACCAACATCTTCTAATATTTTCTTAATGACAAGCCCACTTTTCTTGCTTATTACTGTTTTAATTTTTTTCCAATTTCTTTTTGTGTGATAATGTTAAACTCCAATTTATTTTTGTTTTTTTTATCTTGCTAATGTTTTTAATTACATTTTGATTGTTCTGTGATTTGTTCAACTTTTTTGCTATTTCCAATATTGTCTCCATTATTGAATAACTTTACAATATTTTGTTTCTGTTTTGAGGTCATATCTGTCTTACAATCTATTGTAATCTTTAAATATATCAAATTGAAAAAATAAATATCAGTAACTATACTATTACATATGTGACTGCCACTTTTTTTTTTATAGAAGGCCATCTCTTCAACATTGAGCTGAGTGACACATATATATGATGAATAACTCTTGAGTTGCATAATAAAATCTCACACTCCTAAATAAAGTATTATAAATATTTGTAGTAAAAACAAATATAACCTGTCATTCACATGCTGTATTTATCATATAAATATATCGTGGAAATTTTACCAATAGTGTTAATACCAATTTTATTGTGAAAACATTGGCTTGCATAATAAAACCTGGTATTGTGTCAATTTTTTTAAATGAAGAAAAAAAAAATGAACAATCCTGTACAGAATCACTCAAGAAGATTACAAAGTTGAATTCAATTTTTTATTTGGAAGAGTTACCAAACTAGTCACTTAATTTGAATCCCCACCTCTGCTCAAAATCCTTAATGGCCCCCTGCAGTCTTAGGCAATAATTTTTTTTTAAATCTCAGATTTTCTACTTGTTCAAAAACTTTTGATCAGCACTGTAAAGAATGTTCTGCTCATCAATATTTGAACAAATTGGGTTTTGATTTATTTTTATTGATACTTTTCAAAAATATTGTCAACTGATATGACACAGACAAAATTGGCATGTAAGGACAGGCTAGTCTTATCTGTCCAAACTTAGCTAGTTGTATTCACTAAACCTCAACTATTCTTTATTGTTCCTTTCAGCATAATACTGCATTTATTCTGAATATATCTTTTGTTTAAAAGTTACTAAAAATATGAAAATTACAACTAAATCCAAATTTACAATTTCATATAGAGACAGCAGGGAATAAGAAAATGATTTTTATGAACAATTCAATAATAAAAAAAGGATTCTCAATGATTCAGTGATATGAATTTTAATTCAAAATTACTCGTATGAGCCCCCCACCACCACACTAATATATCAGAATAGTAAGTTAACTGGATAAAAACACAATCATAAATATATTGGTATGCATATACTTCAAATAAAGATAAGTCCTTTGTTAAAACATCTTGACCAACTGGCCTTACATTTTTGTTTGTTTTGTTAAATACTTTTTAAGAAAGGCTGACACCAACTTGTGGCAAAGTTTTTGTTTTTTTGCAAATATTCATTTAAAGCTAACAATTTTAACACTTTTAATCCATTTTTAAAAGAAACCTGCCTAGTGACAAAGAATTGTCACCAGAAGAAATAAGTAGGATACTTGCTCGTTAATTCTGTGGAAAAACAACAGGACATCAATTTTTCTTTGAGTTTTGTAAAATAGACTCTGGATCAGTTGAAGTCAACAGGTAAATTAGAAATTAGAGCAAGATAACATCCTAAAGAAAATCCATCAGATTGAGTGTATCTTCAATTCTTGGAATATGATAAAATGTCTTCATGAGCTTGTTGAAGGAAGGAAATCTATACAGCCAAACCTTAAAAAAATTCAGGTCAGCTGTTTCTAAAATACTAATTTGTGCTCTTCAAACTCTACAATAAATGCCACGCTATTTTCAGCTTGTTGGAAATCCTCCTCCATAGCTCTGTCTTTAAGAACTATGAGGAACCATCTAACTCCTTACCTCTTTTTGGCAAAGTATTTGAGGCTCTGATCAATGCCAAATTGGTTAACCATCTTTCTCCTTTTGAATAAACAATATGGCTTCTGTTTCTCCAGGTCTATCATCGATGTGTTAATGGCCATCACTGAATTTGCCTATGAAGCTAAGAACAGTAAAGCCCAGGCTGTGGCCCTAGATATCTCAAAGGCATTCCACAGGGTTTGACATGCTGGTCTTCTCCACAAGTTCAAGGGTTACAGTGTCTCTGGGCTAATATTTGGCCTAATCCAATTGTTCCTAACAAATTGTGCAATGAAGGTCGTGCTGAATGGATATGCTTCTAGTTCATTTCATATTCATGCAAAGTTCCCCCAGAGCTCTATCCTCGGACATATGCTGTTTCTGATATTCATCAACAACCTTCCTGATGTCATCAGTTTCCAACTAGGTATTTATACGCTATGTTAGAGGGTTGACACAACTATTTACTCATGTCTTAGTAGCAAGTTCAACAGATCCAACCAAGTAAAACTGATAACTGCTCTGGAAAAGGCCTTCCAATCAGTGGTTAACTGGGATAAGGAATGGCTTGTAATTTTTAAAGCCTTTTAAAACAAAACTGATTCCATTTAATCACCACAGAGAACCTTTTCTGCCAGCCATCAGCATGGCTGGTGCTAAACTTAGGTGAGCAACTTCTTGGGATCACATTTACCAGTGAAATGAAGTGGAGTGATTATATTGAATTAATTGCTAGGACTACTGCTAGGAGAGTTGGTTCCTGATGTTGTGCCAGACAACAGAGATTCTTCTCATCAGAATCCTTCTTGCACATTTATAAATCTACTGCCATATCAGGTCTTGGCTCCTACTATATATCTCCAAAGTCAAAGAGGGATCTGCAATATAATCAATCCTGATTTGGCATCTTGACTTCAGCCACTTTCTCACTGTCATGAGAAGGCTCCCTTCTGTTTTTTCTACAAATATTTTCATAGCAAACATTCTGATGAGTTGTTCTCCTGTCTGCACAAATTTAAGCATACTACTAGATTGGCAATTAGGTCTTGTCATTTTACTGTTGAACTAGATAGAAGCAGCCATCAATTCTATTCTAATAGTTTCTTTTCTTGTACTTCTCACCTGTGGAAATCCCTCCTGATTTCTTGCTTCCCTGCCAATTATAATTTTTAACAATTTAATTAAACATTAATATCCATCTTCTGCCTTTCTGAATTCTGTTCCTTTATTCTCCTTTTCCTCAAATTCTTCTCATTCTCTTTCACTCTTTGTAACCCTCTGAGTCCTAATGGCATATATATATATATAGAAAATTCATTTTTTTTTTTTACTTTTTTCCTATGTTTAGTTATGTTGAACATGTTATGTTGTTTGCAATAAAATGTTTCCTTCTCTTGCTATATGTCTCGTTCTTATCTTTTTGTTATTGTTGTTTTTAACTTTTAAAACCAAAACAAACATGTAAAATGTCTTTTTGTTCAAATATTTATGTGCATTATATTCACATGTACAGCCTGATTCCACCCCACCCCCCTTCATCTGTGGACTATGACCAGGGTATTGTATACAGAGTTGAATGTCAGTTTTGGTGGACTGGAAATGGTGTTGCTATAATTGGGACATTACAAAGTGTGTGGTAGTTGAATCCCACAGATACTCACAAGAGAAAGATCACTAAATGCATTTGTATCAGGAGGTCCAAATTTCTAGTGTCTGACCAGAGAACCTGACCATCTTTTACTTGCAACATAGTAAAACTAGGCTCCATACTGGTTTGAAGATTGACTCATGCTGTATATTTTTGGCTGAACCATCTTTCCACACTCACCATATAACCTAAATTTGATGCCTTCCAACTTTGATCTGTTTAGGCTGATAAAAAAATGGCCGATACAGGAAACCTTTTTCTGACAATGATGCTGTCATCACTGCTGTGAAAATGTGTGTCACTGCCACTGGTGCAGATTTTTACACATGTGGCATGCAGGTTCTTTTTCATCAATGGCAAAAATGTGTAGCCAATGGTGGTGACTAAGTAGAAAAATAGTGTTTTGTAACTTAAAACTTATTATTGTGTCCCCTATATCTATTATAGTTTCCATGGAAATAAATAGGAGAAATTACATTCAGAGGGTCCTCTGTTCGTGTTTTTTTTACAGTAAGGTTCACCCTGTACAAGGCCACACGAGGTAGAGGGTTACATTAAAGGGCAGTTTTTTATATGGATAGGAGGGGAAGATAACAGTTGACTCTAGACTTGAACAGGTTAAGATTGTGTATTAGTTTCATAAATCTCCTATATATTTATTCATATATTTTTAATTTATGTCCATAACCTGATTCATATATTTGCAAATATGTTTTCACAGATATCATCTTTAGTTATTTTTTCCTTATATGAACAACTTGTGAATTTTATCAAAAATATATTTATGAACTTTCTTGCACTTGATTTTTTTTGCAGACCATTTTTAGTTTTTCTCTGTATTTTGTATTTAAAAAACCATAAATTTGTTCTAAAATAATTTTGAGTAATTGAACATTTTCATTCCTTATGTTACTTTCTCATTACAAATTTATTATGATATATTTATGTACTCAATATATTTCCTTATTAAGTGAATTCTGAGTAGCAATGAAATAAAAATATTTCATTCCAGGTTCTCTGCCTTAGAAACTATAGTATCTGTTATGATGAGTTGTCATCTATATTGTATATACAAGTCAGCATAGTATACAGTCAACCAAGCAAATTTTACATCTTTTTTCTATTCATTATTTTTCTCATTATTATCAATATTAGAACCATTTTTCCATAATTTTTCCTTGTATTCACTGTCTGCAACATTGTTTTATCCTTCTCCTTACAAATATGAATAGTTATTGGTAATATATTAAAAAAATAAGATTTTCCATCCAACACATCTCTCCAAGCAAGAAAATGTCTATAAAATTGCAGCTCCAACTTAAAGCTAATTTTAAATCAATTGAAAAACTAATAAATTAAAAAAAAAGATAAAATTAATATCTCTGAAGAATTTAATTTACTAATTGAAACATTATAATTATTTTTTATTTAAAAAGTAGTTTTAATGAATCTGGTATTGAATTTTCTTTAACCCTCTATAGTCAGGGAAGACAAAAATTTACTCAAGATGAACTGATTTAAAAATATTCCAAATATTTGAAATGTTTCAGTAAATCTTTTGTTGATATATGCTCTAGAGTTTTGGCCTCTTTATTTATAAGAAATAATAATTAAACATTGATTCTCTAAGTTATCACAAAGTTATCATTATGATCTTGCTAGGAAATAGGCAAACATTTTTAAGTGAAGTGATAATAATAAAAAAAAATAAAGTTTTAAATTTTAAAGCTCTGATAACATTTCTGCCAATAATTTTGCATCTGAGGATATTACTAAAAAAAATAGAACCTTTCTATGATTTGAAGCAACAACTTCTGAATAAATGTCTAATAATTACAAACAACTTCATTTATTTAACAGATGCACAATTTATGTTACTCTAAATGTTTTCAGTCTTTGTGTTAGAATTCCATTGTTTGTTTCTGATCTTAACAATTCTTGAATATTTTTCAAATTTAATTTTGATTTTTATGTCACGCATTCTAACTTTATGCATAAATCTTTTAAGCCTTAGATTTTGGAGGTATATGCCAACAAGAATGTCTTACTTTTCTCTGTTTTTGTTATAATAAATTACTATCATGTTATTTATTGTTTTGATGTACAACAATATGAAAGGATTTTGGGATTTGAAGGCTGGATATTAGTTTCTGGTAGCTTAGGATCCAACTGTAAGAATTACTTGTCAGGAAATTAAGACCAACATCTCACCCTGTAAATATTTAGTACAGGAGATACAATAAAGGATACAATATATTCTTATTTTAGTATGTGATGAAATATAAGGAATCATACATATTATTTCCACACACACACACATACACACACACAATTCTGATGTGCTCAACCTTCACTGATTTGTTGGATTAGTAACTAGTTCAGTTCACTTAGGGAATTATGGTTTTGAGCCTGCAACGAAAGTTGTTTTCCAATCTTCCTTGATTTATTGATGATCAGAAATTCTGAAGTTGAAAAATTTTTTTACCTTTAGGTGATAACTTAGTCACAAGGCAGATTGAAAAAAAGGATTGGTCATTTGTTTGTTGGTCATTGTTTCCATAACTGCTTTTTTTTTTTTTTTTTTTTTGCAGATCCTTTCTTTGGAGTAGTTGGTATTTGGAATACACTGGTTAATTATCCATAAATCTCAATTGATCACTTCCAATTTGCTTCCAAATTTATCTTTGACAGTTTCAACACTGCTCTTCTACAATTTCATTGGTTCAGGTTCCTCCCTCTCACTACCACTTCAGACAAAGTTCCTGATGAAAACTATAATTTTCCATTGTCAGTATTATCTATATTAAATAACACACCTGTAATAATATACTTTTATACAAAATACTTTCTTGTTGTGTTTCTCTCGCTCACTCACAGAGAAAGCACAGCAATAATCCAAATAAATTAACTGTCTCTTCAACAGTGTATAATAGGAAAGGACAAAGGCAAAAAGACAATGAAACCACTTCACCTGCATTGCTTATATAGCAGTGTGATTAGAACATTCTAGAGAGTTCTACAACTTTCCATTCAATTCTAATGGACAGATTTGCATACCAGCATTTTGCATTGGACAGATGTAGATGCTAGTAATTCATTATGCATATGCTTCTATCTTGTATATAGTCATTCTTGAAATATTTTCATTTTCTAGTCAGTTTTCACCTTAAGTCCAAATACACTTTCTAAACTTGAATACATTTTATTTCAAATTAACAGATTTAGCTAAGTAGGTCATCCATCAAGATGCCTCCATGTGCCATCATAGGGGTTTTGGTTGCACATATATTAGAGGACACAAGGTGCTATTCTGTGTTCCCACAGTTTCCATCTGACTCTGAATACTGTTGTCCAGTATAAAGGTTCTTTTGCATGACACCATTGCAGTTCAATGCCACAAATCTGGTCTGTTTGGCGTGATCAATAGCAGAATCTAACATACTACTTCTGATGTCTTCACCTTAACTCTGGCATGGATGGCTTCCAGGTGCTATGCCATTTCAAAGAGGAAATCCATAATTTGATCCCAGAGTTACATATGGTTTTGAATTCAGAGTTATCTTTCTCCTAAAGTGATTACCAACCACAACTAGTGAATCCAGTTTGTCTTACTATTTAACGAATGGGTGGGGGAGAAGAGATGGATTCGTACCTTTCTGAAGGGTATTTGTATATAAGTGAATGTAACAAACCTGACTAGAATTCACACTCAGCTCTCTGATTTCTCCTTTCAATCCGCTACCCATTACACCACTCACACATAGCAGGTTTAGTAAACACATTAATCTCTTGAACAAATGTGCTTTTTATATCCATAACCAGCAACTGTCTCTATAGTAAAGTACTTTGCAGAAAACATAAATATATTAGTATTATCTTCTGACTCTGTCCAGCTTCTGAACTTTATGTAAACATAACTTTAATTTCGTTTTTGGCAATTCACAGTTCTCTTTTCAAAATTTGGATTTTCTTCTCCCCTTTCAAATTTTACTTCCAAATAAAGGACTCTTATTTTATCTAAGACAAATAATATTTTGTATATCTGGTGTACATATAAAATCCAAATTACCTAAATTGGCCTTCTATGCTTTCCACATTAAACTTACAGTTAATCCTATTATAACTGGCTAGTAATTATAGATTTCACTTGTAAAATCAGCACGAGTAACATTGTCACAATGTAATAAAACTGACTTCTTGTAAGCAGTATAGTATAATCAACATAATATCAATAATTTTTTTATTTCTCATTAAAAGACTTCACAAAGTGTAACTTTTAATAAGTGAAGCCAATTTCTAAAGATTAGTTGATCATTTTTTTCATCACTCAGATCAAATGCTTTTAGAAATATTGTCATCCTTTATCCAAGAAAACCTATTCCTTCATAAAAGTTCCAAGTACCCAAGGCTCACTTTCAAACACAGTACAAGCGGAAATTAGGGACACTGGTCATTCAAATCTTTTGGTTTGAGTATATAGGTGGGGGATATTGGTGAAGAAAATGATGTAGCAATTCTGCAGGAGGAACTTCTCTGAATATTCTCTGGCAACTATTTTGGGAAAGGCAACATCCTTTTTAAGGATGATGCAACTTTATGCCCTGTAACAAGAAAAAAACACTTCAGAATGACAGGTCAGAAAAGATATTAAGCCGTTTTCATGGTCAATTCACTATCCTGTCAGACATGTTGTGTCAGGGTTATTATTTTATTGTAAGGGATGGAAAAATTCTAGAAATCTTCCACAATGGGTTGTGTTTTAAATGCAACACATTTAGATATACTGCAAGAGAAGAAAGCAGAATCTTAATATTGAGTTAATACCTGAAATTGTAAAGAAAAATATTTTAGCCAGCTCATGACAAGTTCACCAAATTATAATTTGCATAATAAAAATTCTTGTTCAATAAAGGCTTTTAATGTAAAAAGTTATCTTTGCTTTTGTTTCTCGCTCTTCACTCTCTCTCCCCTCTTCACTCTCTCTCTCCCCTCTTCACTCTCTCTCTCCCCTCTTCACTCTTTCTCTCCCCTCTTCACTCTCTCTCTCCCCTCTTCACTCTCACTCTCACTATCTCTTTCTCTCTGGGTATGTAGCTGAGTGTTTAGAACATTCGCTTTCTGACCATGAGACCTGGGTTCACCAGAGTCAATTTGTCAGGAAGGTGGCTTCTTGATGTTATTGATCTGGGGAAGCAAACCCAGTGTGCAGCACCTTTGAAAAGTGCCTGGAAACCATATCATGGGTTGACTTATGAGTGAAATTGGATAGATGGAACTCCTTGGGGAGCCATCAATGGTTTTGCTAGCACAAAGTCACAAGTCATCCTAACCAAGGGCACGAGCATGCTAACCTTGTTCAGACTGTAGATCATGCACTCTCTCCCAGAAACTGTAACTGAGGTCCCTCATTATAGAACAAACATGACAAACACAAATGTGCCTGAGCAAGCGTCTGCAACAGTGATTGGTTAGCCACCCTAGTAGACAGGCATCCTTGGATATGTGTGGCCATTATTATTATTATATTCTCCCATACTAATCTTGTCTCGGACTTTCTTGGCTTTTTGAGATCGCTATTACATATGCATTTCAGCAGTATATGCTTGCACACATACACATGCAGAGAGAGATATAAGTAGAAATACAGTTTTGGTAAGGATGCTATTAACATAATGAATCAAAGTTCAAATTTTATTACTTATCACTTTGATGTTCATGCTTATAAATAAAACATAAGTTAAATTTTTCTTTCTGTCCCTTCACCATTTACCTTGCTCATAATCTGATCTTCTCAATTGTGTGTCATACTGATAATGGTAATACTGCTGTTTCCTTATAAGGAAACAGTTGGCATTCATTGACTGAGCAGCTAGTAGCACTTTTGGTTAAAATTTATATCTTTCTCTTAAAAAAATTTTTTTTATGAAAATTGGTTTCTAAAGTCCAAAAGCTGTTATCACTCTTTCCAGTAGTCTTGGGGGTTTCCTTCCTATCCTTTTATTTAAAGTACATCAACATCTTGATTCTGTCATTATTTTCTCTTCGAGTTACATGTGATATCCCTTTTAGTTGTTGTTGTTGTTGTTGTTGTTGAAAGTAATGTGGTTTCTGTTGGTACAGTTCTTTGTTTGTGATTCTGTCATGCCGGTCCACAATGTTTGAAGAAGTGTTTTCTTCACCGAGACCCATAGGCTTCGCTGAAAGCCATTTTTAACCATTGATAATGGAAAGGAAATAAATACAAAAAGTGAATGCATCTCACCGTATTACTTTTTTTGGCAGTCATTGCAAAATGGCTGTTATATCCTTTATCAGTAATGTTACTGACAGACACACATACATTCACATTCCTTCAGCTATTACAGAGTTAATAATGCCATTTCGTTTTATGATAAAAACTGAGAAATAAAATAATCTGGCTCTCATACAGATTTTTAAAAAATGACAAGGTATTTTTGGTTTGTAAAAATGAGATGAATTTGTCTTGTTTACTTGTTAATAAATGATTGTATTTTTTTTTTTTTTCATCTTTCAGAAGATGAACAGAGACGTGAATTGTGTAAAGTCAAGTTCTCAGAGAATGACCTGCGCTTGTTACGTGATGCTATAGAAGATCTCTACTATTTTGAATTTGTCATTGGTAAGTACAGGCATTCAGATTACACTTTATCTGTTTGTAAATGTCTTTTCATGGCTAATATTAATATCTACTTCAAAGATAAAGACAGAATATGAAAAGAAAATTTTAATTCATACAGGTAAGCGTTGAATAAAATTCATAAAGAGGTAACTAAATTTATTTTCCTTAATTTCTATTCAAATTTGGCAAGACAGTTTATGCTGTTGATATTGACATGAGTTTAAACGTACTAAAGGTTCACTTGTTTCTTTTAGAGTTACTCATCGGCAAAATAGTTCTTACGCATTTTGATAGAACATTAAAAGAATATACAAACTACATGGTGTTATGTACGCATCACATTGAAACACAGGTTGCTGTATGATCACCAAAGTTAAGCAACATTGAGCCTGGTCAGTAACTAGATGGATGACCATTTGGGAATACCAGATGCTGTGAGCTTGGGTGTGCATGTGGTATAATGGATAATGGCTCCGAATTTTTAATTGGAGAGCTGATTTCCAATTTCCTTTGTGTTCATTATATTCACTGATGTGTAAATATGCTTGGGAAAGATATGAATCCAAATATTCTCTCTCCAGCTATGGGTTAATTAGTAAGACTTGTATCACTAAACTATTATCTCAAAAAACATTTTACAATCTAAAAATATTTTATGACTTTAAATAACCTGCAAAAGGTTGATAAGCCATGAAAAACAAATCAATGAAACAAACAAAATTTTAAATGATGCCTCAAAGAAATGGGAACTGTAAACAAGAGATTATCAAATAAATACTCTTATTGTTGCACAATAACATTTGAACATTTTTATATAATTTTAATTTTGGTCATTATATTCACTGTTTAAAGTTATTATTTTAGACTAGGTTTGAATTTGCTCTGAGTAGTAGAACTTTTATTTAATTGTACTTAATAATCTATGAACATCCATTTAAAATTGAACAGAGAAAATATTTTTCATGTTCAGATTAAGACTGGTAGTTAATTAAAATCTATCTATTCTTGTATTTACAACTCTCAAACTAATATTCATCATTTTAGTCATGTATGAGAGGTTGTAATACTGAAAGTGATCCTTATTGTCTTTCAATTTATTGCAATATAAAAAGAAATATCCACCACCCTAAAATCTCTTTATTGTATTGTTAATACATTGATGAATTTAAATTTTCCTTTGTTACTATAGGATTTAATTCTATATTCATAGATGCACAGATTTTGAGGAGATCACTTATATTAAGAATAAACTTAATTTTTACACCTCACAGTAAGGATTTTATTTTCTAACTGAAAAGTCTTGGTTATCTATTTTTTTTTTTTTTTGTCATTCACCCAATACAAGACCCAAGAGCCACTAAAGGTAGTTGATTACTGAGTGAGGTTGTTGTAAGGGAGGAAGGAAGGAAGGAAGGAAGGCAGGCATGTACATTATGTTGATATGTAAGATGGATATCAGTTGACCCTAGACTTGAAGATGTTAAGATTGTAATGATTGGGGAAGCATCTTCTCAGAAGTCTGTTCCACAAAGTAACAGTTCTGGGGAAGAAACTGTCTGAGTGGAACTGCCTCCTTACCAAATGTAGTTTGCCCGAGGATTTGCCATAGTAATAGTGATATATTAATGAGAGGCTAGCAGAATTTCATCTGTCAGAAAGGGATTGCATGGTGTAAAATAATTAATCACCCACAAGGCTGCATAATCATTTTTTTTTTTTAACTCTGTCAAAGCTGCACAGTGAGGACTGAGAAGTACCAGCCCAGGTATGGCAGCAATACTCCAATTTTTGAATGATATGAGTCTTGTAAACATAGAACATGACAGCAAGAGTTAGAAATTTTCTGGAGTGATACAAGGAACTGACCATAATTCTGGCATCTTTAGCAATGGTATTAATATAAGTTCAATTTGGGGGTCTGGAGTGAGGTTTAGCCTTAATAGATGTCTGAGGAAAGGAGCCTCATTGAGACTATTACTGCTGATCAGGACAGGAGTAAATTTAGCGTCTGCTTATGGTGATGAAATGTTACTAATTTTGTTTTGGAAGTATTGAATGATGCAAGCCAGTAAATGTAACTAGTTTTGTTTTGGAGGTATTGAATAATACAAGCCAGTCTTTTCTCCCATTAAGCTGTAAGAGCTAAATCAGAGGAGAGATAAGTTGCCAGATACTGTTCATCCAGATTCAGAATATGATATGCTACTTTTTAAACAACAATCTAGTTGCTTTGTATTATTACTATTTCAACTGATTTTCCATATTACCTACATATACAGGGTGTCCATGAGGTTTGTGTGCACTTTAAAAAAATTATAACTTTATTTGTATTTGCAATAAAAATAATCTGTAAAAAATGTTATAAAGTTTAATGTACCTAGTTTTAAGTATAGCTAAAATAACTAATGCGATTTCAGGCATTACTGTAAATCATTTGGCAAATGTTTTCTGTGAACTGCAAAATCGTATTACCCTTTGTATTGCTAATGATGGAGGACATGTGGAAACTTAAATAAAATTCCAATAAAACCTTAAAAAAATATAGATTTACTTCTTTCGAATCCTTTTTACAAATTATTTCTATCGCAAATAGAAATAAAGTTAAACATTTTTTAAAGTGCACACAAACTTTATGGACACCCTGTATATAATACAATAACAATTTCATTTTTCTCATGGTAAATAAAGTTTTTATTTCAATTCAGTTTTTTGGCACTTTGCACAAAAACCTTAAGACTTTTTAAGTTTCAATGTGTTTCCAAATTCATAAAAATTGAATTCAAGTAACAAGTTTTCAATAGTTTCCCTTAAACATTTCTCTTTATAATTTCTCAATGGAAAAATTTTAAATGCTTTTTAGTATAATATTTATCTGTATGCCAACTCACCCAGAATGTAACACAAGGTCAAGGTTTAAAGTGGGGTTTGATAGCTGTATAAAAATTGCCCCTTAGCACTTGCCTTTTGGGGATACCTCAGATACTGGCTAATGATCCCAGAGCCCCTCCCAAACAGATGTATTGTCTGGGGCGGGGAGATGCCTCCTGAGGCTCAAAATGCTTTTTAGCATTTATTCATATATCCTGAATTTAAGTTTTAATCTTTTCTGTCCACAAACCAATTCAGCTTTTATTTTTGAATGGTAACTAAAAACAAAAACAAATTTGATTGACTTAAAAAATCTTATATCACCAGTCCCCTGTCTTTCATTCTTATTTCTATCATATTACAAATTGCCTTTTGATTTGAAAGCCTTTCATCTGTTGCTTAGCCTCTTAGAGAATTTGGATAAGACTTTGTAAACCTTCACAACAATACATACAGGGTGGTTGATTTCCAACCTAATACCATGTACTCTTATATGAACATCAGTCCTTGGAGGCAGCAGAAGAATAATTAACAGAACAAATCCACATAATTCCAACAATTAAATTCTGACTAATTTTAGGAACATAAACAATTTGAATGCAACAACTAATAGCAAATGAACTAAGAAAGTTGATTTTAAAAACTTTAATTGATGAGATAAATGAAATTGATGATATGAATGATAAGTTTAGCACTAAATATTCAAATTGGTTTCATAGAAAAGAGCAAATGCTTTTCAAATTGCCAAATAAAATTTTTTTTTCTTTCAAATTCCAAAAGATGTTGTACCTTTGTAATCGCCATTAGAGTCATCCAACTCTTTCCGAATCCTTGCATTGGTCTTCAGATTGACACCCAAACACTCTGAAACATTTTTATTGGAGCTTCCGGCACGAATGCCAAGCATTATAGCTCTCACTCAAATCTACAAAATTAGCTGGTTTCACTTGATTCACTTGACAGAATGTATTTTAAACATGTTTTAACTGATTTGTCATCAGTCATCAAGAAGCGTATTGTGTTTGTAATGAAATTTTATAAGTATGACAAAAACAGGCAACATGCAAAGAAAATTAAGGTTTTTCAACAGTAGAACAATAAGAACCATTTTATATGAATCTGATCAGGATATTTGAAATTCTATAGCACTTTTAGTAATTAGCCGCAGTTAATAATTTTGGAAAAATTTAAAACCACAATTGATTTACATTTTTACAACAAAGTTCTTTGCATGTAAACTTTTTTCAGGTGTAGCTTTTCATAATAAAGTTTTCAGATTTGAAATGTTCGAAATAGGCATTGGTCTGATTTAAAGAAAGATTTCATACAGTTTAGTAAATGTTATTTTACAATAGAAAAGGAAGTCTAAGTGTATTGACTTAGAGAAACTGGGACATAATTTCTGTTGTCAATGAGTCTTGATCTCTAGCCACTTGGCTTATCTCTTCAAGTAAAGAGAATTAATTGGCATAGATTTGTATAGAGGTGATAGCATTTTTGAATTGACTGACTATGACCTGATGCAAAGTTTTGTATTTGTTTTCAGTCGATACAACCTGGATGCTTTTTTGAATCTACTCAAACCAACAATAATTGATAGAAAATTCTCTTATACACTAATTTGTTTTCAACTACATTTGCAAATTTCTAATTTTAAATTTTATTTTTGTCAATTTTTTCCTGGAACATATATATACAGGGTGCAATTGGTAAATTGTTGCCATTATATATTTTTAATTTTCCATATGCACATTGTTTGTTTTTGATTTTATCAGCTACACAGTATAGTAGGGTCAGTTGGGCACCATCTGTGAGAAAAGAACACTATGATGCAATTCACTCCACCAAAAATTTGGAAACAGCATGCTGTACTGCTTGGCATTTGCACTGGAAGCTCCAATACAAGCATTTCAGAGTGTTTGGTTGTCAATCTGAGGACCGTGTAGAGGATTCAGAAAGAGTTGGGTGAGTTTTGGGTGATTACAAAGGTACAGCAGCTCTGAAAACTCACTCTGATTGGTCTGATAAGAAAAGAACTCTTGAATTTGTTAGTAAGGGCATCAGACTCAACACTGAGGCCTACATCTAGTACCTCATTCAAGTAGGGTCAAGAGGGTGGCTGCTGGAAGACCTTATGTCTGGCAACAGGACTCTGCACCATGCCACACAAGCAGGAGAACCCAGTTATGGTTTTCAGACAATTTCTGTGACCACATCACCCCTTACATCTGACCACCTTACTCCTCAGGCTGAAAACCCCTTGATTATTATGTGTGGGGTGCAGCTGAGCGAGAGACCAACAAAACTCCTTGTAAGACCAAGGAAACTGTCCAGAAGAAAAAAAAATGAGCATATATGATGTAAAAATGCCAAAAAATTAAATTTTTATCATCAAAATCTTTGTTATTATTGAGAGAAAAGACCAAAGATTTTTTAATCCTTTTTAGAACCTTCAATATTTTGGTTAACAATTTTTTTTTCTTGCATCAACAGATGACTATAAATTAACATGAGAAATTTGAGTGTCTTTTTGCAATGAAAAACACACTGGTTTGGAAATTCTTGCAAAAATCAGATCATTGCCAGATTTTAATGAAACTATCAGGATTTATTCACAAATAAATGAAATTATTTTTAAATGTTTTTTATTTTTTTTTTTTTAAATCTTGTTTAAATCTTGTTTATATATATATATATATATATATGAAGAAATATAGTCTTAAGGTGCGCTATATTTATGGGATAAAGTGCTCAATATCAGAGATAGTGTGTGTAAATATAAAAGTGAACATAGAAGTCAGCACTAAGAGGCGACAGGCTGTTTCATGCTAGATGCAATCGTCAGGCCTGACGATTGCATCTAGCATGAAACAGCCTGTCACCTCTGTGTTGACTTCTATGTTCACTTTTATATATATATATATATATATAATATATATATGAAATTGTTTTAATTATTTTATTTATTTTTTACATCTGTTACCTCTATTACTGTTTTGAGAAATTCATTTTTGTAGAACTTGATGATTATATTAGTTATAAGGACAAGTCCCTGGAGAACTAACTCCTAAAAGTTTTTTTGTAAAATAAGACCCAGTTACAGAAAATCTGCTATGATGTGTAAAATAAAAAATGCATTTAAAACTAAGGCATTATTTAATTAGAAAAGCTTTTAGCTGCTTTTATGAATAAGATATATTAGGGACACTACTGTCTTAAGAAAAAAAAACATTTCATTGAATACAGAATTTTTGCAAGAATTGTTTTAATTCATTTTTAATTATAATAATTTATAAAGTTTTAAATCCTTTAAAATTCTGTATTAACTTATAGCGGTTAGGTGATGTTGTTATTAAGTAAAAACTATATTTACTTATCATAAATGGATAAGCTTACCATAATTTTGTGACTCCCCTCCCCACCACCACTATCAATACAGTATTTTAAAAAGAATTTTTTTTGTGTGTGTATTTGTATAAATGTGCCAAGTTTTGTAAATACAGACATGTATACACAACATTATCAGAAAATAAGAGTGATAACTATAGTAAATTTAACATTTATTGGTAATTTTCTAACATTTCCTCAACGAGTGTCTTCATATGTAATACTATAAAGCTAAAGTACCTAAAATTCAATAAAATATTAGATTACTCGGAATGTTTCCCTAAATTTTTATTACTGGATAATTAAAAAAAATTATATAAAAAAAGGTGATCATGTTGTATTCAAGCAAAATTTTTTAAACTTATGTGCCCTTCACTTAAAAAGGCTAAACATTATGCTATTGATAGATGTGTCAACAAGTCATAAAAACACCCACCCCTGTGTTAAAAAAAAATGCCTTTGCTGCAATATTTTAAACTATAAGTTATATTTGATTTATTTCAGATCACCATATATACTCGTGTATCATGCGACTTTTGAAAACCTAATTTTGAAGCTAATTTTAAGGGGGGGTCACATCATACACAAGATATAAAATTAGCATATGTACTGCTGACCCTGGTTATGCCATTGACCAAACTATATATCCATTTACTGTATTTAAAATAAACATGATTTTGATAAAACATGTTTTACTTAACTGTATCCAATAATAATGCATGTAATATTCACATATTAGTATCATATTATAAAATACAAACATAGCAAACATGCATCTTTTCCATGGTTTACATTTTTGTAAGATGTTTAGCTGTTTCTCATTCAGTTGTTTATGGCTGTATGCGTTTGCGCAGCGAGTCAGTCTCTTTTACTTTTTTAACTTATTTAACTAGAAGATGAGATGAAGAGATAGATGAAAAAAGTTTAGTCTATTGTAATTTGGCCTCTCAAAAAGAACTTGCATGATACACGAGATACACAATAAAATCATTTTTTATAAGTGAAAATTTGGGGGCAGGTCACATGATACATGAGATTGAGCATTACACAAGTATGTATGGTAGTTAAACTTTAAATCGGTTAATCTTCCTCAAAGCTACAGGAAAGTACATCTTATTTTTGAAAGATTCTTTAGTAAAGAGAATTTTGTTATTGACGGATTTCTTGATATGACTGATTTTAGCAATTAAAAAAAATAATAATAATAATTCCAATCAATTTAAATTTGGTTTAAAATACTGCAAAGTATTTTGCTTATTGGAAATACTAAATTTAATATACTAGCTAAAAGCTTTCATAAAGATTTTTATTTTTTAAAATGCATTTTAAACCTTAGGTATGATTTTGTTTTTTTGTATTTTTTGCTTTTTTGAGGTACCTTACTTAAATGCCAGTTTAGTTACCATGCATTGTGCAAGAGTTTAGCATAAATACATTTGTAGGCTAAATCATTCCTGTATGAAATTGAATCTGGTTGTCTAAAACCTAAAAGTCACAGCTGTTAAACTTTTAATCGTTCTTTTGGCATACAAGTTGAGACTGTGATGAATCTATAAATAAATCAATGATAGAACTGGGGTGGGGGATGCAAAGCTCATTTTCCTTAAATGTTCACTTTATCCATTTTCGAGATTAAGTATTGAAATGCTAGAAAAATAATAATCTCAAGAAAGCAATTAAATGAGAAAAGAGCGAGTGACATAAGTTTTCTGCAAAGGGGTGTAAACTGGTAAACTCTTTCTAAGATTTCTGTAGGGACCTTTTAATGACTTATTTATATTCATATATATATATATATATATATATATATATATATATATAATCTTAAAGAGAAGTGGGATTGTTCCTCCTCCCTCTTTGGATTCTTAATATATTTCCTCAGGTTTTAATTTTTTTAACGATTTAAAAAAATGTCCCCAAATAAGCTGTTGATACTCTATTTCCTCTGCTTAAGGAGTAGCGGAAATCCTTTGTTCATTTCATCTTACGCAGGCACCTGACTGACTGATGCTCGTTCAGCTAAAGATTTTTATTTACTTTTTTACAACATTTTTATTGCATATTCCTGCTTTTTTTCCTCCCAAATACCAAACTTTACTGTTTTTTAAACATACTAGTTAGTAAGACTTTTTGACAGGGAGAGAGATGTAGTGCTTGCAACTAGGAAGTGAGCTATAATAGATAAAAATGAATGCAGTTGAAAGAGGAGGTGCTTAGCCTACATTTCATCTCACCCCGGAACTTGCAAGGTCTATTTATATTGTTTCCTAGTTGTTCCTCAGTTATCTGGTTTGTCTTTTGATAATAATGAATGGTAGTGTGTGTCCCCCTTTTTTCTCTTACTTTCTCTTTTTTTTTTTGGCCTGGCTTTGTCGTCATAACCACAAAACAATAAACATCTGTTATGACAACGTCAATATACCAACAAAGATGTTGCTGCTGTTATTCAGGAGCTGGAGGAAGAAGAGGAGAAAGAAGAAAATGAATGAATTGTCCCTTTTCGTTTTAATTAAAGACATGCCTCTTGACACCACTGCATTTTGTTGGGAGTTTTAAAAAGTCTGTCCCAGCCAGCAGCCAGCAGTTCGAAGTGTGGGTGCTTGTTTGTTGGAGTCTTTCTTTCTGCCTTCTCCACTTTTATTTTTGCTCTGTGATGTATTGTAAATATACCTACTGTTTTATTTATTTATTGTTAATAACATTTTGTGCGGTTTATTTCGATTTACTGATTTATAAAACAATTTTAAATTGCTACGACGATTCTTTTCACAAGATTTTAAAAACAGCTTCATACATCTGACTTTTATAATTATGTGGTTTTGTTTGGCAGGGGAAAACAAAAATCAAACTTATTTTTAAATTTTGTTGAAATTTTCCCTTTTACTGCTGCATTTATTTCAGTGCAGTTTTTAATAAAATATTCACCTTTTCTTTGTCGGCTCACAAGAAAATAAAAAATAATTGAAACAGAAGATCAGTCTGTCTCCTGTTGTGGCCATGAGTTTTTCATATTTATTCAAATTGAAATTAGTAAATCCATAAAGGAAGAAATATAATAAATAATATTTACTTGCTAGATTAACACATTTTTGTCAGGTTTCACTTTTGAAGGAAAACATGTGTGTTTATATCAGCGAATTACATATATTGCTTGTCAATTTGCAATTTCAGTTAATAATTCATGCCATCAATTGTGTTTTACTTGATAAAATATCAAATACTTTGTTAATCAATATATTTTTGTTTTGTTCAATACGTCCTGCATGTGAATATTTAAAACTAAACCAGTAAAATGAAATAAAGTCAACAATATATCCTCTGCCTTATTATAAGGCAGAGGATAAATTGTTAACTTTATTTAATTTATAGCAAAGAGATAAGGCCCTTATCCCTTTACTATATATGAAAATAATTTATGCAAACATTAAAACTTAAAAGTTTATTTTTTGACATTTATTTTTCTACCTTAACAGAAAGTCCATTAGAAATGAACAATTTGCACATGAAGTAGTTAACTCTTCTGATGACGTAGAAAAAGCTTTATACACACACACACACACACACACACACACACACAGCACCAATGCACTGCATCTTAATTTGTCGATAATAACTTTTAGTGAATAAATATTTTGAAAACTAAAAAGTATATTCGCTACAAGTCTAATTAAATAAGTTCAAAATGTAATAAAAGAATTGTTAAAAACCTACAAAATTGTTGTTGATCATCTCCTGAGGATTGAACTACAAATAAACATTTTTGTTTTTCTCACTTTTTGTACTTATTAGCTATTTTCTTAGTTATTTAACAAATGAATGCAAATATTATTATATTCCTTTTATTATTATACATTTGTGAGAGGACAATGATGGTGGATGTTTACATAGTTGGAAATTAGACATTGTTCTTCATTACTTATATCACCAGACCATTTGTTCCTCAAACTAGCATATTATCTGAAAAAAAAAAAAAAAAGACTGCATTATTTGCATCCTGATCACCACTCTTGTGCACTATCATCCCCGATTGTCTGGCTTGGGATCAATTGGAACTGTGCGATCTGTGAAAAATACACATTGCATTTTCTATATGTGGATTCAACAAATCAAATCATTTTTTTCTTTGTAAACAATGTTTTTTATTAAGATTTAATGTATTCTTGCAAGATTACCCTTGTTTGTTTATTGCAGTGCAGTTTTTATTATTTTTATTTATTTTAAAGTTTAAACATTAGTACTTTTATCTACTAAGAGACTGCATGATATTGAAAACTTGTAATAATATTGTAACATAAGTTATAGTTCAAAACCTGTAAGTAATCATATCTTAAATGCTGTATAGACTCTGACATGGTTGTAAATCATTTTTCTCCGTTTTTAACTTTGTAGTCAATTCCCCTCTCCTTGCAAAAAATGAAAAAAAAAAACAAAATGATTAAAGAAATCATCCTGCATCATAGAAAGTGAATCCCTTCTGTAAGCCAGTACTTAACATCGGCTACTGTTGACTATCAGAATTTCTTGCATATTCTTTGCTGAAATGAGTGGGTGGAGATATCTCATACACTCTTGTATTCTTGTCTGGTATTAAATATTTTTTTTAATTTCTTTGATCAAAGTTCTACAGTTTTATGTTATTTTCATTTTAATTAACTGTCCCCAAAAGTGTTCAAATGATTATGAAAAAATTGTAATTTCACTTATGTTAAACCTTGTGGGTGGTTTTTGTCTGTCCATTGCTCTTAATACTTGCCATAATGGTTTGATGTCTCCAGTATTCATTGGTAAGAAATTAATATAAATAAATCCTTCTTAAAGAGGAGAGAGTCATTTTGCATGAAAAGCAATTGGAATGTATAACAAAAATTTTAATTGGATTCCTGTCTGCAGCTTAAAGGTTATTTAATGTGAGTAGGGTTCTATTAATAACCAGCTTATAACATATGAATTTTGAAATAATTATTTACTGGATGTTGTTGAAGTTCCTAGTGTGGGGGTTTTATGAAGATCATTAAAAACTGGTGAAATCTGACCAGATCTCTTCTTGAAATGATAACACAGAGAACAGTGAGTTGCAAAAATATTTTCAATCAAAAGTTCATTATAAAAAAATACCATTCATGAGATAAAATCATCTTCTCACATAATTGACATACAAATGGTATAATTTTTACATAGGGAAATGGGAATAGAAAGATAAAGATAAATTCATCTATCTATCTATATATATATATATGTGTGTGTGTGTGTGTGAAGTCCTATTCAGAATATTTTCAGTTGTGTTTGGATTCTCTGCCTCCTCCAAAAATTTGCTTTTATTTTGTTTCTATGTAGCTAAAACTGCCTTTCATTTTGATGTTTAAAAAAAATATTTCTATACATTGGTCAATCAAAAGGTAATGTTTTTAAAAATATTAGATATTTTTTAAGCTATATACCATACAGTCCAGTAGAAAGATTTTATGAGGATACCTTCTCTTTATCTACCCCTAATTCTCATTCAAATGGGTTGTCTCGTCTCTTTGAACACATATAAAAAGCTAAAAGCTGTTAGAGAATTTGTTTTTTGAAGGAGAAAGTGTTGCAAATTATTCACAGAAGGTTAGTAAATATTTAGGGAATGGTTGCAATTGAATTAAACACAGTAAGGAGATAGGTCAGAGTTAACAGCAGTCTTACAGAAAGTAACTGACTCTTGTAACAGGTCTCACAGTGGCAGGACCACTGCTACTGTGAATGTGCATAAGGGCAAATAGCCTGATACTCTTATGACAGAAGAACCACTATTGAAAAACTCATTGAAGGCATTCAGGTGAGCCATGGTCATATCTGCAGTTTAGTATAATCTTTTGGCAACTCAAATGTCTGTTCAAAGTGGATTTTCAGATTGCTAACAGGCTGCATGAAGGAGTAAGGGGTGGTATGGACCCATGAAGGAGGCACTCAGAAGGTAGTAGTTAAATGGCAATTTGTACATGGCTAAAAAAAAGCACTGTATGAGACATATCTATGCCCTCATTCAAAAGTGGAATGCCATGACAAGGAGGCTGTTGAGAACTAGATTTGGAATCTTGAAAATGTGTTCATTTTGATCTGTTTTGTATGCGTCTCCTATTAAATCTGCTGGAAAGAATAGTTATTACTTTTTGGCTGACCACTATACATATATATTCAGCTAAAAATCCAGTCATTTTCCTTTTCAATGTCATTCTTACCAAATAGACAAAAGTGTATTTGCATGTAAAAGGATATATGCTGATTATTTAGTGGGATTAAAATACACCATTATAATCTAAATGAAAATCCTTGTAACTTGCTTTTAAACTTCTTTTTCTTTATTTAGTTGACTAAAGGAGTGTAACCTATGGTCAGCACTTTGTTACACCTTTGACCTATAACTACAATTGCCAAAAATATTCAGTATTACAAATGTTATTTTAAAAACTCACATGATCTCTCTAAAGTTGGACTTCAACAATTTACTTTTACTTCTTACCAATTGGATCCTATTCCTTGACCTAGACACTCCCATTAATATCCTTTTTGAGAGTCTTCAAGCATTAATCTATATAGATTATAATAAATGTATGCTTAAAAATTCAATTCAAATTCTTGTAAATGATAAAGAACCAGACAAGTTGTTATCTACTTTAATAATTAATCTGATGCTCAATACAAATAATCAATATCTTGTGAGGATCAGCCTGATATCTGTTTGATAATTATTTTGTTACTATACACCCTTCTTCTTCTAAGATGGACTAATGACCATTATCCAGTCTTGTAGTTAATGGTCATTACTCCATGATAGAGGGTCAAACTGGACCAATTGGATTATTAACAAATGGCCAAGATGTTGCACTGATTATCCATGCTTATCTTGTCACTTGGCTTAACAGATTTCTTGTTAATACCAAATGATTACATGACATATGTTCAGTCATCATTAACCTGAAAACAATAAAACTGGCCAAATGAGTGACCACTATCAAAAGCAAAAGCCTTTGACTCAAAGAAGTCATCAGCAGAGCACCCAGTGACTCTTTTATGCAAAGTGTACTCATCTCAAGTCAACAGAGAAGGAAAATAAAGGAGTTTTTTTTTCTTTTGGATTATTTTCATTGATAAATCTTTTGGATTGTAGTTTAAGATAAGAAGTTATTAGATAGACATGAACTGAACAGCATATGCATTTGTTTTTCTACTGTATTGATGAATTGGTCATCTGATCTACATTGTTGATCACTGCAGCCTGATTGCCTCTGCTTTGATTCAGGCAATAGAGTAAAAACCTGAATTATCTTACAAAGAAGTTCACCTCCACACCTCATCCGCTTCCTCCTCAACCCACTTGCTTACTTGTGATGAATGTTTTGGGTCTTTTTTTGTAATAATATTACTCTGTGTCTCTGTCCTCCTCCTCTTCTTTATCTTCTATTAGTTGGTGATCCCGATTCTCAGAGACAACTATCATCTGTGTGCACGATATCAATCAAAGGTAATCAGTCCAAAGAACGAGGACTGTCGAATTATGACCAGTGCTGCCATTAAACTTGTCCTCAACAAAGGAGCTAAAGAATCTGTTTCTGATGTTGGCACAAGTGAAGGAAGCAGAGTGCCACAAAAGAGGATAAAATGCTCTGATTATCTGCACTTGTGATACCAATCAACAAAGACAAGCGCTGCATCAGCTTGCAGATACATTTTACACACTTTTTGGTTGTCTTTCATCATAAACATCACCAACAAAATTAGAATCTCCTTGCATTAATAATATTTGTTTGCTGCATGGACAATCCATCAGTTAGCAGAAATCATTGAACAGCTTCCAAACAAGTGACCCATTACCTTGGGTCATACAAACACATTTTGCTGTTTTACTGTACTCCCTTCTATTATCATTTGTGTTATTTCTAGTCTTGACTAACAATTTGCTTTTATCAATATTTATGCTAGTTTGTTTACTTGTCACATACTGAAGATGACAAATTCAGCAGTTCATGCCCAGGTAACAAACTGCTTGAAAGAAAATTTCACTTTAAACTTGTTTTGAACTTGTAAAATCTTTGCTAACCTTAGAGTATCAATATCTTCTCATTTCATAAAGTTACCTATGTTTTGTATAATTCTGGAGCAAGGGAATTGATTTAACAAGAAATCTAACAAAATCTGAATCCATTTAACAAATGCTGGTGGGTAGAACAAATGAAAATTAAATTGAAACAGGAACTCTCATAGAAAGTTGTGACTATTCTCTGTGATTAGAGTTGCTTATAATTCTAACTGACTTCAATTCATCTCTACTGTGTTTGATTAAATTTATAAAGAATCTTGTAATAGAATTTGTGTAAAATGATTTTGTTTTGACTAGACTATGATTTGGCTGCCTGCTCTATCAAATTTATAAATTTGGACTTAGAAATCTATTCTTTGTTCATGATGAATATCCTGATGCTTAATTATTAAAAAATAAAAAAAACTATATGGATGTGTGGGTGGTGTAAAGGTTAGTGACTTGGAATGATAAATCAGCATGCTGAATTCAGATTCCATTCAAGTTATTTACATTCACTTTTATGCAAATAATGTTGAGAATGGTATGAATTCATGTGTTCTACCAGTTAGGGATTAATTAGCAGATCAGATTAGGCTCTCTAGCTGTGGATGGCATCCAGTCTAGAAAGCCAACTCTTAATTCAAAACCAAGATCGTGTAATTCATAATGACTATTATCTCAACTGTGGTCAACATACAACTGTGGATATATATATATATATATATATATATAGTTTGAAGGTATGCTATATTTATGGGTTAAAGTGCTCAGTATCCAGGATAGTGTATGTAAATATAAAAGTGTTCATCAAAGTCAACACCCAGAGGTGACAGTCTATTTGATGCTAAACACATGGCCTGATTGCATTTAACATGAAATGTTTTCTGCAAAACAATTTTATTCCAAATGTAAACAAATTGATTAATGTCCTTGAAGTACCATGATTGGCTAAATTGAATATGCAAACATGTTTTCTTGTTAAAGAATAATTTTTGTGCCACTTGTGGAAGTGAATGGTCCAGATTAAGTTAGAAGTATCAACATGAAGGCAATTGATTTGTTGTTCAATGTGCCAAGTTACCTGGTGATTAACCTATGTACAAATGCTGGACTGACCAGTTGTCCAAGTAACAAGGCCAACAAAATAAGTATCATCAACCTAACACTTCAGCAAAGGCTTCATAACTATCTGTTGCTTGTTTGTTGTCATAGCCACTGACCCAAGCAAGCAATGAACAGAATTTTTTGTTTTTAAGTAACTTCACTTCTACACTGATCACATATTTGATACTTAGTTGGTTAACTTAAATATTGAAAGAAACATTTTAAAATAAGCATAAGTTTAGAATATTAGTCTGTACTGGAAGGTCAATCAGTATGTTAGTGGTGTTAGATAAAACCTTGATAAATGGAAAATTCTTCCAGATTTACATTAATAAACTTTATACAATGTGGCAGACACATGTCAGTACAGATGCAAAAGATGCCCTGGATTGCATGCAGGCATGTTTGTCAACATCAGTTACACCTGGGTTTTTTCCTGTTAATAGCGGGGCAGTTTGGCATGTCTAGATACAGGCTTCTCTGCAACTGGTCAAGATCCAGGGCTTTTTTAAGATGCCTCATGCCAATAGCTGCTGGGGGGGAAAACCAGCAGTTCGTAGTTGGAAAATACAGTGTCTTGTGAAGTCGGTCCCATGGGCATTTTCGTTCCTCAAGATTCTGTGGTTTCCGAGGCAGTGTCATTATTTGTTACTCCTTATCTCTCTCCCTTTTCGTCTCTATCTACCTATCATCCCTGTAGTTGTTGGGAGATCAATCGGTTAGGTGTGATCCCCCCCTCCCAATCTCAACAGACTTTTTGCTTACATTACAACATTTTATTGATAATCATTTTTTAAAAACTGCTGTTATAGCTAGTTTTAAATTAAATTAAAATTTAAATCTACCAAAAATGATGTTCTTGTGCTTCTATTCATTTAGAGATAAACTTTATTTAATTTAATGGGCAGTCTGGATTATCTTCATTTCTGATAACACTCTGGAGACTTATCAAAGGGGAAGAATAATTCAATCAAAATTAATTAATACATGTTTTTCAGGAATATGCTTTTCCAGGCATTTGAAATCTCTCAAGAGTAACACAAATGGTGAAAATGGAACTTCTCATAAGATCTTATATAATTATTAATCAGACTTACATGTTTTAGTTATAACCCAAACTTTTGAGGACCATTTGTTTTATTCTGTATACTACAAATGATATCCATATCCAAAGTTGATTCTATTCCAAATATATTTCATCTATTTGTGTACACACACGTAATTTCATAATTTTAATTCATCATAATTTTTACATTCAGGTGACTCTTTCAGCCACCAAAACTTTAATCTATAACAACCCATGGCAAACCAAAATTCAACTTGTATAAGCAAGGGATTTTTTATAACTGTGAACATTAAATCTTTTTTGTTAGTATTTTACTCACTATATTTGTAAAAACTGGTATCTAATTGAAGAACAGGCTGATGGATGAATAAACATTTAAAATGGCAGTAAAATTTTCAGACCTAAAGTCACATTTTCCATTGAGAACCAATGATTGATCCGCTGTCTTTCATATTAAAATGAGTCATTCAAAATTATTTTTTGCATCTCTAGCAATGAATGAATCAATTATTTTTGTTTAGTTTTCTTATTGACTCGAGTCAAAAGTAGAAAAGAAAGAAGACGGGCTGCAGGCCTTGCAAAACAATAGAGAGATATCAACAGTGAAATGAAAGCTTTACAAATGAATAAGAAGCGCGAGAGATGCTAACGGTTTTTGAAATTTCATTGCTGCTTTATCTAAAAAAGATGAGAATAAATTACAGGTGTTCATTGCACTGATTGTTTTGAAATGAAAATTAATTAAATTAAAATGTTTTTGTTGTTACTTTGTTTCATTGAGAACAACAAATAACAGTCTTGTAGTAGTGGTACAGTGATGGTACTGTCTGTCAGAATGAAAGACAAAAAGGACAAAAAAGAAAGAAAACCAGAATGCTAACATTTGAAGACCCAAAGATTGATCACCATTTTAATTATCATCAGTTATGTTCCTAACTCTTCTGAATATTTGATTGTCCATTGATTAAAGAATTGGATTGTCTACCAAGAAGTTTACAGTTCATCCCAAGCATAATTCAGCCCCAAAAGATGTGTGTAAACCTTTCACTACAAGAAGTTTCTCGATGTTATCAGCGAATATATAATATACAGTTGTTGGGAACGTCCCATTATCTAATACTGGGTAGATGAAGCTTGTTAACATTTCAGAGAAGTCAAATTTTAAACTAGGTAGCAGAATATATTTTCATAAAGACTAATTTTATGAAATGTGTGCTACTTTCAAAGTATTAGAATTTACAAAATCTTTCTGCAGTATTAGATATGGGATGTGAAATCTAAGGTCTCTATTCACTAAGCTTAACATTTATTTTTCATATATATATATATATATATATATATATATATATATATCTGTAAAAGAACAATATAAATAAAGACAAAAGGAAAACTATTCTTAGCCAATGCGTTTTGTCCTCTGATGTATTTTATCAAGGCAAATGTAAGGATTTTTATTTTGCAACAAATATTTAGAAATAAAAGTGAAAATGTTAGTTTTTCTAAATTTTTAAATTTAACTTTAACTTTTAAATCTAACTAAAGCACCCTTAAATTAAAATTTTTTTTAACACTAAGATTTTTACTTTGTATAAATACTTGTTGTAAAATAAAATCCTTACATTTACTTTGATAAAATCCAAATAAGTTTTTCTTTTGTCTTTATTCACACACGCACACACTCTTGTGCAAATAAATTGAAACAAAATGAATGATTCTGTTATTATTTACTTTTTTTGTATTTTTCCAATGAAACATGGCCCAGTGCACATGTTATTACTTCGTATGTCCATTCCATAAAGTCATTTCTTGAAAATTGACCACAGATTCTTGATTGGATTTAAATCAGGAGAATTTCCAGGCCAATCTATAGTACTTTGATTTGCTCACTGGTAAGGCTTGCCAGTGTGTTCATGCAACATTACAATTTTCGTACATTTCCTTGGAGTAATGTCCATCGCAAACAATGGATGTAAGACAACTAATCGGCAGTCGAGACAATAGTGTCCAAGTGTGATAAAAATCTGATTCAATTATGGATGATGCAATATTTTTCAAGGCCAAACAAATTTCATCATATACTCCAAAAATAGATTCATATTACTGCACAACACTGTAAATGACCTAACCTGAGGAAAAAATAAAAATCGATTAAACCCTGTCACTCCAGTGGGTCAGTGTCCATATAACCACTCTGAAGATGGCTCATGTGAGCTGAAAACTTAGGACCAACTTAATAAAAAAAAAATATCCAAATGGTGTACAATTTTTGTCTTTATTTTCACCAGAAATTAAAGCAAACATATGAACTTTAGGGCAGCTCATGATCAGACATAATAGACATTCATTGTCTGTTATATTTAATAAGATATGTTTACACACACACACACACACACACACACACACACACACACACACACATATATATAAACTGTAATATTTATTATTGAATTCTATAATTTAATGTATTTAGCCTTAACTATAGAGAAATAGTTTCAAATATAGGATTATATAAAAAGCTTGTTATCTGTCCATGTGAATATATAAAAACTTCTAGTTTTTAAAACATTAAAACTTTTCTTATTTCTCAAGAATTTACAAAACAAATCTACTAATAATAGTCTAATCTTAGTTCCCAACAATGAGCAACTTTTAAAATAATCAAGCCCTTGAAAGTACAATTTATCACACACAATCTAAACAATGAATGTTTTACACCTACATTTTATTCTACTTTGAAAGTATACTAATATTTCTTAGTTTTTTTAAGAAACTTTACTCACTACTAAATATTTGCCTTATAATTAAAAATTGCTAGAATTAAAATCCAAATATATTTACTGACTTGAATTTTTGCTTATTCATTTGTTAAAATTTTATACAAAGTTTTCAATTTAATACTCCCAACTTTGAAATATATCTATGAAAGAAAAATATTTTTTTTAATTTGAAGCTATTAAAAATAATTAGAGATAAGGTTATAGATATCTCATGAGACAGCATTTGGCAGAGTGCATCCAACTTGATTTGTAAAAGCAACTAATCAGAGTCTTTGCTTAAGTATTTGCTTGGCTACTATTACCATTGAAATATTGATGCTAATAAGCAATTTATAGGATCTCAGCAGATGTTCATTCCATATCAACTTAATATTTCCTAAAGTTAATTACCTGACAGTGCATTCTCTGTCATCCCCCTTCTTGAAAGCCTTACCAAATTTGCTCGCATACAGATTAAATTCTCAACTTCCTTATTAACATACTTATAAGATGGAAAATTGTTTACTTGATGATATCTTTTGATCACAAAATGTGTTGAGAATATTTCTTCCAGTGATCAGATTTCTGAAATGATTTAAATAGGAAGAGAGATGTTCAATGAGAAATGCATTTTTTGCCTGGTTTTCAACTTCCAAAATATAAAATCATAATTGGATATTGCAAAGGATTGCAATTAAGAGTTTTAAAAAATCAGACTATTTTGCAACAATTTGATTGTTTCAATGTCTATTCATTTCTATAAACATCAAATATCTAAAGAGATGTTCATGCTGTGGCCAACAGTGGAATCCAAACACACAGTAAAGATTCATATTCCTCAATTTAAATTGTTCCATATTTAAACAACTTACCATTTTTACTTTAAATCTGCATGACCTGTTGTCGATATTTGTTGATGATAAATGGTTGATTCTCTTGGTGTCAAGTCAGTTTTAAAATGTTCTTCAGTTTGTAACTGTCATTCTAACTAAAAAAATATATATATTCTTGTGAAAATTTTAATTTTGCTTATGTATTTAATTGAAAAACTGTTTTGTAATAAAATCCTAGTTTTCTAATGAAAGAGTAAACAGTCATGGTGGGTAGAGTGGAGACAGATATCACATGACCAGCATAAGAGTTAAGTTATAAAAACAACAATTTATTCACATATAAAAGTTTGGTTATAGTTGGATATTTGTCCACTTTTTCTTTTTAAATTCTTATGTGCAGAATGGGTTTTGATAACAAGGATATTATGATTGATTTTTATTTATATATATATATATATATAATATATATATATATATATATATATATATAAATATATAATGCCTAAACATAGAATGTAAGATGTATGTGTACACACATGCGTATCTCATTGTTTTTGGGAGTTAATTTTCTGACTTGATTTTCTGCAGCCTTAGAATAAAAGCCTGGAAATTACTAGAGTTTGATTTCTTAGTATTTTGTTCTTTTTCATTACATGCACAACTTAAAACTTTATCACTTTTCAACAAATTACAGCAAAGAGAAATTATATAACAAGCAAAGAAAATTCTTTAATAAGATATTTCAGCCTTCATAAATTATGAATCCATTGTATCCAGGAGATGAGTTTCTTATTTGATTCAAACAAACAAAAGTGTGATTAATTTTTCAATTGAAAATCAAAAGTTTTTGAAATGACTTTTCTTAGTAAAAAAAAAAAATAAAAGTCTTTGTCTCATGTTTATTTGTAACACTCTTGTTACTTTTGAGGAATTACTAAACCATCCTGTCTTGGCTGAGCAAAAAGCAAAACTTACATATTGACTATTCTATTATTACTTCTTTTTGTACATAAAACCAAATCCAGGATTTCACCCTGTTGCTGAGTTAACTAAAATAAGAAAAACTCTTCAACTTCCATTTTTTAATCATTTTGGGTTTGTTTGTTTTTCATCTCTGGTGTATTCTAATTAAGTATATCAGTTATTTTGTTTTATGACTCCACAATAGGATCTTAAGTTGCAATCCTGATAATATAAGACCCTAATTTTTGCCATAAGACTAACAATTCATTCTACTCCTTTTTTGTCTGGGTTGTAAAAAGGATCAACAAATGCAATTGTTGACTAATCCTTAATCATCAGTCTACTTTTGTCTCCTGTTGTTAAAACCACACACACACACACACACAGTCAAATGACTTTATATTTACATATTATTCTTTCCTTGGGTGACTCTTCAGTTTGAACCTGATATATTTCTAAAATGTAAGCAAGTTACAAGTTTATAAAATAATAATAGAAGAAAAAGCTTACTTAATAACAATTGAAACTTGTTATTGGATCCAGTGATTTCAATCAACTATGTTTGCTTCTTTATAACTAGATTTCTTCAAATTGACTTCTAAGCTTTCATTTATGCTTTGTGATTTGACATCAACTGGTTGTTTGTAAAGACTGTCCATGTCACATTTTTATACACTATTTGACAAGTTTGATTACAATGGAACTTTGGTATTGAAGCACTTTTACTTTATGTCACTCACTAATGTCACAGAAATGGTTGGGCGTCTATCACTTTGAGAAGGGTGAGTCACAATTTCTTTCCTGCTGAGCAAAGAAAATGTTTGAGGAGGGACATTCCTACCAAGTGAGCTACAATATTTCTTTTGTATCTGATGAACTCCAAAGTTACTGCACTATCATTCATAATTCTAGTGAAGACAATAGTTTTCATATCAACTGCTCTGATAGGATTTACTAAAAGATTCAAACTCAATATGAAACGATACAATGCACTGCATAAATAATAACAATATTAATAGCAGCAATGCTGACTGTAACGGGGCATCCTTATTATTGGAGGATAGTAAAGAGATTATTGCATTTTTCTCAAATAACAATGAAAGCTTTTGTAAATTAAGCAGAAAATGGAGTGAATGAGAAAAACTGCTGAAACATAAATGTTCAGTATTTGTCAGTCTGTTTCTAACAAGAAAACATAGTCCATACCTCCCTACCATCCCCACTACCATCAATGGCAGAAATTTTATTTCACTACAACTTGCTTTGGAGGAATACCTGGTGGCATCTTATCGATTAAAATAACCTTTTTTTTATTTATTTATTTTTTTTTTTTTGCGGATATCATCATCACTATCATAACATATTCTACATTGGTATTGTTAAAAATGACACAAGTACTAATAAATGATAAAATCTATCAACATTATTATAATTTTTTTGTAGTCAAATATTATTAGCTTTCAATTATTGGTTCATGAACATTATTGTTATCATGAAAATTATAATAATTACCACTGTTATTATTATTATTGCTGTTCATATGATGAGAAATGTCCTTGGGTAATGAGCGTTATTGTTATTTGTATTATCCTTCTTTGCCTGTATTAATGGTTTGATAGTTTCATTAAGGAAAACATAATTTTTCACATGTCATTTTTGTTTTCTTAATGTCTCATTAAAAGATTACTGGGAATTCAACTGTTTCTACAACAAATAAAATAATGAATGCCACTTGACTTAGTCTATTGATCCTGTTTCATTTCTCTTCTTGTGTCTTTTTCCTTGGAACTTTTTGAATAAAGAAGTTCATTTCAGAACAGATGAAAGCAAATAATTCTTTTGCCAGCAAGGTTGACTGAAAACAAAATGTGTTCTAAAGCCCTACATGGCTTTATTTTCTGGCCACCTTCCAATCATTTCAGTCCTACATACAGTTAAACACATGTACACGAGCACACCCACACACACACGCACACGTCTCTATCTGCAGACATTCTTGAGTTGTCTTTTAACTCTTCACAAAGAAAATAAAACAAAGCATCTTGAGCCATTTAATCAATGTGTCCTGGATTATTGATAATCATCAGCTTTTTTGCAATACATTCAGTCATTTGATGCATTACTAAGGGTATTTTCAAGATCTCATTCAGCAAATAGAAAAATAAAATATATGTAAAGTTTATGTTAAAATCAACCTCTAAGGACTGCTGGTAATTGCTTATGAAAACCACCCGATATTTTTAAATGGTTACCCATTTACTAACATCTATCTACAATATTGCTTAACTTAGGTAGAAATAAATACTGCTTTCCATAAAACTCCCACTGATAAAAATACTATTGAACATTTACAAGCAAATTTCTAGTGTTGTCCTTGTGATCAATCTCTTTTTGCTGAGTCTGTTTTCTTAATTTGTGTCTTGTGTTCTTGCTACTTAATGCCCTGTATTGCCTTTTCGGAGATGGGTAAGATAAGCTCAAAGTCTTCACATTGAGAAGTGGTTAAAATGACAAAGATGAACAAAGCTGAGGTACTGATGAGTATCAGATAATGCAGATTCCATATTCATTCAACGAGAAGCTAAAAACATTGCTCTTATTTATTTTTTTCTTTTAAATGTTTTCCAAAGTCTAGGGTTCAGTAGCTGTAGGATTTTCATGTATAGCTCCTGCATAATTACTTGTCAGAATGAGTTTAAATAAGATTTTCAAAACATCCCTGTTATATATTTCATTTGCATTTTTAAAGAGGCAAAACTGATTGCATCCAAAAACCTACAGGGCACTTGTAGTTCTCATTGATACACATTACAGCTATAGATTCTATCTAAATATATTCCTTTAAGCTGATTCTCGAATTTGGCAGATTAAACTTAAATGGCATTATCTACTTATTAAACTGTCTGTTTTCATCTTTCTTTTTCAACAAAATTTATCAAGTGTCTCAAGTTGTCAGGTTTTAGATAGTCCACTTTTTAAAACAGAAACAGATTGGTTTTCTTTAGGCAACTTTAGTCTAACACTTACCATTGTGTTCTCCCCTTGGTTACACACACTCTGCCTCACTGAAATTATCTTTTATACCGCAGATATCTTTGATTTATAAAAATCACTTTTCTTACATATTCTTTTTCACTTGATATTTGAACCCCCAAATTGTCATAGGTGCCACATAGAACGAAGTAATAGTAATCCATTCTATATATGGACATTTGTCATGTAACTTGAGAATATACTTACATGAATCTTGGTTCATAACTTTATAAAGTCAATTAAAATTTATTTTAGTATGATTTCTTTTTTTTTTTCAGTGTAGGTTGTTGTAAAAAAACAAAAAAAAACAGCTGGACATTTAAGCTTGTAGAGAAGCTTTATTCAATGCAATTTGATTCCTGCCCATATGTGAGGTTAAACTATTTCTTTTATAGTCAAATAGTTCTAGGGGGAGACAACTATGGTTGCCTTTTCACCACAGTTGTATTTCTGCTGAAAAAAAGCAGATATTTATTTCCTAAAAGATTGCAAATTTTAAATGAATACCACAAGTGTTCTTGTTTTTATAGAATCCACTTGTTGAATGTATTTTAATTTGAAAACTGATTCCTTTCAGGATAGTATTATGAACCCAGCCTGTAATCTTTACGATGTGTGAATTGAATCAGAAAGTTTTAAGATGCTGCTTGTTTTCATAATATTTCTGTAAAGAAATGAGATAAACCTTTTAACTTGTAATGAAGCTTTATTCAAAGCAATTCGCCCAGTGCTTATATATGAGGTTTCACCATCACTTTTTATAGTAGATTAGTTCAGCAGGGAGATAACTATGGTTGCCTTCACCACAATTTCATTAACCTTCTTGAGAATATTGAAAAGTAAGTATAAATATTTTCTTCTATGAATCTGTTAACTTCACTCACACTTGCAGTGAAATTATGATAAGTAGTTATCTATTTATTTTTAATCTCTTTGTTTACAACTAATCTTTCTTTTGTACTCACCTATCTCTCCTTTCCAAATCATGGCTTTAAGAAAGGAAATCAAATGTAAACTTGGTTTCATATAGTAAATGAAAAGTATAATCCTAAAGATTTTTCAAAACTGTTTGCCAATTCTCAGCCCAGTTTATATGAAAAACAATCAGAAATGAACATTAAAATAAGTTTTTGTTTAACCAGTTAATTTTTCCTGTTATATTTATATTGTGGATGATAATATTGAATTTAATGTCTCTTCCTCGAGTGAAATATAAACAAAAAAACAACAATTACTTTTTACTTGATAAGAGATATCCAATATTTAAAAAATACCAAAGAAATCCTTTTTGGAAGCTAATTTATTAGAAATTTATATATTTGATACATACTGAATTAACTTAAATTGTCTCAGAAATAAAATTTGATACACAGACGAATAAAAATGTTTTTTGAAAAGTGATATTTTGTAAATTATCAACAGCACTCCAAACATAGCAAATAATACAAACCAAAAACACTGTGAAAGATCAGAAAAAATAAAAACAGAAAAGGGTCATGAAGAAACTGAAGCAGTGAAAGAGGAAAAGATCTTGAGACATTAAAACTAAGTAATTTTCTACAACTTCTTGAAACTTAAGATTCATGAGAATTCGTAAGCTAAGTTTGTCTCAACTCTTCTCTGTCTGTTATGATTGATGGAGATAGGGTAACAGTTTCTTGAAGCCATCCTTTAGTAGCCCTCTTGAACACATCTTGCTTAATCCTGTTCATTTCCTCTTTTGTTACTTTTTTCACATCTTGCTTCACATTCTTGTCCAGAGAAAAAGAATTAGAATTTATTTGTACTTATTCATAGAATTACCACCACACCAATCCCTACAAATTGTGCCATTTTTCGTCCTTATTATTTATGACTTTTTTTCTTACTTCCTCTCTTTTTTTTCTTCCACCTGCAGTCCTTTTATTTTTCTTCTTCTTTGGTCAGCATGTATGTAATATCTTAGTCAGCTGTCAGGCTGTGACACACTCTGAGTGTAACTCTTCTTTCCTGACTTCTCCTGCCTTGTAACATCATTGTTCAACCTACCTCTTCTGAAAGCCAAACATTTAGAGTCTCATCAACCTCATCATTTCTTAGACCTATACATTTATTATTCTACCTGTCTGTGAGCTTACATTAAGCATTTCAATTGACACTATATAATGCTGCCCATTTTTCAGTTTTTGATGATCTTACTGGCTCCAGTTCCTTTGCAGAAGCGATCAAACATCTTTTTCTTACTTGTAAGATACAGCATAAGAAAACCCAAGCATCTTGTACACTCTTTTCAGTCATTTTGAGACATTCCTGAAGGCTTTTTCCCCCAAAACCATTTCTTTGATTTATTATTTGATTCACTCAAATATAGTTTGTGGCAATAATATCATCAACCTTAAAATTTGTTAGAGGAAAAAAAAAAAATAAGACAAAATCAATTGATTTTAACAAGGGAAAGTTACCAGTATTTACATTATTTGGACTGTTATCCTCATCTTCATTGCCATATTCACAACGTTTTGGCTGTTGTATACTCTGCCCTTCATCAGGTGATTGGAATTTCAAACTGAACCCTCTATTTTGTCCACAGGGATTGATTGTTCTAGTTCCACGTGCCATGCCTCTTCCAAGTGTTTCTGTTATTTCCCTTTAACACAACTCTCCAAGTTTTTTGGTTCACCACTGCTGTAGTCTCAGGGACACATTGATTAGATCCAGTGACTAGACCCAGAGTTGTGAGTTCAATACCAGACTACAGCAATGGTGAACCAAAAAACTTGGAAAGTCTAGTTAAGAGGTAATAACTGAAATATGTGGAAGAGGCATGGAACTAGAACAATCTACCCTCGTGAATGGAATAAAGGGTTTGGTTCAAAACTCCAATCACCTGAGGAAGGTGAAACATTGTGAATATGGCAATAAATATGAGGATAACAGTCCGAATAATGTAAACAGTGTTAAGATGCAGTGCAAATGCATTTTTCTATGCTTAATCTTCACATTCATAAGAAACATTTTTGTTCTGTAATTGTATTTTAGAATTTCCTGCACTCAAATATAATTTTTGTTTTGTTTTACATTTATGAAATATTAAAATAAAAAATAGATTATACTCAAATAGCTATTGACAAAAGTGATTTTGGGGGCTAAGTCAACTTTGGTGTTCAGCTACAGTCAGGGAATACTCAGTAAAAAACAAACTCTAATCAGTTTGGAAGACTACTATTGCAAATACACTCAAATAAGGGCAAAGTTCATCCTCTGTTCTTTTTAACATTCTCTAGAAATGTTTATTTTGTTCCTTTTGTTTAAGGAATAGACTACATTTTATACCAATAAGAAAGGTGATTTTTTTTTAAATAGATTTTCTAGATGTATATGATTTTTCTTTCTATTTAACATGTTAAAATCTTCAGGATATTTTTTTTAATTATTACATGTGTTGAGAAGGCAGCCATAGAATTGCTGGCTTGTTTAAATTCCACAATTGAAAAAGTGAAACAACTTTGGTCTACCTCATTAAACTCAATATTATCATCTAACTATTCAAAATAACATTCTTAGTATAGTTGATAAAATGGAATTTGTATTTAATAAGTAAAGGAGTTGATCTGTCTGTAGGTTTTAATCTAATGTGTCTAACTTAGACACATTAGATTAAAACTTAGAACTTAACTGAGAGGATTAATATATTCTAAAAGTGTCTTACATTTTTTTTATATAAGTTCATAAAGTTCATGAAACAATCATAGCCTGTTTGATTGACTTTTCTTCAGCTGTTCTTTTTGTTCTATCATAAACTTGTGTTGAATCTTTTACAAGCAACATTTTTATCAGACTTTATTTCTATGTTCATCTATTTCTTTTATTTTTATTATAAATTTACTTCCTCTTTATTTTGCTTTCAAAATCACAAAGATTTTTTCTGTTCTTTGCAAACAAATTTTGGGCTACAACTTTCTTATAGCCCAAAAGACAACAACAAAACCATTCTTAAATCAAGTTTGTCAAAGCTAACAAATCCAATTTAGAAAATATGCTCTCAACAACATTTTCCTCCCCAAGGCCTTTGAAGGAAGAAGCTTTTACCAATTAAACAATAAAAAAAAGCTAATTTTCAGCACATTTTGAACTAAAAAGATAAACCACTAGAAGTGAATAAGTGAAATGTTTATCAAATTAGCCATTTAATTAATCTCACATTCCACCCAAAACAAAGATGTTAATTTTCAGGATATATTGATTCATGTGCTGATTCTTTCTTTCTTTATGGCTTTTGTCATAAAAGCCTTCCTGTATGTATACTTGTAAAAGATAATTATGATAACTAACTTCAAAGTTAAAAAAGACTTTAACATTGGAAACAGATAAAGTACATTTCGTTTATTTAAAAAGAAAAACTAAGGTATTCTAAATACTCCTTAAAGTTTGTTTTTTTCCATAACTTAATCATAATCAAACATTATTCCTAACATGGACAATTTTAAAGATGCTTATATTTTCAATTTTTTCTATAAAGGAGAGGAAAATTTCTTTTCTTAATCAGTTAAAGAAATTCATTGAATTGTTAAAGGATTTTATGCCACAATTATAAAATGTTTCAATTTCTCTCTTTTTCATATATATGATGTATTTATCTCACAATTGAAGGACAGTAAATGCAAAAATAGAATGCTGTTTTCTAACTGTTCTTGTTAGAATCCTTGAAAATTGTCTTGTAATCATCAGAAAAACCAATCTGGTGCAGTTACATTGCCGATTATATACATATTACCAGCTGAATAACTTGGTTTCAGGCTTGCGTGAAGAAATGTTAAATGCTTGAAAGCAATCAACTGAATTTGTTTCTTTATACAAGAAGAAAGGGACCAGAATGACATCTGAGTGCAGTTAGGAAATGGAAGGCATCCTGTGATTTATGGATGAAAGCAAATCAGACATAATGCCGCTATTTAGTAATCAAAGTGTTAATTTCACTCAATGCTTTTCATATGTATACTTTAGAATGAAAAACTAAATTGTGTGTGTGCTATATATGCATAGAAAATGGCAAACAGGCCAATAATGGAACTGATGAAGTTGGTATCTATCTTTTTTCACAAAAAAAATAAAAATAAAATAAAATAAAATATCCTCTACTTGTTTTTGTTTGTTTGCCTTATTTTTTTCCCTGACATTGGTCTGTTTATGTAGGTCATTCAAAGACTGGATGTAAATAATGGTGTACAAGTATTTTTCCTAGCATTCAATATATATATATATATATATATATATATATATATATATATATTGTGTGTGTGCGCCTCAATACCTCCACAGCATTGACTTATTACATGAAAAAAAATACTCATTTACGTATGCGTAGATTTTTTCCATGGGTACAATTCTTTTGACTAAATATATGCCTGACTGCTACAGTACTTGGGCAAATGCTACTAATGACTACATATCCAAACCTTCCTTGGCTTACCTGTGAAGCAGGGTGAGGGTTTAGCTCTTGATAACATTATTGCTGACAATTTTAATGTTATCATTATACTTTTTATCAATGCAAAGGATAATGCTTATAATTCAATGACCACCTACGAGTGTCAATCTGTCCTGAAATTATACATGTTCTTATTACTCTTGTATTTTTGTTGCAATGATTGTGATTACTCTATATTTGTGTCCTAACAAAGCCTAGAAAATAATATTCTGGGTCGTGCATTTTCTAAATGTATGAAGAAAGAATGAAGCAAGAGGGAAGTACTGCTTTGTGTCACAATGACACCTTGGTTCACTTGAAACATCCATGTCAGCTTTGATGGATGGATGGATACAGGCGGCCAGTCCTTTCACTCACTGTTTTCTAACAGCTGGAAAAGCTGGTGCTTTTTGAAGATTCCGCACTTATATATTCCTTCAAATTACCTTCCTCAGTCAAACCTTCTTTCTTCTCAAGACAGGATGGAGAGTTGCTCAAGTTGTGAACATCTTTCTGTATTAGAGGATTTCACTTGTTTTCTCGCTCTCTGCATCTATGTAGTATGTGGTTGGGAGAGGAGGGGCTGGTGTCTGGTAAGGGGGTTAGGGAAGGGAGAGTATGTATAAGAGAAAGAAATAATAAAGATAGAAATAATGTCAGTTTTGTCATGCCAGCAGTGTTCTGTTGTTTTTGTTGTTGGTTTTCCTGTTCTTCCTGAAAGCATGACAAGGAGGTGGAGAAGGGGGCTGTGAAATCCTTTTCAGAAACCCCGACAGGTGAGCCTTCACTCCCAACCATTACCATGGCCTTTACCTTCTAAACAATAGCAAAACCATGGCACCAACACTAGAAAGAGCAGACAATCCACTAAAATGTTTTATTGCAAGGAGTGGCTATGTAGTGTCTGGAAGATATGGACTCACAACTTGAATGAACTTTGCTGCTGCTGTTAATTTCAAATGCATTCACTTGCAAAAGTCTAGTGACCAATTGCTGTTGTCTCTTAGACAACTTATCACTGTTTGCACTTTTCTTCTTTGCAAACTAGTTTTATGGGAAGTTTTTTAAATTTGAATAATTGATATATATGCGCGCACACACATACACAGCATATATATATATATATATATATATATATATATATATATATAATTTGTGGGTGTGTATATAAAAATCCAGCAGTCTCTCTAAGTATTGTTATAAATATGCACAGATGTTTGTTTACTTTGACTTGTAAGTATCTCCCTTATATTCATTCTTCTTCGAAGCAAGGTGTGCCTAGTTGTCTTGGGTAAGTCTACTTAATTTAAGTACATTTTTTCTCAGTTGTCTTTCAACAGAACTAGGGTGGGGGAGACATTTTGGCAAATGAACTACTTCTCTGTCATGCATTTACTATGTCTTTTCTTACTCCAAACCCCATCTTATCATCACCTTTTCTTATATAAACTAAATGGTTTCTTTATTTACAACTTGGTCACAAGTTTCAATTATATTGCAATTTTACATCTTTTTTATTTTTTTCAATCAATTTATGACCATCTCTTGAACTGTCACTTCTGTTATTCACCTTAATTATGCAAAAGGTAATGGACAAGATATAATCAGTAAGAAAAGTTAAGTATGTTTATAATAAGTATTTATGTTATCATTAGGATATTAACCAACATTTTGGAAAGTCTTTCTTGGATTGCTCAGTTCATTTTGACTGCTTTCATATTATAAAACTTTTCAAAAATGCTTGATAATTTTCTCAATGTTCATAATTATTATTGTGCACACAGTCAATAGATTGCCTACTTCCAGAAAAAGCTATTTGTTTTTATTTTCATTTTGTTACCTTATTATGCAGCATAAAGTATTTTGAAATTGAAGCTTATACCTCTTGGTCTATATTCCTTAGCTACACTTACTAAGTATTTTAATCTTTGTAGAAAGCCAGTATAAAAAAAAATATCAAAATTTGCATAGAATAGAAACTAAGAAAATATTACTTAAAATTTCTCACATCTTTATTTTTCCATTTAATGTGTTCAATAAGTTGTGATTGATCAATTGATTATCAAAAACTAAAAATAAAGGTAGAACAGGTGTTAGTTAAATGACAAGCTTCAAAACAAAGTAAACTGAATTTAATTTTTGAACACACAAATATATAAATAAAATTGATTGACACAAATGTTTTCATGTTTTCCATATTGCCACTAAGAATATTTCAGATAAAATTTCCATAATTTAAAAAATTAAAACTGCTGCTCTAAGATTTAGTCAAAACTTTAAAAATAGGCAAGAAAGGTTTTCAGATTTCCCAGAAGTTACTTTATCCTGTTTATTGAGAGTGATACATTTGTTTTGATGTTTGCTTTTGTTTTGTTTTTTTCTTTAGTTGAAGTTTTGTCCTTGCAGTGAAATATTTCATTATCAAAGTGAAGTAATATTGTCATAACATCCATTTGCCAATTCTAAATACCATAAGAAGGAATTCTTTGGTATTTAATCTATTAGAAAGTTAAAATAATACTTTGGCCTATCATGATTATGCAACAGAAACATGTGTAAAATAACAGCCAGCATTTTGAAAAAAAAGGCAGCTATTCTTGTATTATATTCTAACATCTTTCAATAACCTAGTCAGGGGAATATGTAGCATTTTTTTCTTAATCCTTTCATCTGAGATTGGTTCAAATAATTATAATCTTCACACTTTAAAAGTGTTTTTAAAAACATTCTTGAAGTTACCTTGTTCAATCTTGTTTTTGTTTTGTTTTTTGTTCACATTAGATTGTTCAGTCTTGATAATTATTGATTGGTTGCAAGGAACTTTGGCTTCAAGTTTAAATTTTCTCTAATTGAATAAGTAATTTCATATTCTCTTTTTTTATGAAAGTTTTTAAAAGTTTACTTTTTCTCATTGTTTTGGATCATTTAAGGACTCGTTAAATGCAGTCTGTTTTAGACAAATGTGGATAGTTCCATTACAAGAAAAGTTTGAGACTCCTTTCAGTAAATTATTTTGTCAGAGGTGAAAACTTTCAGCAGGCATTTTATCATTTATCCTCTTCTTTATATAATTCCTTATTTTATTTATATTTGTTTTCCATCTCTCTCTCTCTCTCTCTCTCTCTCTCTTTAAGCACTTGGCCCCTACCATTCTATGTACTGACCTCTGACCAACATTAATGTTAGTGACCAAAAAAGCCTTGTCATTTTCTCTTTCCCTCTGAAACTGATAAATCTCCATCAATGATAAACAAATTACCAAACAACCACCCTCACCACAATTTTTATTCTCCTTGCTCCCCCCCCCCATCACTGCCAACCATTATCTTTCTTCATTCGTTGGTTTCACAAATGCCAACCAAAATTAGATCCGCTTTCTGTAGAGTGTCAAAATGTTCATCTGTCAATGGACAGCTTTCGAAATTTTTACTTCCCTGCTCATTTGGACAATGGTTCTGCAGTGAGTGGTCAGAATAATTGACCAGTGTTGTGCAGTAGCCGCCAGATAAAGCACTGCCCTGTCATTTGAGTAGATTAAAATGAGAAGCAATATGTAAACATGATTAACGGACAAATGGGATGGGTGGTTGCCTGCGATAATTGATCAGCCTGCATATATCATCGTCAGGCAGACACAAAAAGAAATGTTTGTCTTTTTTGGTTTCTTTCCTTTTTTATCAGCAGCAGAAGAGAGGGGGGGGACATTTTACATTTTTGTTTTCTATTGTTTAATATCATTGTTTTAGTGTGTTTTTTTTGGGGTTTTTTTATTTACATTTATTTTTTTTCTTGTTTGTTTGTTGCCCACGCCTTCTTTTTAGATTAAAAGTTAGTAGATGTCACAGTCATTATGCTGGCAGGTGTGTAAGAAAGTCTGGTTGTGTTGTTGTAGTTGTTTGAGTTGTTGTTTCGATTAATTTCCAAATTAATGTCCATCATTGTGCAATGCAGGTCACACCTTGCGGTCGGTCAATGTCTCAGTTCAAGTGAGTTATTGGATTGAATTGATGGCTATCTGCAGCAATAGGATATTTTTGAAAGATGTTCATCTAATTCAAGTACATCTCTCTCTATCATCCCATCTCTATTCATTCTCATTCACTTAGGTGAAGACTTTCTGAAAAGAAAATAATTGTTAATGTCACTTTTCCCTTGTACCTTTTGCTTTTGTTTGTTACATATAGATAATCACTTTACAAATTGTGGAAGCTTTTTTTCTTTTTTTCTTCTTTTCTGCTATTCATGATCTTTTGTCTGAAATGTTACAGCATCCAAAAGTTTCTTGTCTCCCTGCAAGTTTTTTCTCCTCTCTTATTATTATTATTATTATTATTATTATTATTTGTGACAAAACATTTTTTTTTTTCTCAATGTTGTTCTACCAATATGGCATGGTGAATTTCAATAATCATTAGATAATATTTTCTACTTTTATATGCTATGTATCCTTCGGACTTGTGAGATCATGGCTCACCACAACTTCCTATCTTTTGTAGCGCTAAACAGTGTTTCTCTTCTTACTATCCCTCCCCATTGCTGCTCTGCCAACATTTAAAGAAGCTCATTGGTTAAGTTACTCACTGTTTCCCTCTTGCTTTCAGTATGTCATATGAATGTCAAATTCTCCAAGCTCACTTTCCTCTTTATATAACCCAGAAATGGCAACTCTCTTTCCGATTCTATTAGTGTCCTTTTCCAAAATATATTGACATCAAATATCAACTGTTCAAAATAAACAGCAAATGAAGTTGATATACTTTTTCAAAAAGGATCAATTTTACTTAATTTGTGGAACTTTTATAGCCAAACCCAACATGAAAATATTTCATTAAATTATTCAAAATGATTTTGGATCTATAAGATTTGTTATACTTGTTTTCTCGGAACATTTTAAGCCAAATGTTTAACCAAAGGTCGTGAAAATGTATGTTTCTTTTGCATCATAAGAAGTATTTTGTATATCTTTATTAACCAACAACAAGCTAACAACAAATCTCTTTGAGGCAGATCATTAGAAATGTGTACAAATAGTTCATAAGTTCTATACCTACAATCTCATCAAATATATTTATTTTTTAAGTAGAAATTTTGATTATTTCAGGATGAAATCTACTAACTATACATTAATATATTTAGTTTATAATAGCTGCCTTATTTGTCTCTTGTCTTTTCTAATTATTTAATTTAATCTCTTATTTCCTTTCTGTTGTGATGTGGTATCTGGCAAGGCACAACACTTAACTCTATAGAATCAATCGTGATAGTAGTTTTCAGTACTCACCTAGACAAATCACTGCAATAATATTATAATCTTTTATTCCCCAGGACTACTTATGAATGGATCAGTCCATTCATAATAATAAAGAGGGTAACTGGCTCTTATCACAACACTTTCTCAGACATTATTAATCACACCTTTTTGCCTCCTACCATTACAAAACCTGATCCTTCACCCCTAATTCCAAAACTTCTGTCATTTGAACGTCACATATACTTTCATATATCTCTTTAATTCTTATCTTTGATTGTCTGCATGTGTATTCATAACAGAAGTTCACCTTAAAAATTTAACTTTTTTCACCTCTAGAACAATTATCTAATTTTGTCAATATACATACCTACAGAAAAATCTTTTGTATCAAAATATATATCTTAGATATTAATGTTAATTGGTACTACTTGAAAAAGTGAATTTGCTTCATACCAAATAGGTAAGACATATTCTCTTTGTAATTTTTATTTACTATTTCTTAGCTTTTACTTATTGAACATTTTGAAGGATTGTGATTCCCACAAGAACATCGCCAAAACTTCAGAATAAATTGCCATTTCTTTATTATTTTCTTTTTCCTCAATACAATGAAATTTGTTTAAGAACCAAATCATTTATGGATGTCAACATTTCATAAAATTCTATTCGGATCAAGTGCTCTAAAAAAAAAAAAAACTCAATACCAATTAATTTTGGCAGTATATGTTTATGTTCTAAATATCATTTGCAATAGCCTGATAAATTCAGATCAGTGTTCAATTCCCTCTCCAGCTTTTTAATCCCTAGGGAAAATTGTAGCAGAACATTTTAGAAAGGTAATCATTTGTGTCTTTTATTATTAGTGATACAAAAGTTATTCCAGTCTCTTCTCTCTAACCAGCCACCAGTTGATTTGTATTAAGCTAAAAAGATGTATTCATCCCTGTGTTCAAATGAAGAGCTATGAATGATTTTACTCTTTTATCTTTTATATAAAACCTTATCTGTATGCCTATGATCTTGAATATCAAAACGCTTTTCATGAAACTTTTTGCAGACTTTTATTAAAGATAAGAAGATAATAGATGTGAAAAAAGTTAACTTATATTAATGATCACCAACATTAACACTACATAACCTTCTTAATTCTTTGAAATTCTGAATCTTATAACAATTATTTGATTACTTTGTCTAGTCTCCTTTGGAAAAAAAATAACTGTAGTTAGCTGTAATTATGTTTTTTAGCAAAGACAATCTTAATGTGTATCTTTTGACTGCTTCTTTACAGATGATCTCAACAATAGTCATGTGTGAAAATGATGTTCTATAATATTCCCAGCCCAGTGAAGACTCTCTCTTTCTCTTGTCCGCCATCAACTACTTGATCTCAGCTGCTTCTGCTTTCTGAGCAAACAGCTTGATTCTTACTCATTACCATTTCCTTCTATCATAGTCCAAATATCTTTCTACTCAACACTTCATAAGTGTCGTTGTTTTCTTGGTTTTTACTTTTACCATCATTTCAACAGCTTGACTATAAAAGACTGCAGTATTTGATTAAGCAAAAACAAATCTCTTGCAACAAATATTAGCATTTCTTTAATAAATAAAAAGTGAAACACTAGTGACGTGGGTCTTGGTTATCATGAGAAGTTGTCAGCTGAACATTTACTAATTTAACTGTTATGCAGAGCAATTTTACTCAAAGTTGTGTTTTCTGAGTCTACTGAGTTTGAACCTGTTAAAAGAATTTACAATGTCTACATTCTGAAACATTCAAGCAGTTCATTCATAAAAGATATTAAGGAAAAATGTGCTACAGTCATTCAGGTCTGCTATACAATTTTAAAAAATGTAAACAATGCCTTTTGATATAAAAACTGTTGAATTAATTGACAAGGTATTGGTTTTAATAAAACTACCATGAGTGACTACTGGAACTTACATACATATCGACCTCCCCCCCCCCACAAAAAAAATACATAAATCCTCAGTTATCTGAGAATTCAATGGATGAATTCAAATGATGACTGTTTACTACAAAATGTCATTGTTTGTGAATAAGAAATAATTTGATAGAAACATTTTATTTAGATGTATAATTTTATTTATCCAAAGTGTATCTAATGAGAAATAAATCAAATCTATATTAATAGGGAAAAGTTTAATTTTTACAATTTGAAGTGAGATTAATATTTAATTTTTATAAATCAAACTTTTATAAACTTAGATAAAATGATCTTTCTTTCCTCCAACAATTAAACTCTATCAATTAACTCTGACTTCTTTATATTCTTATTTTTCTCAAGCCAAGATAAAAAAAAGAAGTTTGCATCAATTTCATATAACATTCAAGACTGTTAGTGGTAAGAGAACTTTAAAAAACTTTGTTTTACAGGAGAGGAAGTTTTTGGTTGATATTCCTTGAGAATTTGGTATTTACATTGTGAAATTAATATACAAGTGTTTTTAATATTGACAGAAAAGTAAGAATGAAGCATTTAATTAATGAGTTAAATTCTGAGATGACTATAAAATGTCTTTCTGTTCTTTATAATAAGATTTAGAAAATGTTTGGGTTTTTCTGAACTTCTTTTCCAGAGAAACTTAGTCAAGCAGAATACAATGTTATTTTTGTGCACCTATTTGAATCCAGTAAAATCCTAGTAATGATAACTACAGAAACCAGTTAATTTACTTTTGACACTTTACATTATCAAATAATTGATTAACTGCTGATTGAACACTTATCTCTGTGTTGCCAGTCGTCATCTACCCAACACTGGCCCAATTTTGCCCTTCACAGATATATGGCATCTGCATTTTCACACAGTCTTAAAGGAAGAGAAGGAGGTGGCAGCAGCAGTAACAGCAGAAATAACGACAACATGAAATCCTGAAAAGAATTCCCTACATATGGTCCACTGAACAAAGCACTAAAAAAAAACCCCAAAAAACCTTATCCCTCCCCAAGTGATTTTTGTGCTTCTGTCAGATTATATAAAAAAAATCACCTCTTTCTATAACTTTACCCAGCAGCTGATAAAAACTATATTAGTTATGTCTATCTGTTAAGTCACCTAACTATATGCATGTTGGAAAATTTTGATAAATTATTATTAAAAAAAAAACCCATCATCATGGCTTTGTGAACAAACATTTTGGAAAGTTTTCCATGTTTGTTGCAGGCTTTCAGATGATTAGGCTTCTGAAGGAGAGATGTATTTTCCCACAAAACATTACAAAAAGGGATCTTCTAGCAGCCAGAAGAGGCATCAGCAATATGCTGATGCCTCATCTTTTATTCTTATGGTTTGTGTTAGTAACTGGAGGTATATTTGATATTTTTTCCTCCATGCTGTTCTGTCAACTGCCTGTTTCCCACTGATAGTGGTTGAAAACACAGATGATCATTTCAAGGAGTCTTGATATCACTTTAGTGGATCCCAAATGATAGTTCTACATTTTTGCCACATGGCCTGCTCACCACATTTGAGCTTTTGGAGCATAGTTTCAACACTTGTGGCCCAAATTAACTGAACAATTTTAGTTTTTGTGATGAAGTCACTTCAATGCATCTTGAAAATGATGCAGAGATAAGACTAATGAAAGTGCTTGAGGGGGTTAAGTGACACTGGAATAAAAGCCAGGATGGAGCACCATCGAGAAAGAGAAATGATAGCTTTGTAAATTCTGTTTTTTGTTTTTTTAAGTCTTTTATGAGATTTCTGTGGCACCAGATATTTATGTAGTTTACCTAAGATTTGGTTTGCTTCGGCCAGTCTCTTTCCTATCTGTCCAGTCTAGTTTCAAAGGGTATGATGCTGTTCTTTCATTTTTTTTTTTTTTTTGTGCAAACTGAGATGAAAAGCATGTGATACTTTTGACTTGGAATAATTTGACACAGGATAACTGCCTTTTTAAGGTCAATTTCTATGCCAAAGAATTTTGTAGCCTTTGCAAAATAGCACATTATCTGTGAAAAGGAAATCTCTGACCAGTTTCACTGTGACTTTAGTGGTGTAGTTGTTTTAGTTTGACAAAAGCTGCTGTTTTTGTGCATGCAGATATGCCTGTTGTCACTACTATTCATCTCTGAAGTCTTTTTAATGTCATGCTAAAGAATATTGGAAACATTGGTGAGGCACCTTACAATCGTACTTGATTCTTTGTCTTCTATATGCCATGTCCTTGTAGGACATGGGTGATCATATCTCTCCACAATTTCGTCTCCTTTGTATGCCTTAGTAAAGTTTGTCTTTTTGCTATTTCACCTAATACCTGTTCTGACAACCATTTACACAAACTAGTTTCTTTCCTCTGTCTTTCTTACCTTCACTATGTCCTGTGAGTATCAAATCTTCTAAGCCCTCTTTCCTCATTATGGGCCCTAGAAATTTCAACCATATCTTTCAAGTGTTAAATATAAGTGTTCTTTTTGTTTCCATTTTCTCTAAAACTTTATCATTGCTCATATGCTCAGGCCATGGTATTCTCAGTATCCTTCTGTAGAACCACATTTCTGTTGCCTCAAGTATCTTGTTCATCAGAAAAATCACGACCATATTTGAATTGTCCAATCTGCACATGGAGTTTGATAATCATAATGAAAGATTTTTATGGGTGATCCAAATTTTCAAAAATGAATCAGTCTTAACCTATGTACTGTATCAGGTCTAAAGAGATGACATACATTTCTGTTTTGTTCACACCATTTCTCTTGACTCTGGCTTGGTGCAAAGAACATATTGATTGGGTCCTGGTTTTGTCCTACAACCACATTTGTGGTGATCTTTGGCAACTTTATTTAACAATCTTTCATAGTATTCTTGTGAAGTTTTTGCCTGCAATCAGAAGTAATGTAATACCTCAGTAATTTGAGAAAACTGTCAGCCTCTTTGTTTATAATTATGGTGTCTGTATCTTTGAATCCTGGATTACTTGGCACTGATCTCACCATTTGACAAGGGGTTTTTAGTGTCTTTTATGCAAAGCAAATCTGTCATGATTCTAGATCCATAAGACAGCAAACTGCTTCAACTATTTCTACACCTCACTTCTGAGAACGTAGCACCAATAGAAAATCTATGACTTAGGGATCTTGCTGTCATTGTCTAATGTTACTTGGTAATGGCAAATATACAGTTTATAATATGGAGTTAGTCACATGCAACCTGCACTCCACTCCACCTGAAATCTTTTTATAAAATGATTCTGTATTCACCCACTTTCTACAAAGCACTGTACTAACAACAGCAGAATGAAGCTACTATGAAGAAGATTTTTCTTTGGAAGGGTTTCTTGGTCAGACCAAGACCTTTTTTGTACTTCATTGTATATTGATTAAATTCTTTATGGTAAAGAACACCATCACCTCTTATCTCACCACTATACCCACTGCTGTTATAACTTCATCCTCAACATGTTGTCTTCCACTAAACAGCAAGCAATACTACATTATTCATTATGTATACTTCAACTTTCCAAGTAGACCCAGTGGAAAAGTATAAATTCTACTCTCGCCTGTGCTGTCTTCTAACTAATGTCCCAGTGGTAGTCATTGCCTAAGGTAACTTCAATGTTAGCGTAGACCAGGACTATTGAATGTTGGAAGATGTTCTTGTGAAAAATGGAGCAAGAAATTTAAATGACTGTGGTATGCAGCACCTCTTGCAGTTCTATGTAGAATGAAACTTGCCATCATAGAAACTTCTGAATATTCCCAAATATTCTCCTGAAGGAAAAACTGGGTCTGGTTCAATGAAAAATGATCCAAATATCAAATCTACTGCCAAAGGCAAGCCACACACCAGATAAATCTCAATATCATGCCCACAAAAGAAAATTGTTTTCTGCCAAGCCTGTCATGCCATTCAGTGTAACCACCACTCTATACAAAACAGATGACATACAAACCTTGCTAAGAGAGTTCAACTTTTTGCCAATGTCAGTGACCTCAAGGTTTTTACCAAACCCTAAAGGTAGCATATGTTCCCACCTACCAGCCCCTAAATGTACTGTATAGCACACAGATGGTTCAGTATGCCATACTGATAGATTCCATTTTGAATTGCTGATCCAAGTACTTCCATACACTCTTCAAAGCACATAGCACAAGAGCCTGCAATTAATCATATCCAGGAACAACCAACCAGACAAATTGTTAACACCACAAGAAATCACAAAAGCAACCAAGCAGTAAAACGTAGCAAAGCTGTAGGTGTCTTAAAAAAATACAACTAACATTTTTTAAAACAGAATTATGTGAATAAGCTTATTTAATTTCATATTGAGTGGGACACTCAAATTAAATTTCTTCATTAGACCAATACTTAATTTTTATCATTTAACAAAAAGAATTTATGCAAATTTGATGGAATAAGATGTAAGCAAATGATGGATTCATGTTTGTTTTTGGGGGTTTTTTTTTTTCATTGTCAAAATGCAAACAAATATTTAAAATGCCATTTTTGCTAAAATATACTGGTAACATTTGTTGAAATTTTATATAGATATTACGAGTCTATATTTGTGTTGGGGCAGGTTGGGGTGAAAAAATTATAAAAAAGAAACTTAGATGGAGAGAATGTACAGAAAACTTTTGAAAAGGATATTAAAACATTTTCTTTTCTCTTTTTATTTCTTGTAAAGTTTTGTTCAGCTTTTAAAGAAAAGTATAAAGAATGCAGAAAATTAACAAAATCAAGCTAGGAAACTTTTAGAAAAGAACAACATTAAAAAGTAAATTGAAAGTATTTGAAATAAATGTTGAAATTAACACACTGAAAGAAAAACACCTAAAATGTACTCCTATTGGAGCATGCAAAGTTAAACATGTTGAAACAAACTGGAAGCAGTCATTGAATCTGTCAATGTTAAAAGCGTGCAACTCTAAATCCTTTTTCAGTATCCATCTGGCAGTAAGACAACCCTTTCGACTTTGTGCTTTCTCAGACTTAATATGCTCACCACAAGTGCTTAAGTGTGTACCCAAAGCAGGCAGACCTGGATTTTGGCAGGCTTCAAACACCCACTTCCCTTCTACTCCTTGTTCTTCTTTTGATCTGTCTATGAAATATGATGGCAGGTGCTTGGTACAAAAGCATTTATTAAAAATAAAATCATACTTTACCCAACTACTAAGACACAATGGTATGCTAGTGTATGACCTAACAACTTAGTAGCATAAGTATTTCTTCTCAGGGATTGAATAAATTTACTAAAGAGATGATTTGCTGTTTGCTCATTATTGTTGCTGCTGTGAGATTGGCATTAAAAATTTGTTGGTAGGGTCTGGAAAAAGTAATGTGTCTATAAAAATCTCTTTTCACAAATCATTTTAGGTAAATATTTCTTACAAACTACTGCTTAGAAAATATAAAATAGAAGAGACATTGATGCAATTTTTCCCTTGAGTATCAAACATTTAGAATTATCTCCATGGTGTTTCTCATTAAACACTACTAACCTCTAAATGGTTAAAAGTATAACTTGTGGAAAGAGAGAATCTAGTTTTCTGTAAGTAATACTTGATATCTTACATTATATAAAATGATAAGTCGTGTTAAAATTCTTAGATATTTTGCTGTGTGAGATTTTTACTTTTAGAAGTGAAGAAAAATTGTTAGGCTGACTTTGTATCTAGTCTCATCTCTTTTTAAGCTTCTATTAATGACTTCAACAGAATTATAGAATTTAAATTGACTTAACTCCACATTAGAATATTGACTTACAAAAATAATTAAGTAACTTTTTTTTTCTGGACACTTTTTTGAACTGATCCAATCTTTCCTATGAAATCTTTAAATGAGAGTTATCCTAAACGGTCACTCGTCTAGATCTTTTTGTACTAATGCAATTGTCCCCCCCCCCCAGGGCTCCATCCTTGATCCTACTCTATTTTTAATTTTCATTAATGACCTTCCTGATGACATCGGCTCTCAACTTTGTATCTATGCTGATGGTACAACAATTTACTCCTGCTTCAATCGTCTGACAAGATCAAAATGGCAGCCAATGTCCAAAACAACCTCAAGTCCATAGTAAACTGGGGCAATGATGACTTGTTAATTTTAAAGCTTCCAAAAATAAACTCCTCTCCATTAATCATCTGAGAGACTCTTTGTTGCCTTCGATCAGTATGGCTGATGCTATCCTCCAGGAAAGTGACTCGTTGCACCTTCTCAGGGGCACGTTCTCTGCTGATATGAAGTGGAAAGATTATATTGAATTCGTTGCTGTGTCAGACAAGACATTTTTTTCTCCAGACTCTATCTTGCATATCTATAAGTCCATGCTTAGAATATTGCTGCCACATATGGTCCAGTGCCCCTGCTATTTACCTTGGTAAGATCCAAAGAAGAATCTGCAATATTATTGAACCTGATCTGGCAACTCAGCTCCAGTCAATTTCCATCACCATAAGGTAGCCTCACTATGTCTTTTCTATAAATACTTTCATGGTAATTGTTCATATGAGCTTTTCACTATGGTACCAAGAGTTTTTGAATTTAAGTGCAGCACTAGACTGGCATCAAGATTTCATCAATTTACAGTTGTGCTGGCCAGATATAATCATAAATTCTATGCTAACAGTTTCTTCTCTTGCACTTCTTGCTTATGGAACTCCCATCTGGCTCCATGCTTTTCAACCAACTTTAATCTGCAAAAATGCAATGTCAATCGTTATCTGCTGTCCACCTGATTACTATCTTCTCTTTCAGCTCATCATTAATGTTTCTGTTCCTAATTCTTCCACACCCTGTAACCCTTTGTGTTTTAGTGGTATTACTGCCTTGCTTGGAATGATTCTGATTTAAAAATAAAAATATTAATCTCTCTTCTTTATTGTTCTTTTATTCTCAGATCCCTTAATCTTTATTTGTATATTTTTTAAGTATATCCAGTTTTGAAATTAACATAACACTGGCCATTTGTAGATTAGGGATCCAGTTAAATGATGGATAAAAATAAGTAGCCAAGGTAAAATTTTGTATTCAATTTTTGCAACCTCTTAGGTTAGGTCACAGTGTTAAATAAGACCCAACAAAGGACAGAAAGACTCTTGATGAGTCAACAGCCAGCTAACATGGAGAAGACAACTCCACTATTAATCCTAAGATATATCATGGCAATTAACAATGTCTTAAGTGAAAAATGTTTAAATTTAATTTTAGTTGTACATTTTAATTTTTATTTGGGCAGTAATCTTCAGTATATACTTCCTCAAACATTATCAGTATGGTAAAAGGTCTTATAATAGATGAATAAATATCAAACACACACGCACACACACACACACACACACCACCACCAGTGTGGACATATATAAAGTTATTAGCCTGAGTAATATTAAATTATCTTGGTTGTAAAAAAAAGATAAAAATGGACAATGAGAGAATACATATTGAATAAATCACTCAGACATAATCTGAATAAGAAATAACTCAACAGATCTTAAATGAACCAAACATTTTCACACATACAAATAACAGGGAACTGGACAGTTAATGTCACTGCTAACACTTACATGCCTGGATCCACATTTGGAACTGACATAAGTGGATTAGACTCCAAATCTATGATAGCTTATACATAGAAATCTGGTGGATTCTATTGGGAAAATGTTTGAGGAAAAATATTTTCAATTCAGTGTTCCTTATTTTGGTCTGTTCACAGTTTGGCACCTGCAAATAAATTTGAAGTTCTCTTAACTGTAACTCAATTGCTTTATAACAGAGCCACACCTGCAAGAAGTGAGACTTGATTGTCAATCATTGTGCACTTCAAAATATAGACAGAGAAATGTTCTTTGACACTTTCTCTGTCTTTTAATTCTTAGCTACTTCTTGTGAGATGTTCACAAAATCCCATTATCTGATTTGTTTTTATAGACTCAAAGTAGTTTTGATTAACTGCTAATGTATGGCCTCAAGAAACAACATTCCTTGTAATTACTTAGAATCGGTCTGTTCACCTATGCTGGCCAAGAATTAGCTTCAAGCTTCAAGTTACACATGCAACAAGGAATCAAATTGAACCATTTTTTTCTTGTTATTTTTTAAAACTTTTATTCTATCATTGTAGTTGTCTCTTAGAGCCGTTAGTGGCTTGTTAATCCTGTGACTTTGCTTACGTTTAATTAACAGTCAGCATCTTACAGTGTTAGCATTCTGCTTGTATATTCAGCTGGCTTGTCTCTGAACAACTCTCTTAAAATCTTTTTATATTTTCATTTCAGTTTTTGGATAGTTTTTACTTTGTTTGATTTTACAACAGTTTTGTCTTACACATTGTGATGTCAGATAAACTTAGTAGCATGTATCAAACTAGATGGATATCTTCATTGTCAGTGGCTTTTATCACATTTGGAATTGTATAAGAGATATATATATATATATATATATATATATTTCTCTCCTTCCTGCTCTAGTAAGTGACATCACTCACAAATGAAGTATTCTCTGCAGTGTCACTAAATCTGACTTGATTTGGCCAATAACAATTGTCACTGTACTTCCTTAGTTGGTTGGGGAGGGAGTGTGCTATTCTTACTTTAAGAAAAATAAATATTGAGATGAATATACAAAGAAGAAATTAAAGTGTTACTTTATATTTTTAGAATCTAATAGATTTTTTTCATAGAAAAAATAGTTTTATTGCATAATTTTGGTAATATTTTTATTTTTATAAACTATCAAATTAATGGTGTTTTTTTTTTTTCTTCTTCCAGAAATTGGATTTTCTAGTTTCATAAAACATCTCTTTGCTTATTTGTGTTAATTAGTAGTTTTTATTTTGCAAGTAAAAATGGACTACAAAAAGCCTCTTAAAGCTTAGTCCTTAATCACTTGTGTTGACTACTTCCGTAGTTTCAAATACAGCTTCAGTGTCATTTTCGTTTGAAAGGGAAAAGTAATGTTACAAGTAAGACTCCACTTGTTAAGTACCAGAAGTTTGTATTGCATATCCTATAGAGACACTTTCAACTTTTGTTGCCATTTTCAGGGAATTTGAACTGTACATCCTTATTAAAGCTTACAGTTTTAAAAAGTCTATGGTAATAAATGAATTAAGATAAAGGCAGTGTCAAAGTTAATTGAATGGATTCTACTGAATACTTTTTCATAATTATATCTACTAATTTAAATGTAGATTTTATTTTTAACCTTAAGCCAGTGATTTCTCCTGAAAAAAATCCTTTGTGATTTTTTTTTAATATATATTATTTTTAAGCTGTAATCTAGGCACCTCCATGAAATTGCTAAAAATCAGCATACCATGATGGAAAAATGCTTCAGATGTAATGAAAACAGCTTTATCATCAACATCTTTGTTATTATGAAGCGGAAAGATCAAAGTATATATATATATATATATATATATATATATATATATATATATATATATATATATATTTTGAATATTTAATGAAACTTTTTACTCCTACTTAGAACATTCAAGATTTTGATTAAAAAAAAATTGTCTTTCTTGTGTCTGCAGATGTACTAATGTTTAGCATAACACATTTTAGCATCTTTTTTGCAGTGACAGACACATTAATTTAGAAATTGTTGCAAAAATCAAATAATTGTCAGATTTTAATTAAATTTTCAGGACTTATTCACAAATGAATGAAATTATTTTTGAAATTTTTTTATTAGAAAATCTTAGCAAAAAAGATTTTTTTTTTTACATGTGTTTCAGCACCTTACTTAATTTTATGAAAACTTAAGAAATTCGAGATAATTTTTAGTGACTATATTAATTAAAAGCAGGATTTTTTAAGAATTTAAATCACTGAATTTTTTTGCAAAATCGGACTCTATCTTACCAAAAATCTGTTCAGAATCAAAAAAAAAATAAACAATGCAATAAAACTAACACATTATTTAATTAGAGAAGTTTTTAATTGCTTTTATAAATAATATATATTAAAGTCAATATTCTCTGTAGAAAAATTTTTCAATGAAAGATGAATTTTTACAAGATTTGTTTTCATTTTTTTACAATTTTAAATTGAATAATTTATAAAGATTTTAAATCTTTAAAATTCAGTTTCAATAGTGTAACTCTTGGGAAATATTGTGATTAAATAAAACTATATTTACTAATCATATATTGTAAAGCGTATTACAATCTGACAACCCCAAATATTTTTAAAAAGAATTTCAATATTTTTTTGTGTGCGTGATTAAATGTCATAATTTTTCTAAGTATATGAGTACATACTGCATTATCATTAAAAGGTTATGTGTTTTAAGGGTTGCCCCCTCCCTTTAAAAAAAAAAAAAACCTCATATAAAATTTTTCGTATGTGTTATCATACTTGTCAACATTTTAGGTTGTCGATAAATTGATCAAGAAAAAGAAGACCCTATGATTAAAATAATGCTTTTATACAATATTTCATGCAATAAGTAATAATTGTTTAAAATCAGATTAATTTAGTTTAAATTTTCTAATTTTCCTTAAATAATATTTCAGAAATATATACTGCAATATTTTTAAAACAGAATTAACTTATGTTTACAAATGTGTCAAAAATGGCTGTTTTGATCAATTTTACTGAGAAAAAAAAAATGATTCCGATCAATATAATCTCAGAGTATTTTGTTTACTGGATATAGTAAATTTTAAATCCTTTAGCTTTCAATTAAGGCTAAAAGGAAAGCTTCAAGAAAGCTTTTTCATTTTTAAAAATTTATTTTAAACCTTACATATACCAAATTAGTGCAGGTACCTACTATTATCCCTCAAAATATTAATAAACAAAAAACAATTTTCCAGATTATTGCTACTGATCAGATTGATTCCATCTTAATTTTTCAAAATTTTTTCTTCAAGAATTGATATAATTATTTTTTAGATGTTACACATGAATCTTTTCGAAATGTGAAAAAGAAATTTAAAATTCGTCACATTTTTTACAAGAAAAAAGTCCCTTTTCTATAAAATACCTTATGAATTAATATTTTTTGAAAGATAATTCTCTCTCTTCTGCATAAATAGGACTTCTCGTGTAGAATATTAACAGATTTTGTTTAAATAGCATACAAGCAACTTACAGGTATGAGGTTACACTTTATATGATAAATTATTTAGGTTCATAACTACAAGTCAACTTAAGTTAAAAGGATTTTTAAGTAATGTACTCTTTTCATTTTTTCTTATGTACAGTACAGGAAAGCAAAAATTGCTCTAATATTCAAAACTCTCTTAAATAAGCCTATTAATACAAAAGATTTTATTCAGATATCATCTCTAGTTAGCTGACCATTGGGTTGTCAAGAGTTTTGCTGCCCTTTGATAGGTCTTATTTTTTGTCCTACAGGGTTGCTAACAATCCAGCTCACTCACAATAAATTGGAGTTGGTCTATCAGTTTTGGATGTGATTCTATAAAAGAATGTTGAGAATACCATGGACTGAACACATGAACAACAACAAAGTTTTACAGAAAATGGAAGCAAAAAAAAAACCACTTATATTTAGCATCAAAAAGAAAGAGTTCAAGTTTCTTGAGCACATAACGAGAAAAGAGGGCTTAGAAAATTTGGCATTCTCAGGATATATTGACAGCAAGAGGGACAGAAGAAATCAGTATACAAGCTACCTAATGAGCTTGTGTAAATGGTTGTCAGATTAGGGATTAGGAGATGTAGCAAAAAAACAAACTTTACTAAGGGTTACAAATTTTGCAGTTGTAGAGAGCTATTATCACCCATGTCGAAAAGGAACACAGCATATAGAAAAAGAATAATACAAAAGATATTAATTTTGATATTATTTGAGTTTTATTAGTTTATTCAATGATCTGCAGCTCTTAACCACAAAGGTCTTGGGCATTTTGGCGTACTCCATTTTTGATGACTGCCTTGAGTGTATTGATATTAGGATAGAAGGTTTTGGTAGTTATTTCCAAAATGGTCGACATAGCCTAGTTGAGCAGTCTGGGCTAAAGAAAATCCAGAAATCAGCAAAGTTAGCTTTTGCAGAATTTCTTAATTTTCTTAGCTCAAATTACTGTTCTTGATCTTTTAATAAAACATGATCAGTTCACCTTGGTCTTTAACAAAATATGGTACCTCATGACCCTTGTAGTAGGTATCAGCACCTAATTTTTCTCCAAATTTTTAAATCTTGTCAGAGGCCATGTCACCCAAAACTGCAACCCAGGGCTAGATATTTGGTCCTGATGTCACCTTTGACATCTACAAAGTAACAGTCATTTTAGGAGTTTGAAACAGCATTCATTATGAAAACAAATACTATTTGAACAGTGGATCCTTGATTCTTGAGGTACCTGTGCACTTTCTTCCACTTTCAATCTCCTGAACTCAGTTAGGAGGTGCCTTGACATCTTGATACACGATTTAAGGCTTAGGTCATCATGCAAAGTTTTTTTGGTAGTTTTGATATTCATTCTTATCTCGGTAGATACCTTGTTGTGGTGTGCTTTGCAGTTTTTCTTTTTAGGACATTAGTAGTGAAGTACCAATTCTATTTATTGTTGATCCCACCACTCAGATGCTACTGCCCTTACCTGTGGCCTTCTGGTCATTGCTAACCGAGTGTAAGGATATATGTTGGTAATGCTTCTAACAGTCTTGACTTTTTGTCCTTCTATTAAGCTATTTTCTATAATATTCATAAGAAATACACATTTATTAAGTGCTGACAGTAAACTCATTTGTTGTAATGTTTGTTGGGAACTTTCAGTTCAAAATTTTACTATATGTTTTGTTTCTGCACTCATAATATAGTTAGTAATTTAAATACCAATTATGTAATAAAGAATTATACTTGGTTTCTATCAGTCCTAAATGAGTTTTACCATTTCTCATACTACTTCTTATTCTTTACACCCTTAATTTACAAATCCTATGTGCACTATATTATCAATATGCACTTTTCCTTGATCTGCACCAGGGGAAACTCCTTTAAGTAACAGATGAACTAGATTAATTGATAGCGGTGCAATGAATTTACATAACTTGCCTAGTCTTTCCTAATTATTGCTATTGGGATTCAAGACATGGAAATCTTCAGTATGAGGTATTCACATAAATATCAGCATCTCTGACAATCTCACTAGTACAATTATTAAAACTCTATTAAAAATAGATCAAGAAAGAAAAGAGACCTACTTAAATGTCTTCATCTCTTGATAAGGCCACATAGGATTGGCTTTCAATCGTTATGTTTCCCTGGTAATGTAGTTGGCAAATTTATAATAATTAAACAACAGTTTATTTATTCCAAGGTAGCACTTCAACTCAAAAGTTCTTGCATTTTAGTTTTAATTTGTAAGCTTAGTCTGTAGTAATTCTACAGTAACGGAAATAAGCCATTGATGTGTTGATCTGTAAAGTGTTTTTTTTTTTCTGTAAGTTGTTATTCATAGCCTACAAGCTGGACACCTAAGCATCCTCACCAAACTCTTGCATTTGTGCGTGTGTAATACAAACACACACGTGTGTATATATATATATATATATATATATATATATATATATATATATATATATATATATATATATTCTAATATCTGTACATAATATGAACGTTGTTTTTGTTTGAGAAATACATTTTCTATGGTGTCCATCTAATTGCTTTCTTCCCTTTCTTTGGTTATTGGTAGTTGTGATTCCAGTTCCTTTTGTGCTTAAAGCATTTTTGTTAGCTCTTACATAAAGAGTAACACTTCCCTTTCTTGCATGACTCCTATTTAGCTAAATAGTCACTGTGTAATTATGAGATCTCCCTCTTGAAGATAACAGGGTTTTAAACTGTTCTGTTTTGCATTGTTTATATAGAAACAACATTCACATTTGACAACTGTTTTAGTGTTTTCCAATGAATGATAAACAATTACTTTGAATGCCAGCAAACACTTTTTTTGTTGTAAAGAAAGGATAACTTAATACAGAAAATTACCATGTCCTATATACTGTCAGTTTTTGTTTTATTTTCATATTCTTCATTTTTTATAGGCTCTTTATTATGAATACCTCTAATGTGTCAAATAGATATGTAAAATAAATGAATCAAGATGCATTCAGAATATTCTAATGTGCTTTATAAGCAAAAGCTTGTTTCACAATCAATTTGAGGGTAGATAATGGTTAGTTAATCTGAAACTGCTAAATATATAATATTTAGAGATGCAAATTTTTGATGACAAGGTATGATTTGCTATTATGAAGTTACTGCTAAATGAATATGATTTGGTACAGTTGTTTTTTTTTTAATTCAATGCTCACTTTATTACTGTAAACATTGAATCAGAACTTATTATACCTTTTTAAAGATATGATTGATTCTGAAAAAATATTGTAACAAAATTAAGTTATAATCTTGTGACTAATGAGGGAACAAGTCACCATATTTAGTAACATTCTGAATATGAAATTATGATAAAACATTATCAGTTTAATTTTCCAACTCGGTGTATTACAGATAATGCATGATACCAGGTATATTTCAACACTTGGAATTTGTTGGAATAGTTATTCTGGTCTTGTTAAGCTTGTACTTGCTATAATCAAACTTTCACTTATGAATTTTAGAATGATTAGAAAAAAAAAATTTAGAATCCTAAAAAATAGATGAATATTGTCTTAAGTAAATGTTCTGTGTTAAAATTAACAAGGAGTTGATTATAAACTCTCATCCTGAAAGGTTAAAAAAAATGTGTATATATTGTCAAAAGCCAACAAGCTGATATTTTTTTTTAATTGTAAAATCTTTCTTGAACAAGTTGTAATCTTTAATTATCTTTCACAAATGATTTGATCAAGATCATCTCTGTACTTAAAATGGCTAGATATGAGCAAGACAAAAAATAGCAAAGGATATAACAGAAATACAGAAAAATTACCTGAATAAATTGTCGTATTTTTTTATCTGGTGAAAGTAGATTAAAAGTTTCTAATGCAATTTTTAAGAATTTTAATATATCCTTGTTTTCAAAAAGGAAATACATATTTTTTTGTTTTCCCTCAACCTGTTGTATATAAACTTGAATCTTTTATATGCACATACATAAAAATACACATACATACATACATACATACATATATATATATATATATATATATATATATATATATATATATATATATATATATATACATACACACACACACACATATATATATATATATATAATGCCTAAACATGACTTTTGGAATGTTCTAAATGGCTTCTGGGTGAGAGTTGGCTACCAAGGCAAAATGCATTAGAGTACCCAGATTTTCCCCACAATGCTACTTTTCTCCTTGGAAAATCTTGTCTAAATAAAAAACAAAAAATATGGCATTCATTTATGTGATAATATGATTACAAAAAGATGCTGAAATGTTGAGAAAAGATAATATTTTATTTTCAATCATTTCAATCCATTGAAAAATAAAGAAAAATAAACCACAAATTCTCATCAAAGTAATATTAATATAACATTTTTTAAAATTCTGCTTAGTAAAAAAAAAAAGGAAAAAAAAAACAAGAATTGTTTAAAAACAATTGTTGAAAATAATATAAAGAAGACTTAGCAGCTAAGAAAAAAAAGAAAAGAAAGTAGTAATGAAACCTGATCAAAGCGACCATGTCAAAGTAAACAGAAATAAGACAACGAGATAGATTCTTCTTCTTAATCACTAAGAAAGTTATTTTTCTGATGATGTGATATCCTTCTCTTCTTCCATTTACTCTTCTTTTTCAGCCATCAAGTTTTCTTTTTCTGACAAATCATTACCCCAAAACTAACACTGTTAATAATAACAATAGCAATAAAACTAGTAACGGTGAGAAAGATGATAATAATATCGATAATAATAGAGATAGATAGATGGGGACCTTTTCCAAGAAAAAGAAGCAAGTAAGTGCATCTTCATAAGTTGTCAGCAGAACCCAGCAAATGCTTAACTTAAAGAAAAATAATAATCTGCTTTGCCAATGATCAATATAGGCTGTCTACTGCCACCGTTATATAAAACCAAGCACAAAGTGAACCGTTTTTAACAGCATCATGCATTGGACAGTATTTTTGCATCAGTCCTTTTTTGTTGTTGCAAAATGACATCTTTTTACTTTTTTTTGTTTTTGTTTTACTTTTGGGCTTTTTCTTCTTATTCCATCTCCTTCCTTCTTCCCTACCCTCAAATAGATAGAAAACTTATATTGTCTCCCATATTACCAATGTACATCCAATATAGTAGTGGTGGTGGTGGTGGTGGTAGTAAACAATATAAACTCACTCAACAAAGAAAGAAGGGAGTCTCATCATTGAGCCTTTTCAAAGATAACAGCCACTTAACTTGTCAGTAGAAGAGAATAAGAAATTCTGCTAAAGAACAAGAAAGAGGGGGGAGAAACCGATAAAAGTCAAAAAGCACCAAACAAGCGAATTATGAAAAAATCATCTTGAATGGTATCAGATACATTTGATGGGAGAGATGGGGATGCAAGGAAAGTTAGATTCAGTTGAAGTTTTATTTCTCATTCCTTCTTTTTCTTCTCAGAAGAAGAAGCTCTATAAACAGACATTGTCAAAAAGATCTGTGCAACAAAAAAGTCAAATCATTGATATAGTGAGGATTTATGGATGTTACTGACAGTTTAGTAGAAAACTACAATTCACCACAATTTTGTTGTTATTATTCTATTATTTATTATTGCTTTTGTTAGTAGAAGGAATGGTCATTGTTGTAATTATTAATAATAATGCCACCCAGAGAATAACTGAATAAATGAAAAACAGTTACATTTTGAAACACTCTATGAATAGTTTGTTTTATTTTTTTAATTAAAACAAGGAAAATTATTTGCCCAATATTCTAAGAAAATTTTCTAAAGATAGACACGTAAAGCATTAGATAAATTATTGATTTTATTAAAGTTGAACTTACCATTCCTGATGTTTCATTATGACCATCATTATTTTACAGTTATACTAAAAAGAAAATTTGACTCCTTCAGTCATACACAAAGATTACAAAATATCTACGTCAAAAAATAGTTCATTGTTATAAGTTTTAATTGTGTAAGTCACTCATTTTGTGCAATTAAAACTTTTAACTGATATCTGTTGAAGAGAATGTCATATAAATTGATGTTTCAAATTAAAAAAGATAAAATTTTAATTATTCTCTACTTTTTATGTATCTTACAGTAATTATATCTCATTCTGTCAAAATCATCAAAACTCATTTGTGATACAGCAGGTGCTCTGCAATTTATTTTGCCATTCAAGGCAAATCACAAATGTCTGTATTTAATTTTTTCTTTTTTCTTAAAAAAAATTACTTAAAGATTTTTGCTTTAAAAAGATCAAAATAAAATGTGAAATTTTGGATTGGTAAACTTGAAGTAATATTTGGCTTTCAAATTTATATATAATATACTAAACAATGTAAATAGTCTTTAATAAATGCTAACACAAATTTGAACAAAAAAAATATATTACTTCACATGAAATTTATTAGCAATTCTTTTATTTTATTGTTAGAAAAAATGTTTTATCCAATAAAAGGATGAATATTCTTGTTTTTAAATATTATGTGAAGCCAATATATTTCCAGCCTAGATTTTAATCCTATATACAGTTTTCAACATGTTGTTGTTATTATTAGAAGAATTAACTTTCAGACATGTATATTCTAAAACAGTATCTCTGAAATGTTTAATCATCAAATTATATTTGGAGTGTAAGATCCAAATAAAAACATCAAGTAGAAAAATCATGATGAATTGGTATGCAGGTAATCTTGTAATTTATACAATTTTCAAGTGCATATTTACGCAAATTAGTTAATAAATTCAGGTGATAATTCATTGTAATTAATATATAATCTAACTTATATAATTTCAGTCTTTATATATTGATGTTTTCCTTATTTTATGAACAAAATTTCATTTCAGATTCTATGCAGGGATAATTTATGTACTTTTAGTTGTCTCTGAGCCAACCCCAGAGAAAGTTTTGACCTTGTAAATTTTTTTCTCATCTTTTATTTGCAAACAGTATATTTATATTGTCATCAAAATGTGTAACCTTTCCCTTATAATAAATGGAAATCCCTAATCAAGGATAATGGGGAACTGGAAAGAACTTTTTTATGAGTAGATGCACGTTTTTTAATTTATGTTTACTTTTAGAATATTATTTGTTCAGTAGCATTTTTAATCAAGAGGTCGTATGATTTACAAGATACAAAGATGATATTTGAAATGATGTTTTTGAAATTGGCCTTTTGCCAACTTCTTAGGATTTATGGAAAATTACATTCCAATTATTATATTTGTTGTTTTGCATTGGTTTCATAAAATCAAAATATTTTTGAGATTATTAAAACATTTTCTATAATGTACAAATTATGAAGTTTTCATAAAAAATACATATTTGAAGGTAAATTGTTCAGATCTCAAGATGAAACAAGATCTCTTGTTTTATCTCTTTTAGAAATGGGTTTTATATGACAAGATTTTTATACTTAGCAGTTTGAAAAATAATAAAGCTAAGTGATTAATTAAAACTGTTAATTGAATTCAACTTGTATGTTGTACAATTAATGCCCCGAAGAGAAAAGCCCCCCCCCCCCCATTTGAAGCATCTCTTGTAAGATATGTTCATGGCATGGTAATTCAATTCCATTTGTGGATATCATTCATTACTGACAGCAATGTAATCTATGACTTTTAGATTAAAACTAATAGTAATTTTCAATATTGCCTCAACCAAAATAGAAAATCCTCTTCCTCTTCTCAGAAAATAATTGGTTCCAGAAGTTTAAAACTTGATATTTGAAGAAATCTGTTGGAGATTATCATTTATAAAAACATATCTTCAACTTTCAGTGAAAAGAGCTAATTTTTGCAATCACAAACATTCAGAATATAAATTTATATTTTAATTTTTAAGTTATTTGTGTCTTGAAAAATTTCATGATTTGTGTAGTTTACGTCCATAAAATGCAATATCTTGTCTATTTCTTGATCATAGTAACAAACAGAACTGATTGTGTTTGTTTTTTTGTGTGTGTTTTTAATAATAATGATTAATCTAATTAGTAGTTGCCTACTTAAATGACCAGAGTAAATTTATTGTCCCTTTATAAATAATTTAATTGATAAAGACTTATGTTTATTATGGAAGTACAAGGTAGCATATATGTTCTCAGTATTAAAAAGAAGTAATTGAAAAACTAACTTCAAATTTCAGCTGAAGCAGCTTGTGTTCACTAATACCTTTGTGAAAAGCATAATCCATATCCTTGAACTCTGTTCCTGGACCAAATTTCTTGACAAAAAAGTGTTTTTACACTCACATGCTACAATGGTTGACAGAGAAATGAGTAATAACTTGATAAAACCACTCTCCCATAACCTATCTTGCAGCCCAAGGGCAGTAACAGTAAAAAATGGTTACACTCACTGTCAGCCTTGCTCATTATGAAATGATAAACAAAATATTTTTCAAATGAATTTATAGTATTATGAGGGAGCAAATTACTTCATTGGATTCTAGCAAAGTGTTTTTCTGGTATACAACCATTGGATCATGGCAAGGTGTTTTCCTCAATATGCACAATGAGTCTGTCTGAATTTCTGAGATGAGGAGTTATGATTATTTACTTTCAGACTAATGTATTCATCTTTATTATCATAACATTTCAGATGCTATGCCCTCTGGCTATCTTCAGGTGTCTGTCAATTGAGGTAACCTTCAAAATAAACCCTTTAGTTAATCCATGGAAGAAGAGTTTTCTTGTTCCATTGTCCATGTCTAGGGATATTTCATTTTGTTCTCTTTTTAGCACTCAGAGTTAATGAGCACAAGACAGATTCCCTGTGATCCAGAGGCATTAAATATCAAATGTCCTGTGACCAAAAGACACCAAACACAAAAAATAAGTCAACTTCCCGAGATAATTTTCAAAGACTTAACATTGAAATTCAGTTTTAAAATATTTTAATTGCACCTTAAAACTTCTGCCTACATTTTTCTAAAATTTTTGAAGATGCTTTCTTAATAAGAAAATTTAAAAATAATGTATCTGTCACATTGACAATCTCTAATATTTATTTCTATTTTTATATAAGAGAGAGAGAGAGACTTAGATTGTGTGTGGGGGTGGGGGGATCACCTAATAACATGAATAAAATATTTTGTACAGTGCTTATTCATTTAGAATTGATATTTAAATAAATTTCTTGCTGCAATATTAATGATTTGCCATACCTCAATTGCCTTGAAAAAACAAATCTTCAGATTTTGAAAAGAAAAAGAAAATTATAGTTTCAAAGTAAAGGACTTCCTATGATACTATTTTTAAAAATTTTCTAAGATCCAATAAATAAAGTACAACGTTGATTACTAGAAAGAAAAGAAAAAAAAACTCTTTATACCTAGCTTGTTTCAATTTTCATTTTCTTTTCAAAATGTATGATAATGAGCTTCACCAACTCAGCACTAGGATTTTAAGATTTGTGTATGCTTCAGTTCTTTATTTAATCATTAGGATATACATAAAAATGAAATATTCTGTAAAATTAATTATCTACTTATGGATTTTACAAGTACTCTTTTATTTTCTATTCAAATAAGTTTTTTTTTTCATATTCACAAATGTATAATGA